>LPNX010461825.1:102549-146391 GCA_001517045.1 Pseudotsuga menziesii
CCCCCCCCACTTGTTTGCTACTTCAGTGACAGTTCTTTCAACTATGAGGCTCTTACCTCTTCTTTCGGTCATTTGACACACCCTTCCTGGTTCTCTTTCAGNCCCCCCCCCACTTGTTTGCTACTTCAGTGACAGTTCTTTCAACTATGAGGCTCTTACCTCTTCTTTCGGTCATTTGACACACCCTTCCTGGTTCTCTTTCAGCATAGCACCCTCCTCCATTGGGAATTCTCCAATGATGACATCATCTCTTCATCCAGGTTGTACTGCTTAATTTGGGGGGGGGCGTTGAGGGATTATCCACATTGTTGCGCTTAGATGGGGCATGATTGCTGGAAGAAAAGAAAAGGCAAGCAGCATGCCTCTACCGCTAATGTTGATGAAGAGACTTCACCAAAGAAGTCAAGGAATGTAGAAGATGACAATCATCGAAAAGAGTATTTCCTTTAGTGCACCAATGATTGCATTATCTCTAGATGAGGAGATTGTCATTGGTGATGTATGAAGATTCAGGTTACAACGAGCTTCCAAGATAAAGATCTAAGAACCCCTGTAACACCCCGGTTTTGACCCCATTGCATTAATGTATATGATGTAAATATTATCAAATCATGACAAGGAGATCAAGGCCAAGGCCCTGTCATTGATTAATGTTGGTTTATAGGCAATCATGGTTGATGCCTATGGTTTATGTGCTGAGTCAAGCACGTTGTAAACATCATGTAAATATGCAAATTAATGAAAACCCACAGCCAGCTATGTCAATGCAACGAATAATGAGATGGGGGCATGATTTTCCTAAGGATAAGGGGGTGGGAATGTTAACCTTGAGCTTGTTTGGGGAAAAGCCATGTGTCATGGGGAGAACCCATCAGAACTGTCAACTACCCTCTTTCTCGTCTTCTCTTCCCAACCATTTATTCTGCCAAAAGGTGGTTGAGGTAGTTATTGCTTAGAAGGGGAAGAGTATGGGCGATTTCAAATTGGGCAGAGCACCCAATCTTGGGATGTCGTGTTTTACTTACATGGACAAGAAAACACCAGAACCGTATGCCAATGTTGACCCATGCGTTCACGTTTTGGATTTACTCTCATGTCTTGAGAGCTGCGGAACGTTCTAGTTCAGTCGTCGTCAGTCATTCATTCACCACCATCTTCGTTTCACAGAGGAGTGACATTGTGGTAGCAGCGAAGCTCCACCTATGTATATTCTTCGCATTCTGTGAGTGTCTTTCCAGTGGAAAGACTGTGATTGTTGTATTGTAGCGTTATCTTAACTACAGAGTGTATGAGACCCTGTTACTCGTGTTCCCGAGTAAGCCTATGTTGTAGAGTCTTCCTGTGGTTGTTGTGTTGTGTACCCTCGTGTGGGTCTGAGCTATGTACAAGACTTAGGAATGGGAGAGACGTAGAACGGGCTTGATAAACCTAGTGTGGAACCTCACGATAAGATAAGAGTGGTTGGTAAACCTGCTATGCACATCCTGAAGAGCAGTGGAAGGGAAGGTGTAGCCTGAGGGACTGTGGAGCAGAGAAGGGGACACTTCCTTGTGTTGGGTGTGTAGGCAGCGAGAAGCCAGGCCAGATAGGTCTTGTGAAGGTGTTCTTAGCTATGTAGATGAGCTCACTAGCTTAGCAGTTCTTCCTGCCCATTGCCTCAGAAGCCTGACAAACCCAACTAGAAGGATGGCTTAGCTGGTAGCCTGATAAACCCATCTGTTGGCTTAGCTGTGTCTTGTGTGCTTGACCTCGTGAGTAACCTTTGGTTGGACACTCTGATAAACCCAACTATGAATGTTGGCTTGGCTAGTTAGCCTGATAAACCCAGCAATGAGATGGCTTGACTGTTAACAGTTTGATAAACCCGTGTTTTGGCTTGATTAGTCCTTGAAGGTGAATGTTGGCTTGACTGTGTACAGTCTGTGAACCCAACTGCAAGATGGCTTGGCTAAGTGGCCTGTGAAACCCATCTGTTTGGATGTTTCCCTTACAGCCTGATAAACCCAACTGTGTTGGCTTGGCCGAGTGTTATTGAACCTTGGCTATGTATGAGTCTGCTAGTGTCCCTTATTCCTTGAGGAAATCATGCCCAGCTCGAAAGTGGCAGTGTTGTTGAGAGACTAAGGAGCACACTGGCCTATGGTTGGGAGGAACGTTGCAACGACATAGCTAGTTGCGAGACAAGTTCTGTTCAAGATAAGTGTTCTTGTCTATGTTATTCTCTGCAATTGTTTTTCTTGTTTTGCAAATTGTTTGATGGAATGCGATGAACATGTTGCTATGTTGAATTGGTGCATTGTTCCTTTGAATAACTGCAAGTATAGGCATCCATGTATGTTTTCCATCAATGCATTTCAAACTAAGTTGCAGGGTAGATTGGCCAGATCAGTAACGGCCTGAATGTTCAGATCGATCCAAGAATTCAGTGGAAACGCTGAGTTTCTTGTTAGAAATACTTCTTTGCGCAAAATTGCAGGTTTGCGGGATGCAAGATGTCGTTTCACAGATTTTGGTTTCCGCAGAATACCTTCCACAAATTCCTCTCTGCAACTTGCGGGATGCGGGATGTGGGATCACGGTGTGGCGATTTCCATAATCCCCAATCCCGCAAGTCAAAGTTTTCGCGCCGTCAATCTTCGCGGGATGATTCTCCGTCGTCGATCTACTTCCGATGCGGGATGCAGGATGCAAGCTGCGGGAAGTGAGATCAAAAATTTTGTAACTTCCGACCCCGCAACTCAGGCCTTCCGCACCGTTGATTTTTGCGGGTGGATTATGAACCATTGATTTGGTTCCAGCTGCGAGATCATTTAGGATCGTTGATTTTCCATCACGTTTTCTCTCCACCGTCCGATCTCCTATGAGATCTTTCCTTGCAAATTGTCGAACTGATCAATGGAAGACAAGATGGAGCGTGACAGTGTTGGAAATGTCGAGATGTGGTCACGACCATGCCCTATGTTTCGATGAGAAGTAAAGGCTCTCGATGAAAATTTTAATTCCGCATAATAATGGGGTATGGGGATGCTACAACTCCAGTAATTCCTGTGAGGCAAATCAAGAGGGAACCCACAAAACAATAAAAGATAAGTAATTGTATTATCAAGTGCTCTTGTAAATCAGATCTGAATGTTTTTTGACATATTTTTCATCACAGTTGTATGCAAATCTATATTCCTAGAATCAGGAAGTATGTTATAGTGTAGCATGATGAGCATATACTGTAGTTTTTTTATTGACGAATAATAAGTTCATGTAGTGCATGTTATGATTGAGTAAGTAGCCTATAGTGTTGTGTAACATTCCCTTAATGGATGGATGTTGTGTTGAAGCATTGGCTAAGATGCTTACATAACTATGTGAACTATTGCTATTGCATTGAAATGTTCATATGATTGAATTTCATGACCATGCAATGTTGCTAACTATCTTAGTGAATTTGACTTGTAAGGAAAGATGAGACTTGTTCTAAAGGACAACTAATGGATATGTAGATCTCGTTGATGTTCAATGTTCGAGAGAGAGCAAAATACTCTGAAACAAGAAGCTTATAGGAGCATGACTCTTAGCTCATGCTCTAAATCTGATAGCAAGATTGCTTATGTGACAAAGGGAGCAGCTAAAATTGTTGTGATGCTTGAATAACAAGAGATCAATAACAACACATATATGTGGATCTAGTACATTCAGCCATATGTGGACACATGGCTCACAGGTCCAGCGGATCTCATATAGAGATTGATTGTTGAGAGTAGAAGGCTCCAACAAATGTCAGTTTCTCTACTACAATGTTCATTCTTTCGATGATTATGAGGAACAGTTGGCTTTCAATTGGAATCAAGGTAGATTCTAGAAGTGGTTTTAGCGTTACTTATGCCAAAGTGGAGAGTCAGTATGCTCTCTATTTTTAGCCCTAGAGAACGAGTGATTCAAGATAAAGCATGTTGCAGATGGCAACATCATAGCCCGAGGCTTCTCTTAGGAAGAAGTAAGAGGGACAAGAATTTGATCATCATGTGCAAGAGGGAGTTTGACTTGTGAATTTATGATGAAAGACTTGGGGTTGAGGCATTATTTTTTGGGTTTAGAGGTATGGCAAGGACCTGTGATATCTTCATTGGACGTGGGAAGTATACCATTGAGATCTTGCACAGATATGGTACGATGGACTATAAGTCCATAGCTACACCCATGGAAGCAAATCTGAAGAAGTTACATGACTCTGCCATATCTTCAAATTTAGTGGATCCGACCATGTATTGCCAGTTTATTGGTTCCTTATTGTACCTGTTTAACCAAGCCAAATATCTGTTATGCAGTAAACACGTTGAGTCAGCACATGGTCGAGACGAGACAAATACATTGGGTAGCAGCTAAGCATGTGCTGGTATATTTGCGCAATATAATTGGATATGGATTGAGATATACCTCATGTGATGGAGTGAAGCTGGTGGGCTTCACAAATTCAGATTGGGATGGAAGTGCAATTGACAAAAAGACCACCTTTGGGTGTTGTTTTAGCTTGGGATCAGCTATGGTTTCTTGGTTCAGCAAAAAACAGAATTATGTGGCACTCAGTTCAGCTGAGGCAGGGTACATCACAGCCAATGCAGCTAGTAAGGAAGCAATATGGCTTTGAAAGTTGCTTGCAGATTTGTATGGTCATGAGCTTGATGTGACAGTGATATTATGTTATAACCAAAGCTGTGTAAAGCTCTCAGAGAACCCTGTGTTCCATGACAGGTTCAAACATATTGAGATCCGATATCACTACATCAAACACATAGTTCAACAAGGAGCAATACAGCTCCAGTATATCTCCACAGATGAGCAGGTCACAGATATCTTTACCAAGCCTTTGTCCATAGTGAAGTTTGCATACTTCTGTGAAAGGCTTAGGGTGGTGGAGATTCCCTTCCTCAGAAAGGGAGATTGATGACCAGTATGGTTGTTGATGAGGCACAAGCCAAGACATATGCCTGACTCATTTGAGGAGTGTTTCCTTGTGAGGGATGGATCTAGTGAGGAACAATCTCCAGTGTGGAGAGGACGCCTTTGAGTGTATCCCTGTGAGGGATGGTTCCAGTGAGGAACAATCTCCAGTGTGGAGAGGACTCCTTTGAGGAGTGTATCCCTATGAGGGATGGTTCTGGTGAGGAACAGTCTCCAGTGTGGAGAGGACTCCTTTGAGGAGTGTATCCCTATGAGGGATGGTTCCAATGAAGAACAGTCTCTAGCGTGAAAAGGACTCCTTTGAGGAGTGTATCCCAGTGTGGGACAATCCCTATGAGGAGACTGCTCCAGTGTGAAGTGTGTGGGGCCAAAGGGGCAGACTAGCTATAGTCATTACCGCATTCCAGTTGTAATGACTGGTGAATTAGAAGAAGAGTCTTCCTAGGGATTGCACCCTCCTTTTGATTTGAGATCGATAAAGTGCTTGGAAGAAGAGTCTTCCTGGAGAGTACAGCCTCCTTTCAATTTTGAGATCAATAAAGTACTTGGAAGGGGAGTCTTCCTGGGGATTGTAGCCTCCCTTCGATTTGAGATCAATAAAGTGCGTGGAAGAAGAGTCTTCTTGGGATTGCAGCCTCCCTTCAGTTTGAGTTCGATAAAGTGCTTGGAAGAAGTGTCTTCTTGGGGATTGTGGCCTCCCTTCAGTTTTAGACTAATAAAGTGCATGAGGATGCAATCCTTTGTGGTCTAGGATGACCAAGCTGATCAAGCAAATCAGATACTATCGTTGGAAAGATAATGTGGTTCCAATGGGAACAGTGGTTCTAGTGAAACGAACTTGATCAAAAGAGACCTTTCTTATGATGATGAGGTGTTTGAGACAAGCTGTCTTGATCAGGTGATATCCCGATGTGTTACAGCGTGATTATGCCTCCCTAGCTAAGTGGGAGTGTTGATGTTTTCATGAGTTCCAACCCTAATTAGTGTTAATGAAAATGTAACTTCGAAAGATATTCTTATTTATATTATTATATTTATTGTACTTTTGTTATTCCTCCTTTCAAAATGTTTTTCCTCTGATAGGAGATGTCATTGATGTACTTGGTCATGTAATAATATCAAGGTAAAACCTTCGTTATAAGCCAAGGCAAGATTCCCCAAAAGAATTATTGTAAAATGTATTTTGAGTCTCCCTAGGAGAATTTGAACGTGTTGGGTTTTAGGTCACCCACTTGAAAAGTATAAATAAGGAGGCGCCCTCCCTCATTTGGACACACAGCAAGCTCAAGCAAGTTTGCTCCATAGAGAAGAAAGACAAGTTTGTTGGGGCAGAAGAGAAGAAGAAGATGCAAAGGATATTTTCTCTTGGTTTTTCTCTATCTTTGTCTGATATTGTACTTAGTCACAAATCTATACAGAAGAAGTTGTTGGGTTTTTCAAGAGAGAGAGAGAGGGTTTCCCCAAGATAAATCTTTGTGTCTCTTTTATGTTGTGCTTGTCTATCTTTTAGCGATCTTGTTGCATTAGATTAAAGATCTAACATAATAGAATTAACGTGCAAACTTTAACATGGTATCAGGGCCACCCTGAAAGAAGGCACTATGCAACTGCAAAATCCGGGGCTTCCAAGTTCCGACACTTTTCTCCATAGTTCATCCAAAAAAAAGACCATGTTAACTCGCCTCAAGAAGGCGCATCTTTTGGTGGAAGCAGATTACAGTTTGAGGAAGTTTCATTTTTGACCTAATCACTACTGTTAGGAGAAACTAGGGCATTATATTTTTGGAGCTTCCATCCATATATTTTTTGGAAAGGACATCAATGGACAACTCACCTTGAGGATGCACACCTTTCTACCCAAGCAGAAGTTCAAGATTCCAAATTTGAAAAATTAGGGTTGCTCAATCAAGCCCTAGGTCAACCAGTTCAAGAAGCAGTTTAGACATCTCAAATTGGTAAGATCTATTTATTTGCTATTACGATTTGAGATTCTCATATCAAATAGTCAAAATGATGAATCACACCAAGCTTGAGGACAAGCTTAAAGGAGTTGACAACTTTCGAGCATGGAAGTATAGAATTTATCTTATCCTAGAAGAGAATGACATGGACAAGTATGTTACTGAGGAAGTTCCAGAACCAAAAGGAGAAGAAGCTAAAGCAACTCGCAAGAAGAACATGATTAAAGCCAAGAAGATTATTGCAAACTCCATCAAAGATCATCACATTCCTCGTGTTTCATCTTTAAAGACTCCCAAGAAGATGTTCGATGCTTTGACCAAACTATATGAAGGGAAGAACATCAACCGAAAGATGACTTTGAGGAATCAACTCAAGAATGTGAAGATCCAAGACTCAAAAAATATCCAGTCTTATTTCTCAAGGGTCTCACAAATCAAGGAGCAAATTGAAGGTGATGACTATGTTGAACATTGGGTTCAACGCTCCCCGTGAGTTTCGTGACATGGACTAATCGCCTCCCTGTTAAAGTTAGTGCAACTACAAGAGATCCATTCTCAAGAGGATGGTACCCTAGTCAATTGACTAGGGCAAAGTAAAACCCTATAAGGTACCCTAGGGCCCCCAGTAGTCTCTTGGGGTTCTTGGTATGGGACCAAGCAAGTTGATGCCATGGCAAAGCCCCTAGCATGTGGTTAGGGCCCCTATGTGCCTCTAGGGTATTCTGGTCTAGGACCAAGGACGCGATGTCCAAGTAGATCCTGCAGATGGAGGCAGAGACACATCATGGTATAGGACCAGGGACGCAATGTCCAAGAAAGTCCTGTAGGTAGTTGATCAAGTTTCAGTGTGAGACTGAAACTCAACTTAGTACTGATAACCATTCTTCGAGAGAATGGAGGACCCGATTAGGGTCTAGAATTAATCAACACGATTCAGTGTGAGACTAAAACTCAGCCTAGGGCTGAAAGCCATTCGTCAAGAGAGGAAGATAATGTTGTCCACTCTCCTAATTGGTTACTGCTATGTTGCCTCTCAAGGAACTGGCCACCCCTTGACGATGTCTCTAGAACCTAACCCTTAAGAGCAGCGTTAAGGACCTAAGGATTGTACCATTCGTTTGGATCTTTTCCTTATACAATGATGACAAAATTATATATAAAACGTTGTACCTTGAGAGAGAGAAAAGTTCAAAGTCTTTGGTCCTTTTGGTGAATGCTTGTCCACCCTTATGGTTCACCTTAATCTTATAGTTGTGTGGGTTGTGGTCCCCTTGTTGACTCTTGGTCCTTTACCTTACTTGGTCCTGACACTCTTACTTGGGTGTACCTTTGATTATGATGACTTATGGATTTTATCCTAAGTGTATTTACCTTATGGTTTTATTATAGGACCATTGGACCATTTATCGTTATGGTTACTTTATGTTGCACCTTTTCACTTTTGACCTTACTTTATATTCATTAATTTATGAATTTGTTAAAGAACATTGGATATTTTACCTTATGATTATTTTATGATTTTAGTTATCTTTGGACCATTTTTTATGAAATCATCGAACCATGTTTTTAACTTGTAAACCTTATAAAAGGAGGGTACATTATTACCGTGGCTCTCGATTGTGACTGACCCCATCACCTGTGCGACTTTATGACTGTGTTTCTTCTTCACGGGTTTATCTCACAGGTCTACCTTAGCATCATTCCTCTCACGGGTTTGTCTGCGCATTATTTCCTCTCAGGCTTCCCTCTGCTTGTGTTGTCGGCTCTTTCTCTATCCGCCGAAAACGAGGGGCTATCCGCTTGTGCTGCTGACTCTTTCTCTGTCTGTCGAAACCTCCATGAAGGTCACCCGCGTGTGCTGTCGGCTCTTTCTTTGTCCACTCCACCACCTCGTCTCTCTACCTATCTATCAGCTGCCTGTCTGAGCAAATCTACCCCACGAGCTAGGTTAGCCCACAACCACCTCCACGTACTCGTTGCACCACAGGTTGGGTTAGCCCGCAACTACCTTCACTTGCGCGATCTGCTCCACGGACTGGTCTGCGTCTACTCTACTCCACGGTCTGGTCTGCTTCTGCGTGCCCTGTCAACTCCACGAGCTGTGTTACCCATGTGTCCCCTGCCTATCTCTATGTGACTCGCATTCTCTGTCTTCTGCGCAATCTCCGCCAAGTTTATGGGTTCCAGTGTGACTGTGGATGCTAGCATGTTTATTTACACTGTGTGTTTTGTGTCCTTCATGGTGACTGAGCCAATGTCCTTCCACCTGCACATATTCTCTCATATACAGTCTCTATCCTGGTGTGGTTTATTTACACCTGTGTGGATCCTCGTACATATATGGTCTCTATCCTATCTTGGTTTGCTCAACGTCATTTACCTTCACGTGAATGTATCAGCAACATGACTATGTGCCTATTGTCAGTATGACTGCGCTGCTTGATTGGAGAATCTGAAGGTCTGTTTACTTCCACCTGAACTCTATCTATCTCAAGGTACATAACATATTTGCCTAGATTGACTTGTCCCTTCGGTGACAAGATCAACCTCAGAAATATCCGAGTATAAGGTGGATCCAAAAAAATGTTATGTTTCTTTAGGTTAGTTATCCATTGTACATGTCATTTGAGATTTATTAGTTTTCTACATGGCTTTTGAGATTTATTAGTTTACTATACACTGCACTTGATGATTCTCGAGGACCAACCGTGATGCAGTGACCAAATGGGGCATTAAGTTGAAAGAGATGAAAGTTATTTTTTATTACAGTTTAAATTTTTATTATGCAATCTTATTGTGAACCTGAGTTTATATGTTCATGTATTAAAGTTTGTTACTTGTATTAAAACTCATCTAACCTGCAAATTTCAACATTCCCGAGATCCTAACTTTGGTGATTGTGGCGGAGATTAACACCTGCGGGTTTTGGTTTAACGACAATCGTGAGCCCAAAAAATGGTATATATGAGCCCAAAAAATGGTATATGAGCAACAGGTCAAGGGTTCGAAACTCACCTGGCTCGCGTTAAGGGGAAGATTGTTGGACATTGGGTTCAACACTCCCCGTGAGTTTCGTGACATGGACTAATCACCTCCCAAGATCCTAACTCTGGTGATTGTGGCAGAGATTAACACCTGCGGGTTTGGTCTAATGACAATCGTGAGTCCAACAGAATACCTTAAATGGTCTTCCAAAATAATGGGACTCATTCATATGAGGGATATGTGCTAAGAAGAAGCTCATCAAGTTCAGCAGATTGTGGGAAAAATGCACCCAAGAAGAAGCTCGATTGGTGGTAAGTGAAGAGAAGATGGGAGCAGAAGATGATCAAGCCCTAACAACTCATGCAAAGAAGTTTGAAGCAAGAGGGAGAATCATCCTCACAAAAGGCTGAAAAGATTCCAAAAGAATCATAGATCTCAAATGGACTATTCTAGTCTTAGATGTTTCACGTGTGATGAGAAAGGCCACTTTGCAAGAGATTGCCCCATAAACAAGGATCCACTAGGACAAACAAGAAGAAGAGGCATCATGCACATACTATTGAAGATGATGAACCAGCAAGCAAAAGAACAAAAGAAGATTCTTCAAGTGATGAAGAATATGTTTTGATTTCAACTCTCACAGGCACTATCACTCATGGAAGCAATGATTGGCTTATGGACAGTGGAGCTTCCAAGCACATGACATGGTACAAAGAATCTCTTTTCAACTTGTCAGAACATGAGTCGCCCCATAAGGTAAAGCTTGGAGATGACTACCAGTATCCCATAAAAGGGATTGGAGAAGATTCCTACAAGTTGGATTAAAGCAAACCAATCAAAATGAAGGATGTTCTCTATGTACCAAGCTTGAAGAAAAATCTCCTTCCCATCTCAACTTTAAATGCTAAAGGATTTCGAGTTGCATTTGTTGATGGCCAAGTACTCATGTGTCCAAGAGACAAGACAATAGATGATGCAACAATAATTGGGGAGCAAGAGGGAGGCTTGTACAAGCTGAAAGGACAACCAAAACAAGCATTGGTTCATGACTCCATGGAACCAAGTGAACTATGGCACGGAAGGCTTGCTCATGTACACTACAAGGCACTTCCAATTGCAAGCAAAGCAGTAATAGGTTTACCTGAGATTCAAGCGAAGCATGAAGGCATTTGTAAAGGATGTGCACATGGGGAGAACGTGAAGAAACCATTCCCAAGCAGTGAAAGCAAAGCAAAGGAAATCTTGGAGATAGTACACTCAAATGTATGTGGCCCAATGTCATCTAACTCACTAAGCGAGTATGCATACTATGTTTCTTTTATAGATGATTATTCTCGTAAAACATGGAATTGTTTTTTGAAAAACAAAGATGAAGTATTCAGTAAGTTCAAGGAATTCAAAGCCTTCGTAGAAAATCATACTTAAAAGAAGATCAAGACTCTAAGATGAGATAATGGTGGAGACTTCACTTCAAAAAGCTTCAAAGTCTTATGTAGAGAATTTGGGAATAAGAGGGAGATGAGCACTCCCTACAATCCTCAACAGAATGCCATTGCAGAAAGAAAGAACAAAACGATAATGGAAGCAGCGAAGGCAATGCTTCATGACCAAGACCTTCTGATGCACTTATGGGTAGAAATAGCAAGAACTGTCGTATATGTACAAAACAGAACAGCTCATCGTGTCTTGAACAACAAGACCCCAGAAGAAGCATTCTCAAGAGAGAAACCAGAAGTCAGCCATCTCAAAATATTTGGTTGTACAATATACATACATATTCCAAAAGAAAAGCGAACAAAACTAGATCCCTCATGGAAGAAGGGCATATTCTTTGGATACATTGACACACCAAAGGCATACAAAATATACATTTCGGGATTCAAGAAGATCGAGACCAGCAAAGACGTTACTTTTTTTATGAAGATGTTACTTTCGATATATATTTTTTTATTAAAAACTGAATCTAATGTGTGTTCAGTTTGACCTGTCCATTTACAATTTCTTTGGACGATTTTAGTCCGATTATGGTTTGAGTCAAAATTTTGGGAGAAACAGTTACAGTTCGGATTACTTTAATATGACTACAAATGTAAAAAATAACGACAAAATCTCATTTGTTAAATCAAACTACTCAAAACACTCATCTATTACTAACAAAAGTGGCCTGCAAAAATCATATCAATATCTGACAAATAGTGACCATAGGAGATCATATTTCCATGGACTTCGGTCATAAATTTCCATAGAAGGCTGCATTTTGGAAATATATTCAGCATAAACTACCTGCAAAAATCATATCAATATCTGACAAATAGTGACCATAAGAGATCATATTTCCATGGACTTCGGTCATAAATTCCATAGAAGGCTGCATTTTGGAAATATATTCAGCATAAACCACTAATAGCGAGCTGTAACTTCCAGATTGAACTTGACAAACAAAAAGCTCAATAAAACCTACCTAGTTATTCACAGCTCTCTCAACTTACTTATGTTAGAAAAATCCAGTAAGGATAAATTCAAGCAGACCTAATTAGTGCATGTTATTTTAGTCTAGGATAGGATAGATCTTAGCGAGTTTAATATGGCTATACAATTTCCTTTCATTGGTTAAATCAAAACAGACTTTAGCTATAATGCACCTGACGAGATATCTCCACTATTAGTACCAAGATTTTGGATCACTTTCCAAAGCCACTTCACTATTATTTAGCCTCTACCGGTCTACCATATTCATTGTAAATCCTGATAGAACTTGATGAAATGTTGTTTTTGCACAGTATATAAGTCCGATTCCATGGATTATCCATGGTAGGCATAAACCTAAAGCTCTGTAAAGACACATTGACATCAGATCAAGATGAAAGTCGCCCTGATTGGAAAAAAAATTAACTATATGAAGAGGAAAACTGGGTACAGCTTTAGAGAACACTGGAATTTAGTACAGACTCAGCTAGCCTTAAATTTAACAGAAATGATAACTCGTAAGAATTTTCCTCGGAAGAAACGAAATGAAGAGGCCAAGTTAAATTAAATCCAAGTGCTTGTGGAAAAAGGTCCAATCCAGTATAACCAACCAATGCCAGAAACTAAATCTTCCGTATGCAGATGCAGCAGGGAGAAAAGGAAGAAAACGAATCTTACAAAGAGCTAGCCATCGAAACATTGAATCCTAAGTTGTTAAAGGGCAAGTATAGTATTATTATTAAGCAAATGTCATTTATTACATGCGATCCCTGATCTAGTAATATTGATAAATGTAACAGAACAATGAACTTCCATATTTGCTTATAGTATCTTATTAACCGACTCTAAATTAATGTAGAAACCCAAGAAGTACAACAACTAAGAAATACTTACTGCATTGACGACAAGCCTCCTCCCTGAGTTGTTATTGTTAGAGGTGCGGGCGGCAGCGGTCCGGGGGCCTGCCAATTGGGTACTGAAGGTCCTGCGCAGGCCTTCAAAACCACCGTTGGGTACCCTCCTCAGGCCTTGTAAACCCCCCTTTGTTACCCTCCACCTGCCTGACGATGACGAACATGCCCTCACCGTCTCGTGGGTAGACGATAGCAGTAGCGGTGAAGATGGAGATGTTGCAGCCATGGTTGCCACTTCACCAAACTGAAATGGAAGAATAGCAAACTGAAATGGGAGACTAAAACCCTCGAAATATGTGGATAATAGGGGACACGCAGCCAAGGCTCACTTAAGTAGGAACGAACTTATCACCACAGACCACTTTGATGAGGGGTGGAGAATACAACGGACAGAGAGGGAATATTCTCACTAGTCCACTACCCTGCCTCTCTTGCGCATGTGGGTTTGCTCTGCTTTATGTCTCCTCATATAGCTGTGATGATCTTGATGGTTGGTCATATGACGAATTTTAAGTCTCTTATGGATGTTGGGAGGTGGTAGGTACGAATGAAATTTGGTTGAACAGTTGGTTACTTAAAACTTGGTATATGCTTAAGGGACATCCCAACCAGCGTTCAAAATCGAACCCTTCACAGCATTTCCAAAGGGTTCTAGCCTTCCCTTTCTCATAAGTGTAAAGTTAAAATTGTCCTTAAAAAAAAAAAATTAATTTGAATTTTATTTTTCCTTTTTTTTAATTTGAATTTTATTCTTCCAATAAAGAAGGACATAAGTTATATCAACATTTCAAAAGAAGTGCAACTTTTGAAATTATCTTCATATAAATTTCTCTTCTCTTTACATCCTTTTTTCTTTAGATCCTCATCTCATAGTCATAACTAAGGATTATTATGCCTGCACATCCTGACCTTATAATAGGAATTGGGTCAAGGCCCAAAGACAACCATAAAATATTAAATGTGTCAAGACGCAAAGAGTAAGATAGAACTATAAGTCTTATATTAAATTTATCTTATAAGTCTTTAATTAACAGTATCAACTGAGATTTGACACGTTGGATGGTTCTGATCTTCTTATCACGAGTCCTTACCAATGTGATTACAAGGCATTCTTTGAAGGTGAAGTCCATAATTTTAGGTCTTCTTCCTCATTATCTTGCCTTTTGGTAAGACAGTAAAGAGGGTAGTGGCCTGCATCAACATGGAAAATGTTTTAGGAATATGGAGGTTATACACATTAATTGTTTTCATTAAATAATTTGAATTCCTACCGATGACTATCGATTCGGTGAACCGTGAATTGGTACAAAACACAACAAATTTTAGAGCTCCAAGCACTTAATTACACACACCTATAACTTTCTCAAATCTAGTCATTAATAAACTTATTTTGGTATTCTAGTTCAATTTAAAAGGAGTGTTGAGACTTAGAAATATAGTGAATTGCAAGGATTGAGTTGACTTAAGCCCATCCATCACATACATGTATGCTTTCACAACAAGCGCTGAAAAACAATATTTGTTTTTAGCAATTTTTTTTTAAAATATTTGGCTAATTTATACTTGTCAGTTAAAGAACAATTACTTATATTTCCCTTCATCTCTGAAAGGCTAAAAAATAAATGCCCTTCTAATTGAAATTAAAACCCACCCTTCAAATTTGATCACTGCCCTTCTAATTGAAATTAAGACCCACCCTTCAAATTTGATCACCGATCCCGACACCACAGATTAGATTGATTCATTATATTAAATGCACAAACTCCTCTTTCCATGGTTTGCATCGAGCATTAACTTCTGCTCGTTTTTGTTATTTTGTCAAAAAACTTAGTACCTACCTAAATACGATCATACTTTCCATTCAAAAATCTATATTATATTTATTATTATCTTTTTGCTATCGATGAATTCATAGTTTATATATGTTTATTTATTTATTTTACAAATAAAATAATATATTTATATAAATAGCATTAATATAGCACAACTTAGCCTTTTTGGGTAGCTATTAAAATTTGTTCGTTCGTTATAAGTGAGGGGGCCTCCAAAATATTCGTGAATTGGTTCAATGAAAATTGCCAAATCATTAATCCGATGTTATTTTAGATTTTACTTAGAATTTGGTAGGTAGTAAATGACTTTATTACATTATTATTGAGCATATTTACATTATTACTTTATCAAAAGAGTTAATTACATGAAGATATTTTGGTCTCACACTAATCCAATGGTTAAAAAATGTGTTTTTTTTTAAATTTCACAATTTCTTTTTTTGGTGGTGTCATTAAAAAGGCATAGGGACTATTGTTCATGGATAAAAGATCTTTTTGTTGTAAGAGGTTATACATAGTTTTTGGGATTGAAGATTGTTTATAGGTATTTCTTAAATAATTAAGAAGAATAATATTTTTTTTATGATGAGAAAGAGATTATATATCATTTGAAATAGTAAATATAAGTTTTTTTAAAATAAAATATAAATAATATTAGTTATATGTCTTAAAAACTAGCTTAGATTCATCGACTTTTTTTAGAAGAATTTGATCCCTCTTGATGCTTGGTAGAACCAGAGTTAAGATGGATCTATGTTGGCTCCAATCCTAGTAGCTACATCAAAACAATATTGCTTAAAAAACAAATATACCAAATTGAAATCATTTCACCCAAATTATATATGTGTGTGTGTGTGTGTGTGTGTGTGTGTGTGTGTGTGTGGTGTCAACTATTTAACTATGGTGATTATATCTACTCAGTTGATTGTGGTAACTAAATCACATTAGATATTATACAAAATAACCATAACTCAATGGTATCATACAAAATGTCTAAAATGGATGGATGGAAATCTTTAGATAGAATGGATGGATCCACCACATGGTTTTTGGCTCCAATAATGAGTTAACAAATAGATTATAGATGGAATCCTACTCACCTAACTATGGTGACTAAATCATATCAGGGTTTCAAGTAGTTTGATATCATACAAATTGCAATATCATTGAAATTAATGCATCTTAACAATACTATTAGATCATATTGCATTTCCTAATTCACATATTTCAAATTAGAGGGATGCTAGATCACAACGCAAATCCCTATCTAAAGACATAGGTGAATAGATCATTAATGTCCCTCATTGTAACTGAAATAGATTAGGGTATCAACTATTTAACTGAATGATATCATACAAATGTAATATCACTTAAATCAATGCATCTTAACAATATTATTAGATCATATCGCATTTCCCAATGCACATATTTCAAATTAGACGGATGTTAGGTCATAACGCAAATCTCCATCTAAAGACATATATTAATAGATGATAGATGTCCATGAGTGTAATTGAATTATATTAGGGTTTCGACTATTTAAATATGGTGATTATATCTACTTGGCTAACTTGGTAACTAAATCAAATTAGGTTTTTTACTATTTAATTATGATGATTCTTTATACTTAGCTAACTATGGTAACAAAATCAAATTAGGGTTTCAACTGTTTAACTGAACAATATCATAAAAATAGCCAAAACTTAATGATCACACAAAATGGCCTAAATGGATGGATGAAAAGTTATTGCGAGAACAAATGGATGGAAAGCTTTGGCCATAATGGATGGATCAAGTGCAAGGTTTTTGGCTCCAACAATGACTTGACGATCTACTAAATTCCTGGCTTTTAAATGTTGAGTGTTAGTTATATTAATTAAATTAGAGTTTGGACTATTTAATTGTGGTGATTATATTTACAGTTGTACGTAGTTCTTTAGGTTCTTTTTTAATTTGTACGTGGAGAAGATATCCAACCATAATTACTTTAGGTGAACGATTTCATGTAGAAACCTTGATTATTGAATCATGTAGTCTAAAAATTCGACAATTTGGGTCGGAATAGGTGGGTTTTTTCGGCACTATTTTGAAAAAATCTTGTTGGAATTGTTTTTTAAATCCAGGCTACTACTGTCAAGTTCTATAATTTTGGGTGCCCTAGAGGTTTCTAAGGGTGTTTAATCCATTTCTACCGTCAAAAACTCATTTAAAACAAAGCTAAATTCTGATTTTACAAAATAAAATGTTGGATTCTGGCAATAAATGGTTGTTCGGTCCAAATCGTTGAATTTTTAGACGTCTCCTTATTGAATTCCCACATTATAATAATAAATCCCAATATATAACCAAAACAATGACTAAACTAGATTAGAGTTTTGACTATTTAACTTTGATGATTCGATCTACTCGGCTAATTGTGGTAACTGAACCAGATCAAGGTTTCAGCTATTTAACTAGATGAGATCATACAAAAGGTAATATCATTGATGTCAATGCATATTGGCAATACTATTAAATCAAATTGCATTTCCAAATGCATTGATTTCAAATTAGAGGGATGTGCCTCCATCTATAGAGGCACGTCCATCTATAGACAGATCAATAAATTATAGATGTGCCTTAGTATAATCAATGCATCTTAACAATACTAAAAAGGAACATTGATGAAATCAAATCAATGCAACAAAGATATTATATAAAAATTATAATATCAATGAAATCAATGCATGTTAACAATACTATTAAATCATATTGCACCTCCCAATACATAGATTTCAAATTAGAGGGATCTTAGATCATAATGCAAATCTTAATCAAAAGACATAGATCAAAGAAACCCCTAAAATGTTATTAATATTGAGGGATAGATATCGAAACAAGTAATGATATGTGTAAAAGCAATGGAGATTCCAAATATAATGAGATACTAGACCAAGCATAGCTTCTGTTCAAAAAAGGTGTTTATATTGCAATAAAATCTGTATTTAAATTCATCAACGTGATGAACATTTATAGATACAATTAATCGTGATTGTAAACATCAATTCTAATGATGATGTTGAATTGTTTCGCATTCTAAGTATGTCTAATTGAAATGTAATGATTGATTCCCATCAATTAATTCAACGGTAAATTTATGTATATACTATTTTTTATTATGGAGCTTTGTCTATTGATTTGATACATGATTAATTGATTGGTGTGGTACTTGCCTTATTAAGTTTCATTTATGCAACCACTTTATCTTACAGTTGGAGGGAAAAACACACGTAGAGGACAACCTTAATTGTTGGAGAGAGCACCCCAATGGGAGTAAATTGTCACGATGACATTATAAGTTATAATATTCCAGTTATTATAACAAACTATATATTTACTTTGCGGAAGATTACCAAGTTGACTTTTAGTTTGTATCTTCAACTTGGTTGGATTTGGGGTGTCTCCTCCCAACTAGTTCACCCCTAAGGGGAATTAAATCTGGGCCCCCTTGTTGATAAGAACCGCACCTTAACCAGATGGACTAGTAAGAATTGACACATAATGATGAGATTTTCAAATTGAACTCAAGTTAGTTTATCCTAAGGTTTATTAAATCTTTTACTATGATTTTATTTGTAACACCCCGGTTTTGACCTCGTTTGCATTAAATGTATATGATGTATATATTGTAATTAATCATGGTGTGGAGCAACAGGAAAAATCCCCACCATGGATTATCATTTTATGTTTCGGCGATTAAATCGGTGCCAATGGTATTTTGTGCTAGCCAGGCACGTTATGATTTTTAAATCATCATGTAAATATGCAATTAATTAAAAACCCACAACTAGCTATGTCAATGCAACAATAATGAGAAGGGGCATGATTTCCTAAGGATAAGGGGGAGGGGGGATATTCAAACCTTTGGGCCAACAAGGAAAAGCCAAATGTCAGAGGGAGAACCCATCAAACTGTCAACTACCTTTCTTGTCTCATTCACCCAATCATTTATTACTACCAGAAATTGGTTGGGTTGGTTATTGCATGGGATGGGCAAGGTATGACAGCCCAAATTCGAATTGGAGAAGCCATCAGTTGTTGGGAAACGCGTTTTGACTCCTTGGGTAAGCAAAAACCCAAAAACGCAGGCCATTCTACCATGCTTTCACGTTTTTTATGTTTTCTTCGCCATTTTTCCTTCACATGAGCTCTCTCAGGCATCCGGAACTTCTTATGTGTGTTTTCATCCCATGTTTTTGGTTGTTGGCTTCATTTTCCCATGGATGGGAGGTTGTTTTTGTAATGCCAGGGATTGGGTTAGTTTTCCTCAAGTTTTTTGAGCTGCGGGTAAATTTTCCACTCATGATTTTGCAGTTTCATGTGTTTTTACCATGGCTGTAAAGTGTTTTTGTTAGCTTCTAGTGGTTGGGATCTCTGCTGGTCATTTTGGTGCCATTTCCACATGCCCACGATGGGGAATTTTGTTGTTTAGTGTTGCCCAATGAATGGGAGAACGAACCAAAAAAATTTGGGTGTTGTTGAAGTTGTTTTGGCCACGTTAGGGCCATAAACGACTCTGGAATTCAAGTTGCTCAGCCTGAGTTGTTTCTACCCAGTTGCCATACCCGATTTTGGTCTCTGTGGTGTTTTTCCTTCAGTCCAGAACTGTTGTTGTTGTGTGCACACCCTTTGTTGGCCTTTGAACTGTCCTTGGGTGTGGAAATGGGGTCTGAGCCTGCTTGATAAACCTAGTGTGTGTAGGAGCCTCACAAACAAAGCTAGAGAGCTGACTTTCTTCTTTGCACCCCTTGAATAGCACTGGAAGGGAAGGCATGGCCCAAGGGACTGCATAATAGAGAAGGGAATGCTTCCTTGTGTTGGGTGTGTGTGGATGTTTTAGAAGTCAGGCTAGTTCTAGTGCAGTTGTCCATAGCTCTTGGATTGATCTCACTAGCTTAGCATCCAACCTTTCCAGCTCCTTGTTAGCCTAATAAACCCAACTGTGTTGGCTTGGCTGAGTTTTGTGTACCCTTGGCTACGTGTGAGCTTGCTAGTTTCCCCTTATTCCTTCTGGAATCATGCCCAGCTCAGGGGTGGCAGTGTTGCTGAGTGATTGATGAGCACACTGGCCTATGGTTGGGTGGAACGTTACAGCGACGTAGCTAGTTGCGGGACAAACTTCTGTTAAAGATAAGTATCTCTTGTCCATTCTGTCTTTGCAAATGTATTTACTGCTTAAATGAGATGATGAACATGCTGAATGTATTGGATGATTGTGTTTGCTTCCATTGTATGTTTAACGAATTATTCATCTGTGTATGTTTCATTTCCAATGCATTTTTTATCTTATGTTCTTGGGGCTTAGTTTGCCCAGAATGATAGCAGTATAGTCGCGTCCTCTCGCCAGTAAAAGGGTGGGGATGTGACAGATTGGTATCAGAGCTCTCAGGTTGCAGCAGTGGGCCTTTATGGACCAAGAAAATCAACTAACAGAGGAGGGGTAACCTCTGATTGAACTCAGACCAACATAGAAAAAAATATTGAAAATTTTCTAAGTATGGTATGTCGGATGACTTTGGCTAAGTCTATCCGATACATCGGATGCCTTCACCAGAAGAGAGATGATGTAGCAGTTAGAATGTCCGAAGGGAGCCGCAGCGGCGGCGTTGTTCCCTTCTTTCTTCCGATGCAGTAGAGACTTCAACAAGTGTAAGTTTGAGTCTGAACCGCTATAGTGGCTGCAATGCCCGAGATGTGAGTCGGCGACGACGGCTCAGCTTGCAGAAAGGCAGCCGCAACGACGGGAAGGGAAAAGAGTTGGGAGCCGATGTACATCGGGAGATGCAAGCCGATGAAAAGAAAATTTGAAAAATTTTCCAAGTATGGAAGCGGCTAAAGGAAATGAAACTTTGAGTTGCTATGGCAGCGGGCGAAAGCTGAAGAGGAAGTCGCTACAGCGACGAAATGAAGACAAAGACCGAACCGCTACGGTGGACGAAAATTAGAGTTCAAGAGACAACGACGGCTGGTGGAAAATGAAGTTCGAGCCGCAACGACGGCTGGAAACCAAGAGTCAAGCTGCTACAGTGGCGGCTGGAAACTGAAAGTCAAGTCGATATGGTTGCGACTAGAAAAAGAAATTGTAGCCGACGTCGACGGATGGAAGTTGATGATCGAGCTATTGTAGCGGGTGAAAGTCAAAAATATTTTAGATGTAGCGGGTGAAAGTCAAAAATATTTTCAATGCAGTGGGTGAAAGTCAAAAATATTTATGATGCAACGGGTGAATTTTGTCGAAACAGAGAAATTCAGTAGGGTTTTTTCAGTGGGATTTTAGGGGCCTGAAGGGTGAAAAATGGCATCCTGTTTATGCACCAGATTGCGCGAAATCGATGTATTTACAAAAAAAAAATGAGTGTAACGAACATAAATAAGAAAATAATTAAATAATTATTTTCTTATTTATGGAGCAACCGTATCTGGTTGGTCGGTAAATAGTCGAATCTGACTTTCATATTTGATAGTAAATAAGAATAATATATATTAGATGATGAAAATTACAAAGATGTCTTGGCCTTAAATATGGCTTGGACATTCATGACGAGGAGACTCCTCCTTTCATACTAACCTAACTTATAAATTATTTAAATATTTAATTATTTTCTTATTTATGTTCATTACATTGCCACTCCCTTTAAGGGAGCTTTTTCCTCAAAGCTTAAGTATTTTCCTAGTGTTGTTCTTCATTCTGACTCGGTGTCGGTATTAGAAATCGGACGAGGTCTCTTGAGCAGAGACTTGCACTTCCTCTCCATTGATGATTTTGCACTGTATTGTCTGATTGTTCCTACATTTATGACCAGGGGTCCAGTCATCACCGCATCGACGACATATGTTTTTCTTATTTTTTCTATTATCGGAGTAACTGTTAGATGACTTCGATCTATTTTCCATTTCATAGGCATATGATTGAGGTTTGTGGCATTGATGACCGGGCGGCCAAGCATCTGCACAGTACCTACATTGTGTCTCTTTTTCTTGCCGATAATGGTTATCACCTCTTGTTTTAATTCCTTCCAATTTGCGTTCTGCGGCTTTTGCTTTATGTCTTGCTACTTCTACGTTAGGTATGTCATGCAACTTTAACTCTTTTTGGAGGTATGGTTTAAGACCTCCTAAATAGGTTTCGAGTCTTTGCTTGTCAGAAAATCCAAATACTCGTGTAGATAAGGATTCCCACTGATGTGTGAATTTCTCAACGCTTCCAACCTGTTGTAATCTTGTAATTTTATGGAAAATTCATCTTCTTTGATTCCTTGAAACCTATTAAAAAATCATTTTTGAACAAGTTCCAGGTGTAGGTAAAATTATCTCTCTTCCACCATAAGTACCAATTATAGGCGTACCCTTGCATATGCATTAACGCATATTTCAACTTCTCCTCGTCAGATTGAACATTGCAAATGTCGAAGTATTTTTCTGCTTTGTTTAGCCAAGCAACACATTGGTCTTCACTCCCATTGTATTTCAACAACTCTATTTTTTCCTTAGGTGGTTACACTTTGTGAGGACGATATTGATTTCCTTTCGCCTTACAATTTGATGGTGGCTCGAAACTACTGGACAATGAAAGTGACATATTTGAACTGCTTCGTTGTTGGCGGTGATTTTTAGCCTTTTTATTCTCTACTATCTTACTAATAGCATCTATTTTGTTGTTTAATCGTGCCTCCATATCTGGCAGTACTTTTGTTTCTATCTCTTACTTAAGCGTCGCATTTTTAATCTTTATTTCTTTTTGCAATTCTTCTTTATTCTTTGCGAGTGTTTCCCGGGTGGCAACATGAAATGAGGCATCTAACATGTCTGGACTGCTGACTTGGCCCGGACTGGGTATGAGCTTTTGTAACATCTCGATTAATGTATTATGGTTCTGCGTCATGGTGCTCATGTTCTGTGTTAAGGTGTTTATGTTTTGAGTCATGGTACTCATTTTGTCATCTGGGTCTTTTTGTTTTTCGCTCAAGATGTCAAATTTGTCATCCATCCTTCTTTCTAGTACCAAAACAAGCTCGTCTTTGAGAATTGTGTTGTTATTTTGCATCTCTTCCTTCAATCCTTTTTGGTTAGCGACAAGAGACTTGATGTCCTTCTCCATTTTTTCGATTTTCTCTTTTAACTCTGCCATGGTCTTGGACCTTGTATGCAGAGGTGTGTACTTCGAAGTTATTTTGGCTTGTGAGGTGTGAATTTTTTCTTCTTCTAAAGATGGTGAGGTTTAAGGAATAATAATTAATTATTATATAATAAAGTCTTTATTTTATTATTTTATATAATAAAACAAAAAATTGAACTATTATAAATATATTATAATAATTCAAGTCAAAGCAAAACCTGGGTTGAAGTTGGAAAGCAAAACCATGTGTTGGTTTTACTTTATCTTTTCTTTTTTCCTTTCTTTTGTTTTTTCTTTTATCTTTTCTTTTTAACTTTTTTCTTTCTTTTATTTTCTTTACTTTTTTTTTACCTTTTTTTTACCTTCTTTTTACGACAATGTCCTATATTTCAAGGAAAGCTTAAAAACTAAATTTACACAAAGTGTAAATATGGCCAAGGCTGTATAGCTCTGATACCACTTGGAGCAACCGTATCCGGTTGGTCGGTTAATAGTCGAATCCAACTTTCATGTTTGATAGTAAATAAGAATAATATATATTAGATGATGAATATTACAAAGATGTCTTGGCCTTAAATATGGCTTCGGCATTCATGATGAGGAGACGCCTCCTTTCATACTAACCTAACTTATAAATTATTTAATTATTTTCTTATTTATGTTCGTTACAACGAGGGCGCTGCCCCCTTAACCCCCGTCGTCCCCTTCAGGCAGTCGTTCTTGTGAAAAGAAAATTCTATGATTTGACAAAGTTGTCGATATATGATGTGTCCAATACATATAAGTAATGTATGATTGATGTGAATGTTTTGCAGCTAACGATCATGTTTATTAACACATTTTGCAGAATTATAGTCACGTTCAAAAGGGTAGCATTCCACATAGTGCAAATCAGTAAAGTTGGGTTTTGGTTCAACCATGAGAACCTTCAACATGAATGATGCACAAGACCCTGTGAGCACGAGGAAGATGCTATGGGGTTGGGGGGGGGGGGGGGGGGGGGGGGAATGTTCGAGTTGGAAATGCTGAGACAGGGTCTAATGGGAGGAGATTTCAAGAGACACTGCCTGATATTGCAGCCACCATGCGAAGCTTGATTAAAGCACAGGAAGAGCAACATCAGTTGAATGTTGCTATGTTGTAGAGTTTGACCAACTTGCAAAGAAAGATAGACTCCGGACATGGCACAGTAAAACTAGAAGATAGTAAGAGCAGTACCAGACAAAGAAGAAGGACTTCTAGTAGATCATTTGACTCAGAAGAATCCAATGGGGATTCAAGCTCTTCTTCTCACAAGAGGAAGAGAAAGAGGCGCCACAGGGATCGCTCTCGAGATGAATTCAAGAAGGCTAAACCTCCTATGTTTGATGGTGAGGTAAAGAATGGACAAGAGGTTGAAGCTTGGCTTCTTGGAATAAAGAAGTACTTCCAAGTTCAGGATTATTCGGGAAACATGAAGGCAAGGGTTTCTATATTCAATCTAAATGGAAGCGCATCCATTTGGTGGGAGCACTTCAAGCAAGTAAAGAGGATCAATGAAAGGAGACTTAAGTGGAAACAGTTCAAGAAGTATTTCAAGCAGAAATATCTCTCTGATAGGTATTATGATGACAAAATTAAGGAGTTCCATGAGCTCAGCTTGGGACAGCAGACCATGGAAGAGTATGCAAATAAGTTCTTGGAATTGTTAAGGTATGTCAGGTACATCAAAGATGAAAAGGTGAAGATCCAGCGTTTTCTGAGTGGATTGCCTTGGTCTTATAAAGACAGAATTGGGTTTTATGAACCTAGAACTATGAAAGAAGTAATAAGGAAGGTTAAGTACTGCTATGATCAAAGCAAAGGAAAACCTGATTACCATAAGACATGGAAGGACAAAAGGAACGAGAAGTGTGACTAAAGGAAGAAAGGTTTCAAACCTTCTAACTTCAGGAATCAACAGAAGCAACCGTCATAAACTGAGAAGCAGCTAGCCAAAGTGATGGGAGAAAAACCTAAAGAGCCACAGCAAAACAAAGGACCAATCTAATGTTGGAAATGTGGAGGACCCCACATGCACAGGAACTGTCCACTTGAGAATGAGAATGCAAGGCCAACTTACAACATTCAAGAGGTAGAAACAGTGGGTCAAGTAGCAAGGGCCATCCTTAGGATTTATGCAGCACTGGAGGACTGCCAAGCAGATGACCAGTCAACTGTGGTTGAAGTTGCAGGTAAGATTGTTGAGCAATCTGTTTTTAATTTGATTGACCCTGGTTCTAGTCATAGTTACATTACTCCTAGAGTAGTGGAGATTTGTGCTTTTAAGAAAGTAAAGCATAGGACATCTTGGTTAGTTCAGCTAGCCACTGGAACTAAGAGGAGGGTTAGTGAAATAGTAGAGAAATGTCCATTGGTTATGAATGGATTGGTCACTTGTGTAGATTTGAATGTTCTACCGCTTGGTTCCTATGATGTTCTCATTGGAATGGATTGGTTAGAAGCTCACAGGGTAAAGCTTGACTGTTATATGAAGACCTTTGAGTGCTTGGATGAAGAACACAACTCAAGGATTGTGAAAGGCATTCCAAAGGTGATTTTTGTTAAGCAGATTTCAGCAATGCAATTGAAGAAGTTTTGTAGGAAAGGGTGACAGTTGTATGCAGCTCATATTTTAGAGGAAACAGAAGATGAAACTCCTAGGTTGGGGGACTTTCATGTGTTGCAGGAATTCAGGGATGTGTTTCCTGATGAGATTCCAGGGCTTCCTCCAAAGAGGGACATTGATTTCACAATTGAACTTGTGCCAGGAGCAGCACAGGTGTCCAAGACACCTACAGAATGAGTACACCAGAAATGCTAGAGTCGAAGATGCAATTGCAAGAATTGTTGGATAAGAGTATATCAGGCTGAGTGTGTCTTCGTGGGGGGCACTAGTTCTATTTGTAAAGAAGAAAGATGGTGCACTCAGGTTGTGTATTGATTACAGACAGCTGAATAAAGTCACTGTGAAGAACAAATATCCTTTGCCTAGGATTGATGACCTCTTTGATCAAATGAGAGGAGCAAAGGTATTTTTCAAGATTGACTTGAGGTCTGGTTACCATCAGGTAAGAATCAAGGATGAAGACATTCATAAGACAACCTTCATAACAAGGTATGGACATTATGAGTTTGTAGTGGTACCATTTCGTATCACAAATGCACCAACTACATTTATGTGCCTTATGAATAGCGTCTTCAGTAGGTATTTGGAAAAGTTTGTTCTTGTTTTCCTTGATGACATTCTTATTTATTCTAAGAATGAGGAAGAGCATGAAGAACATCTGAGATTGGCATTGCAATTGCTCAGGGAGCATCAGCTGCATGCAAAGTTGAGCAAGTGTGACTTCTATAGAGATATAATTCAGTGTTTGGGTCACATTATCTCAGAAGAGGGTATATCATTAGACCCTGAGAAGATTGAGGCCATTATGAATTGGCCTACTCCGAGAAATGTAACAGATGTAAGATCTTTTACGGGACTTGCAAGATACTACAGGAGATTCATTGAAGGATTCTCCAAGGTTGCACATCCAGTCACTTCTTTGCAAAAGAAGGGAATAAAGTTCGAATGGACATCAAAGTGTGAAGAAAGCTTCCAGCGGTTGAAGAATCTTCTCACAAGTGCACCAGTCTTGAAAGTTTCAGACCCAGAGAAATATTTTGTGGTGTGTACAGATGCATGCGGCCAAGGACTAGGAGGAGTTCTTATGCAGGACAACCACGTGATATGCTATGAGTTAAGAAAGTTGAAGGAGCATGAAAGGAACTATGCCACTCATGATCTAGAGCTTGCAGCCATAGTACATGCTCTCAAGATGTGGAGGAATTACTTGATGGGAAAAAGATTTGAGCTAAGGACAGACCATTGTGGTTTGAAGTACTTGTTTGATCAGCCAACGTTAAATGCTAGGCAAGCGAGATGGTTGGAGTTTTTATGTGAGTTTGATTTTGAAATCAAACACATAAAATGAAAAGAGAATAAGGTAGATGATGCACTTAGCAGGAAGGTGCAGGAAATGCATGTGGCATCTCTTAGTATTTGCTAATCAGATTTGAGGCAATAGATTGTTAATCATGCTGCCGGAGATGAATTGTATGAGCAGGTAAAAGACAAATTGCAGCAGCAAAGCCTTGAGAAGAGGTATGAGGGATATAAATTGGAAGAAGATGGACTTCTTACTTATAAAGGCAGAATTTGTATTTCGAATGTAGCAGATTTGAGGAGAGTTGTTATGGATGAGATCCATCAAGCTCCATATTCTGGTCACCCAGGATATCAGAAGGCAATTGCTACAACCAGAAAGCAGTACTTTTGGCCATGAATGAAAAAGGATATGGCTAAATATATTTCAAGGTGCATGGAATGTCAACAGGTAAAGGTTGAGCATCAACACCCAGCAGGTTTGTTGCAGCCTTTGGCAGTTCCAGAATGGAAGTGGGAAGTTATTTCCATTGATTTTATTATAGGATTGCCAATGACTTGCAGACAACATGATTCCATCATGGTTGTGGTGGACAAGTTGACAAAAGCAGCACATTTTATACCGGTTAAGTCTACTCATAAGACTGATGACATTGCAAAAAAATTTATGAAGGAGATTTTCAAATTACATGGATTGCCTAAGGCAATAGTCTTTGACAGAGATGTTAAGTTCACTTCCAATTTTTGGAAGGGTTTGTTTGCAGATTTGGGTACAAAGTTGAACTTCAGCACTGTCTACCATCCTCAGACTAATGGGTAGAGAGAGAGAGTGAATCAAGTGCTTGAAGACATGCTTCGCATGTATGTGATGGACAAGCCAACCAAGTGGGAAGATTACTTACACTTGGTAGAGTTTGCTTATAACAATGGACAATAAGCATCCTTGGGGATGAGGCCATATGAAGCTTTGTATGGAAGGAGGTGTAGGACACCAGTGACATGGGATAATCCAGTGAACAGGGTTGTGCTTGGGCCATAATTACTCAAGGAAATGGAGCAAGAGGTTGTAAAGATCAGGAAGAATCTGAAAGTAGCCCAGGACATATAGAAAAGTTATGTGGATAAGCATAGGGTGAATAGAGAGTTGAGTGTTGGGGATCATGTTTACCTTAGAGTGAGGGCAAAGAAGAGTTCCTTGAAGATTGGAAGTTGTGCCAAGTTGTCACCTAGATATTGTGGGTCGTTTGAAGTGCTTGAAAGAATAGGGTCAGTTGCATATAGACTTGCATTGCCTGCTAGCATTAGAGCTCATAATGTTTTTCATGTTTCTTTGCTTAAGAAATATGTACATGATCCTAACCATGTGATAAATTATGATGTGATTCAGGTGTAACCCGAGGGAAAGTTCCAAATCTAGCCAATGCGCATCCTCGACAGGAAGGTCACAATGCTTCGGATCCGAGCCATAGAGCAGGTAAAGGTGCAATGGGAGCACTACGGTCCTGAAGAGGCTACATGGGAGCTGGAGGATGCCATGCGATTGGCACATCCATTTTTGTTCAATTCTGCGGAGCACTGAGCCGATGCTAGTGTAGCATTTTTGTTCAATTTTGTAAAGCACTGAGGACAATGCTATTGAAGGGGGAGCGAAATGTAACACCCCGGTTTTGACCCCATTTGCATTAAATGTATATTATGTATATATTGTAATTAATTATGGTGTAGAGCTACAGGAAAAATCCCCACCATGGATTATTGCTTTATGTTTTGGCGATTAAATCTGTGTTGATGGTATTTTGTGCTAGCCAGGCACGTTATGATTTTTAAATCATCATGTAAATATGCAATTCATTAAAAACCCACAACTAGCTATGTCAATGCAACAATAATGAGAAGGGGCATGATTTCCTAAGGGTAAGGGGGGAATATTCAAACCTTTGGGCCAATGGGGAAATGCCAAATGTCAGAGGGAGAACCCATCAAACTGTCAACTACCTTTCTTGTCTCATTCACCCAATCATTTATTACTGCCAGAAATTGGTTGGGTTGGTTATGGGATGGGATGGGCAAGGTATGTCAACCCAAATTCAAATTGGAGAAGCCATCAGTTGTTGGGAAATGTGTTTTGACTCCTTAGGCAAGAAAAAACCCAAAAACGCAGGCCATTCTACCATGCTTTCACGTTTTTATGTTTTCTTCACCATTTTTCCTTCACGTGAGCTCTCTCAGGCATCCAGAACTTCCTATGTGTGTTTTCATCCCACGTTTTTGGTTGTCAGCTTCATTTTCCCATGGATGGGAGGTCGTTTTTGTAATGCCAGGGATTGGGTTGGTTTTCCTCATGTTTTTTGAGCTGCCGGTGCATTTTCCACTCATGATTTTGTAGTTTCATGTGTTTTTACCATGGCTGTGAAGTGTTTTTGTTAGCTTCTAGTGGCTGGGATCTCTGCTGGGCATTTTGGTGCCGTTTCCACATGCCCATGGTGGGGAATTTCGTTGTTTAGTGTTGCCCAATGAGTGGGAGAACGAAGCCACGAATTTTGGGTGCTATTGAAGTCGTTTTGGCCACATTAGGGCTATAAACATCTCTGGAATTAGAGTTGCCCAGCTTGAGTTGTTTCTACCCAGTTGCCATACCCGATTTTGGTCTTTGTGGTGTTTTTCCTTTAGTCCAAAACTGTTGTTGCTGTGTGCACACCGTTTGTTGGCCTTTGAACTGTCTTTGGGGGTGGAAATGGGGTCTGAGCCTGCTTGATAAACCTAGTGTGTGTAGGAGCCTCATAGACAGAGCTAGAGAGTTGACTTTCTTCTTTGCACCCCCTGAATAACATTGGAAGGGAAGGCATGGCCCGAGGGACTGCATAACAGAGAAGGGAATGCTTCCTTGTGTTGGGTGTGTGTGGATGTTTTAGAAGTCAGGCTAGTTCTAGTGTAGGTGTCCATAGCTCTTGGATTGAGCTCACTAGCTTAGCAGCCAACCTTTCCAGCTCCCTGTTAGCCTGATAAACCCAATTGTGCTGGCTTGGCTGAGTTTTGTGTACCCTTGGCTACTTGTGAGCTTGCTAGTTTCCCCTCATTCTTTGTGGAATCATGCCCAGCTCGGGGGTGGTAGTGTTGCTAAGTGATTGATGAGCACACTGCCTATGGTTGGGTGGAACGTTGCAGCGACGTAGCTCGTTGCGGGACAAGCTTCTGTTAAAGATAAGTATCTCTTGTCCATTCAGTCTTTGCAATTGTATTCATTGCTTAAATGAGATGATGAACATGCTAAATGTATTGGATGATTGTGTTTGCTTCCGCTATATGTTTAAACAAATTATGCATATGTGTATGTTTCATTTCGAATGCATTTTATATCTTATGTTCTTGGGGCTTAGTTTGCCCGGAATGATAGCATTATAGTCGCGTCCTCTCATTGGTAGAAGGGTGGGGATGTGACATTATTGTTACAATGTATTATAAATTGCTAACTGATAGGATTCTTGCATGCTATCTTTTTTTCAAGGCAATTAATAACATCATATTTTTTAATCCCATGAGTGATATTATAAGAATTATTGAAATCAAGGGAAACCACACATATATTTTATTCCTAGGGTTTTCTATAGTGATGCCATCCATTCCCTTTTTAATGATTGGTTACTACTATGCAACTTGTATATATGGTACAACAATAGAATGAGGCGATGTGTCATGCTTTAGTTGGGAAATTGGGTGTGCTCAAATAGGAGCTCATTTCCTTTTTCATTTCAAAATAAGAGTTTGATTCACTAGGATGTTCAGACCTAAGTGGATTATATTTAAAACTGTTCAGTTGGATATCTATATTTAAAAACACTAACGTTCAATAATGTAGAGATTCTTTAGATATCTAAATAAGTGGAGTCTAAATCTTAATATCTAAATAAGTGGAGAATGAAATTACTTAAATACTGAATTTAATAGAATTTGTTATAATATTAATAATTAGATTTGAATTTATGCAAATGCCTTTTACAATATAGCCTTTTTAAATTTAAAACATAGACGTGCTTTGGTTTTATATTTGTTATTCATTAACATATTACAATATAGCCTTTTTAAATTTAAAACATAGATGTTCTTTGGTTTTATATGTTGAAAACTCTAATCTAAATTCGTTATCTTACTCTAACAGTCATACCGTTAGAGGTTAGTTATGTATTATGCACTGTATATGTACCATTGTGTACTATTGATTAATGGAGCAAATTTGTGAGCCTTTTCTGTGAGTTATATTTTCATTCTTATTTGCTCCATATTTTCTTGATGATTTAACAGTGGTACCAGGGCGTATAAAGTTCCTGCCTTAGTTATCAGAGTGCAAGGAAGAGAGAATTTTTCTCAAGGTGAAGAGGTGTGCAGTTGGGAAGGTTTTATTATTACAATCTCTATTTAAGGAGGTTTTATTATTACAATCTATATTTAAGGAGGAACCGAACGACATCCTTTTTGGGCGAGGAGATATGGTTTTGAAAGAAGTAAAAAAATTCTAAGCACATGGTTATGATATGATGGGATTGTCATTGTTATATGATGATGAGTGAAGAAGGCACACATTGATGTTGCCATTGAAGTTTGAAGAGCGTTGAGATTCCTTTCAATATTTCAAAGATAAGTTTGATTTCAAATTTTCATCAATGGTTTGACCAATTTCTGCATAAAATTTTAGATAAATGAAGAAAAATGTTGGTCGCAAATCAAAATCGATGAATTTGTTCTCTGCCAAGTTTGTTGATGTATTGTATAAATATCAACTGAAATAAAGGAAGTCGTGTGTAGAGAGCATGTTTCTTCTAAGAGATTTTGTAGGTCATGTCATGAGTGTTCTGAAAGGAGAAAGAGTTGTTTGGATCATCTCGCTATAAGAGAGAAGGATGGACAATGTAATAAGTTGAGACTTGAAGGCTGCTTGAGAAGAAACCTTACCCGTCGTACAGTTTTGTGCAAACAATGAATGTTATTTTGTGCACGGAATTCGGTGTTAGAAGCCGTAGAAAAATACCTAATAAGAATCTTGCCCGTTCGTTGAGTGTTTGTAGGATGAAATCCACCCGTTAAGTCGTTCAAGATTAATCATTGGACAACATTTGGGTTTGATCGGCATGTGAAGATTGAAGGTAAAGTCGCCAAAACTATAATCAAAATTTATGGTAATGCTATTTGCATTTACAAGTTGGAAGTTAAAAAGGTTATTTGCTTAGAAATTACTGCATAAAAGAATTTGTTTCAAAGTAATGGGATTCATCCTTAAGTGAATTTGTTGTCACCATATGAGAGAATACCGAATCATGCTCATGTGGAAAGGGCATAAGAGCCCAAAACAGTTTGAATCAGAAATGCTAGCTGCACACATTTCAGAGCAACCTTCCAACACCCTGCAGCAAAAGAAAACCCATTCTGAACGTGTTTCTGTTCAAAAATTTCAGCAATTTGTAAATAAAGGACAAAGTAATTATTCCAAACTTGTTTATGTTCACACATGAAGTTAATAGAGGGAATGAAAGACAGTAAAAAACAAGAAAATTTGAACAGAGAATTTGCATTTTCTCACCTTGTCCCTGACAGGGGGAATAAATATCTACACTTTGATGTTAGGTTCCAAGTTTTAAAGTGTTGTTGTGACCAAATGGAGCCTGTGAACAAAACAAATGGGAAACAAATATGCAACCTTGTTCTTGAATTTTGAAGAGTTGTTCCTAAATTTTGAAGACAGAGTGAAAGTCAAAAGTTTCCAGAACCATCAATTAAGTAGAACACATGAGAGTCTACTTGTTTTATTGAAAGTTTTTGCTAATCTTTAAACCATCTTTTCATGGTTATTGGTACATTTTTTGTGATCAGTAGAAGTCATTCAAGCTTCTAGTTGATATGGTTAATGGTAATCCTAAAACCATCTCACTGTTTTGGTTGGTTAGTGGTAATCCTAAAACCACCTCTTGATATCCTTGATAGTTTTATGGTCAACTTAAAGCCATTAGTTTTTGTTCAACTCGAAACCATGCAACTTAGTAGAAGTCTTACTACTTTTGCTAGATTTTGTGTCAGAGAGATTATCAGCTACTTTTAGTAGCTACTCTCTGAATTCGCTTGACACATTGTTGATTTATAAAATAGGAGCTTTGCGGTAGATGAGTATCTTCAACTCATCTACCGCAAATCTCCTATTTTATAAATATTTATACCTGCGTGAAAAAATGAATAACGACATTGTTGATTGTCAAGTAGTGACATTTTTTTCAGGCAATAATGAATATGTACCATTGTGTACTATTGATTAATGGAGCAAATTTGTGAGCCTTTTCCCTCAGTTATATTTTCATTCTTATTTGCTCCATATTTTCTTGATGATTTAACATTATATTTGTTTCTCATAAACATACACCAAAAAAATTAAAAAAATATTTTATATACTAAAATATATATATAAATAAATAAATAACAATTGTTTTCCTCACTATTAATATTTAAACATTTTATGTTATATTAAATAATATTCAACTTCTCCTAACATATTATAAATTCAACAATAAAAATAATAATAATAATTTAAATTTAATAAATACTTAATCATGATAAATAATTATAAAAATTTAAATTTAATAAANATAAGCATGGTTATGGCCTCAGTAAACCATGTTCCTCTTTCTTTTTATGTTCCACATTATGTAAATGCCATTTATTTAATATATTATTTTACTATGTTTTAATTATTATTTTTTAAAATATTTATTTTATTTTATTTTATTATTCTAAAAAAATTAACTAAATTTTAGTTTTCTAGTTTAAAGGATGTTAATAAATGATTTTTAGTTTTAGCGATGGTAATAAATGTAAAGTTAGTCACTTAAATTTAGTACACCTCATAATTAAATTCAAACCTTATATAACATATACCCAACGTCTTAATAATATTAATACTAACTAAGCAAATTTTTTTTGACATAAATGTGTAATTTTATTAAAATGAAGGAAACTCGTTTTTTTTGGCGAATACCAATCAACCAAGTTACAAATTTTGAGAAGACAAGATACTGCATCGAGGCTTACTCTATGAAGAACTAATTACAACTGAAAGGAGCACAATTACGGAATAGGATGGAAATAACTGGATTACTTGTCAATGCTGAGAATTCCTTGAGGAAGAAGGCATGCTTTATTAGCAAGGGTATCTGCAAGCTTGTTTAAATCCTGAAGAATGTGGAAGGATTCAACATTGGCAAATTCTTTCAATGTTATCCTAATTCTTCGTAGAATTACATTCAAGGAAGAATTGTTGAAGCTATATGTTGAATTTAAAGTTTTAACCAGCATCTCTGAATCGCCAAATATTTGAACGGACTTGAACCCTTTTTCTTTAGCAAACTGAATCGCCATTAGTAAGTTGTAGCTTTCATCCTTGTTGTTTGTCATGGAACCAAGACCCCAACTGAAGTTGAGATTGGTCAATTTGTCTGGGAAGAAAATCAGGCCTCCAGCTCCATAAGCCTTGGGGTTCCCTTTGGAAGCACCATCAAAGAAGATTGCAGCTGAAGCAGAATTCATCCAAATATTTTTAAGAGATACATCATTCCCATGAAATCTCCAAGAAGGGGAACTATCAGGTTTGGAGCAATTCAATTTTTTTACAGAATTAAGAGGACCAATGCCCGTCCACGAGGAAGCTGAAACAGAAGTCGTCGATATACCTGAAGATTCAACAAACCACATTTTTGAATTGTTGACCACGATTTGGATATGAGGGACAAAATCGTTCAATATCCAGTCATTTCTGACCAACCATAACGCCCACCAAGTGAATTTTAAAATTGAATGTCAATGTTTGTGCATTAAAGCAGAGGATGCTTTCGATGGACTTCTGGCATGCCAAACCGGATAAATAGACATTACAGAGTAAACTCCATCTGAAACCTTTAGCTACTGAGTAAAATCCATCTATTCCCCAACCCCAATCATCTTTCTGGGAGGTATGAACAACAACAAGGCTTGAAAGAGATAAGAGCAACAAATGTTTTTGAGGTTTAAGGCAAGCAGGGAGATCCGTAATGGACCAACCAACCCAGTTCCTAGAACTGTCCCAAATGCAAATATCAGGCAAATGAAGAAGGCCTTTATTTGTTGCCCAGTTCATTATCTTTGTTAACTTAATTACAGAGGAAAGAGGAGGATTCCTAGAGATTTTATCCTCCTAGAGAAGGATCCTTTTCCCATTACCTGGAATTCTAAATAGTTGTTGGTTAAATAATTCAAAACCTTTTCTGCAGGAATTCCAGATAACAGTGCCAGTTGGTGTATTGACAGAGGTAGTATTTCTCAATGAGCCACCCTTAATATATTTCTTATGAAAAATCTGGCTGACTGGACGATTCTTATCCACAAAAAGCTGCCAAATAAGCTTGCCACTCAGTGCCAGATTAGCCAGGCCAGGGTCCCTGATTTGTAATCCACCTGCTGAAATTGGCCTCTTAAGTACTTCCCAATTTACCAGATGCAACTTGTTTTGACTTCCTTTACCTCCTGACCAGAGAAAATCCTGCAACAATTTAGAAATATGAGATGAGATAATCTTTGAAGCTAGCAATAATGAGGATTGGAAGATAGGATAAGTTGAAAGGACAACCTTGATCAAGATTAGTTTCCCGGCCTTAGATAGCCACTGACCACCCCAAGAAGCAATTTTTGCTTCTAACTTTGCCAGGACTTTCAGTCAGAGAGAGGGAGGAGACGAACCAAGGGTTAAGGGAAGACCCAAATACTTGATATTTTCCCACTTATCAAATCCAGGGAAGCCTAAGAAGTCTGTTATTTGAAGAATTGTCGCGTGTTCAACATTCCAGCCATAAACAATGCTCTTGTTTTTGTTAATCAATGCTACAGAGATTTGGCAGAACTTTTGAAGGGTTTCATTAAAATCCCGTGCTATCTTCATGGAATCCCCTCCCATAAGAAGGGAATCATCTGCAAAAAGGGTGTGGTTGATTGGATCCACTCCCCTAGCAATCTTGATGCTCGGAATGTAACCGAATTCCTTTTCATATATCAGTTTTCTACTGAGGGTTTCAACCATCAAGATGTATAGGAAAGGGGACATCGGACAACCTTGGCGGAGGCCTCTGGAAGCTTTGAAAAAATCAGTAGGTCCACCATTGACTAATGGTGCTATCCAAGGACCATCAATGCAAGCTTTAATCAGATTTACAAACTCAGAGCAAAAACCAAATGAGAGCAAAACATCATAAAGGAAGGGAAGCTTAACTTTGTCAAAAGCGTTCTTCATATCCAACTTAATTAAATACCTTTCTCTCTCCTTTGGAAGCTTGAGTGAAGAGCTTCCTGAACCTGGATTACATTATCCACTAAGTGTCTACCTTTAACAAACCCCCCTGAAGGGGAGAGATCAACTTTGCCTAGCAACAGCTTAAATCTGTTGGCTAGAAGTTTGGATAGGATCTTGTAGGAAGCGTTACACAATGAAATAGGACGAAACCTGTCGAAGGAAGAAGGACTGACTTCCTTGGGGATGAGGGTACGAAATGTAGAATTAGTGCACTTTCCCACTTTAGCTTTTCTTTGGAAGGCAGTCACCATTCAAGCCAAATTTGTTTTGATGATGGACCAGTAGAATTTATAAAAGTGAATGGAAAAGCCATCTGGCCCAGGAGCCTTATTTGACTCCATAGCCCATATGACATCAACAATTTCCTTTTCATATAAGGGTTTCATTAAAACATAATTGTCCTTAGCATTAACCAAAGGATGAACATTCTCCAAGAATTAAGAAGAAACATCCTCGTCAGTGAGGCCATCAGCCTGGAAAAGAAGTTGAAAGTGCTTGCTAACATACTGTTTTAATAGATCTTGACCTTTAACAGTAACACCCTCGCAAATGGAAATTTTTGAGATATGGTTTCGAGACAATCTAACCCTGCATTTTCTATGAAAATATGCAGTGTTCTTATCACCAGACTTAAGCCAGAGGCAGCGAGACTTTAGCCTGAGATGCTCTTCTTCATGTCCAAAAGATTGAGTGGTATTAGACTGGGCCAACTTCTCCAGAGCTAAATGAGAATTGGAAATATCTATGTCGTCCATATCCAGTTGAATTTCAGCTAATGCAGAAACTCTTTCTTCCGTGAAGATCGTAGAAGAGGGAAAAGGAGTTTTAACCCATTGTTTCAGCGCAATTTTGGTCTTCTTCAATTTTTGCTCCCAGAAAAAAAACTGGGAGATCCAACAATATATTGACCAGGCTTGGGATACAACATCAATAAACCCGACTCTATCGATCTAGAGGGGACTAAACCTGAACGGTATTGGCCCAAGTTCCTCTTCTTTTTCGAACAACAATGAAATTGGGTGGTGATCAGACGAGAGCTTAGGTAAAAATTTTGTTGAGACAATTGATTTCCCATCAATCAATGAACTGTGGACAAGAAAGCGATCAAGCCTGACAGAGATACTTGCGGTTCCCACTCTGTGGTTGGACCATGTGAAACGCCCAAGCTTGGTTTTAAGTCATTCAAATCCCAGTTTTGAATCATCTCCTCCATCGTGTCAAGCATGAAATCCTTACCTCACAACCCACCTTTTTTTTCATTCGGAGCCAAAGAAATGTTGAGACCGCCTGCTAAAACTATATTTTCAGGAGAATTTACCTCTGAGAACTTTGATAACGATTTCCAGCAAGTTTGTTTTTCAATGTAATTTATTGGCACGTAGAGATTAAAGAGGGATATAGAGATCTTACTTGCGAAATGAAAGAGCTCTATAAATATCTAGTGTTGGGTGGCAAAAACCTTTTTTAATTGAAAGTTCTCTTCACACCATAAAGTCGCCAATCCCCCACAGGTGCATTTAGCACTGACTGCTTTGCCTGAATTCAATTTCCACTTATTTTTACTTAGAAGAAGGAGAGCCTCCTCCTCAACCTTGGTCTCTTGGAGCAAGAGAATTTCAGAAGGGACCATTCTCAATATATCTTTTACTGCATCAGCCTTGAGTGGGTTCCCTAATCCCTTGAAGTTCCAAGAGACTAATTGCATTACTTATTTATGTTAGAGGGAATTATTACTCCCCTTGGAGGCCTGGTTTTCTTGTTCCTCCCATAACACATTTCGATGGTGGGATGACTTCCTTGCGTCTTAAGCCTCTCAGCCTCTTCTTCTCGGATCTCCTTCTTAGACTTCCTGTCAGCCTTTTCATTTTAGGAGTCAAAGCTATCAACCGGTTTCTTATGGGCAATGTTAGCATAGAAAGGGGGAGAGCGATCCCCAATAGGAGCTAGGGGAGGTTCTCCAACCCAAAGAGGATTCGGAATAGAAGGACCAGCTTGATCCATAGGGACTATGATTGCTTCAGAGTCCAACTCAAGCCCATCTAATTGTTGAAGTTCACCTTCTTCGAGGTTATCATTGGAAGAATTGAGGACAACAAAGTGATTGGTAGTTACATTGGGGGTGTCAACAACCATAGAAGTAGGGAGATTCTTCTCAATAGCAGAGACTCTTGCCACTGTTTTACCTTCTTTGCCCTTCTTTTTAGGCCTCAGATTGGAATTTCTTGCTTTCTGGACTTGGGTCCATTGCTCATTTTTCTCATTTTCAATTTCCTCTTCTTCATTTTTCTTACAGTTTCGAGCAAAATGTCCGTAACCATGGCAGAATCTACATTTGAATGGAATTTGTTCATAATCCAACTTTTGGATATGTGACCACTTAGCGATTGTTAAATTGATTGCCTACGGAAGGCCAGTCTCCAAATCAACTTCTACGCAGATTCTTGCGTAAGAAAATTGGTCTTTTCGTTCAACACTCTCAATGTATTTACCAAGTTTGTTCTCGATGGCTTCAAGGGAATCTGAGTTCCAGCATTGCAGAGGGAGATGCAGGAGCCTAACCCAAACATGGACAATAGACGGAACGCCTTGAGTGGGGTAAAAATCTGGGGTCCTCTTATTCAAGTAGAGCCTTTAAGGGCCCATGAAGTATGGACCATTTCATAAGATAAGGTCACGGTCCTTTGCAGAGTAAAAAATGAATACATAATAACCTCTCCCAACAAAGTGGTTTCGGATGCCCTCAAAGACTAAGGGACACCAGTTCCTTTGCACCCATGCATAAATGGCCTTAAGAGAGGGCCAAAGACCAGTAAATTGCCTGATTAACCCACATTTTGCAAGATTTAAGGCCGAACGACAATTTCTATCAGCAGGGAGTTCTACAGACGGGATATCCACTTTCTTGACAAATTTATGGGCAGGGCCTCCTTTCCTCTTGCCAAAAGAAGCAATCAATCTCTTGAAAGCCTCTAGGTTGGGAGGAAGAGGCGGAGGAGGCTCCCCACCGGGCATCAGAACGACCATAGGAAACAACTCCACCAAAGAAAGCTTAGAGCATAAGGAGGGAGATTCACCACCAAAACCATCGAAGAAGACTGACCTTGACTCAACAACCAAACAGGTGATGAAGAAACCACCGAGGCAGGGAGCGATCTGAATGGAGCAAACCCCTAGAGGACCAATCCTTAAGAAGCTAAACCTGCAAAATAGAGGAGAGACTCCCCGCTAATCCAGGACAACAGAACAACAAATTCTAGCAGCTCCAGAACGCTGTAAAGACCACTGGCCAGGGAACCTGCAATTCATAGGCACAGACATAGAACTTCTTGGACAGGAAGTTCCTCCTGCAGGCCGAGAGGCTCCAAAGCAGCTCCCACAGATCCACAAACTTTAAAGACAAGATCAAAGGACTCGCCACCAGTCTCCAGGAAAACCGATCACGTGGATCTGGAAGGAGCCTAGACTCCACAATAGCTGAACCAGGTCGAGGATGCCAGAACAAGGTTCTTGGATCAAAAATTTGAATCTATCTTAGGCTTCTTCTCTCTACTAATCAAATTAATTTTCAAAACTAATAAATGTTAAATAATTTTAACCAAAAAAAATAAAATTAAAAATTAAGACAAAAATGGAGAAGACTAAATATTCTATGTTTTTTTTATCTTTCGGGGTGCATTATTATATTTGTTTTGTTCTGATTTTTATTAGAAATTATAAAAAAAAATTAGAGTTATATATATTAATTGTGGAAATTGCATAAGCTTGAGTGTCATAAATTTAATTAAGGGTGTTAAATTCATTTATACATTCAAAAACACAATTTAAACACTTCCAAATTTAGATTTTACTAAAAATAATTTACCCAATTTCAACCAAAAACTACCAAAACAATTCAAAACTTAGAATAAATACTACTTCGATTAAAAATGGTTGATTAAAACTTTTACATTTATTAAAAATATTTTTATTAATATATTGTGTATTGTAATTTACTTTTTCTTTTTACTTAATAAAAATGTGTATTGTAATAATAATAAAACAAGTGGAAATAGCAACATAGTTGCTAAGTACCTGCCTCTTAAGAAAAGTTTCAAGAAAATAGTAATAGGTTGAATATAAAAAAAAAAGTAACAATAGATGTTCTTGTACATTAGGTGCCTAGGAATTGCCATGTTTTTAATGGGGGGAATACTTCATTCTATGATGAGGATACCACAATTCTCTAGAGATGCTACAACCCCAAATATCAACACTATATAAGATAATATGAGTGACTTTAAAGTCTTAAGGAGGAGTTCCTTGTTATCCAAAATTCAAAGATCTTTTGATTTACAATTGTTTTCAAGCCCATAATAAGCTTTCCACTCTCCATTTATGTTTTTTACAATAGTTAATTCAAGTTAAGATGATACCAAAAATCAATTATGTGATATTTATATAAGGTTGTTTCCTTCAAACTATTATTATATTATAAAAAATTTATGTAAGTATATCCACGATGGATAGTGGGTTATAATACAGAAACCCAGTTTTCAGTTGTTCAAGAAATGCCTTTTCTGGACTTATCGGTTATATGGTACGCCAGAAGCCAAAGGGTGAAGACCATTGGGATTGTGAATTACAAGAGTCGCATATTTCTGTTAGGTGTCATCGCGGGATTTCATCTACCTCCGTTGTGGAGTCATTTTTCCGCAGTGGCCCTGTGGGAAGCCAATCCGAGTGCTGGGGAATGGAAGGTTTTGACAACAACGCCTCTTGAATTGCTGAGCAGATACAGCATAAACTTTTCGACATGCGAGCTCATCCCTGCTTATGACAGAGAGCGGACCGTGACCATTATTGCAAGAAGTGGATGGATCAGAATGATGTTACTGGAACTGAATTTGGATACAAAAGAGTGGAACATGTTGTGTAATCATTGTAATATACCCGCAGAGATAAGTAATTCTTTTGAAGGTTTGAAGGCTTTCCATTTCAAATTAAAAATCTGCACAACCATGTAGAAGAGAGGGTGCAGGGTACTTGCAAGTTGTCGCCCTAGGTATGGGTAATGGTTTCAGTCACTCATGTTATGCATACAAAATGTAATCAGAAAACCAGAAGGCAGAATGTAATCGATCTCACTGCTACTCGGTTCCTAAAACTCCATGGGTGGAAAGGGTTTAAGACGTTGATATATTCCTAAAACTCGATGGGTGGAAAGGGTTTGCCATCTATGTGAGTCTATGAGCGTTGAAGATGAAAATCACTTTCTCTTAGAGTGCCTTGATTACACCCACATTAGATTTGAGTTTCATAGTATTTGTTACATTACAAACATTTATAACCTCCTAACTTGCCAAAACTATAGTGAGTTTGAAAAACTTCTTGGCAATTTTTTTGAGCATAGAAAACAAGATTTTAAAGTAAACCAAGTATTACCCTTCTTAAAATCTAATAAACCAAAACTCATCTTAATAGACGCTAATCATCATCATCATAAAACTCATAAATATCCTAAACAATTGTATTTTTAACATTAATATAATTTTTTTTACAAGTTTATCATAAAAAAATATATTTACTTTTTAATGATCAACTTTTTAAATTACATATTCCAAAAAAATTAATAATACATAATATTATAATACTTCCATTAAAATTTTATTACTTTTTGAAATAATCCAAATTTATAATACATAATATTATAACTATAATAATTCAAATTTTTTTAATTCTCCAAAATCATATTAAATAATCTTATGAATTCATAATTTGTACATGTACACCTCTTTGTTTCATCGAATATATATATATATATAAATAACATTTTAAATTTAGTTGTTATTATAAACATAATTATATTATATTATAATTTTTCTTTTTAACAAAAGGCATGTGAAGATAAATCCTCAAGCATTTCTTTATCAATCGAAATATTATAATTAATTTACATTTCGTTCTTAACAATTTAATTTATATTAAAAAATAAATTAAAGATTATAAAATATAAAACGATAAAAAAATCGTTTTAAACGGAACGGATATGTTTTATCAAAATCAAAAGATTTATTAATGTTAAAAAATGAAAATTTGCACATTCAGTAATAAAATTCATTGCCATTAACCCGCACACAGATATACTTGAGCCAGAGCCAGGCCCCAATTGGATCTCGTTGGCTTCGAAACTCGACGATTTACTCCTCATATTTTATTAATATTTATTCTTTGAAATCATTTATTCTTTGAAATCATTTATACTATCGCGTTGGTACGTGTAGCCCACGGCATTTCCCAATAAGGGTTATACCGCAACCGGCAGTAGCCAGTGGTCTCGAACCCACATCGGAGGGCTTTACCGGTTTGAGCCGGTGGGAGAGATTGGTTCATCGTGTCCAGAAAGCTTAACATGGGCTCTATACCGAGATAAGAAATCTCATTTGTATGCGTTTGGATTAGCTCAGGGCTTATGGACTTCGGGCTTTCCGATTGCTTCAAAGATTCCTCGAGCGTTTAGATGAGGAGCAGCTCTGCATTCCGATACCTTTATCAATTAACTTGGTGCAGTAAGTCCGTTCTGACGATGAATTTGATGCCTTTCATGGAGAATTAGGTGCATCACAATAGTATTCATGGTCGTCTTTGTTTGTTATGCATATAGATCAAAATTTGTCAGAAAGTCTGCCAATATGGCGGATGGAAGCAAAGGCTCTGAGGAAAACACAAACCGCGCACATGCTTGATCAAAATTTGTCAGAAAGTCTGCAAATATGGCGGATGGAAGCAAAGGCTCTGAGGAAAACACAAACCGCGCACATGATTGGGAAGTCGTATCTCTTACTGCATCGGCTTATGCTGCAGCTCCAGGGCCGAGGAGTCCAGAAGAATCTCGAAGCGAAAACGAGAGTGATGTAAATCTGAACGAAAATGAATCCCCTGCTGCTATGGTTCATTCTGGTCACTTCAATTTTCCACCCAGTCACAACGAAGACGTTCCAATTCAGCAAGGTACAGACGACAATACCGAAGGATTGGAGATTTCTTACGATGTGAATGTTGAGGACTTTTCAGAAAGTGGAAAGATTGATGAAGTTGTTGGAAAAGATGACCTTACAATTGACAGCCGTGGAAAGGATGTGAAGCACGGTGAAGAAATTGCTAGAAACGTTGAGGATTTAGAAATTTCTTACAATGATAAGATGGAGAGCTCGTTTCAGAACCTCCATCACTGCACTGAAAGTCTTCGGGGCACTGAATTGTTTCGCGAAAACCAGATGCAAATTTCTGTGGTCCATG
>LPNX010461825.1:151289-240712 GCA_001517045.1 Pseudotsuga menziesii
TTGTTATTTTTTAATGTTTTTTTAATTAAAAAATTGTTGTTTTTTCTATATTTTTTTAAAACTAAAATTTTAAATTTAAAAAAATTTTGTTTTTTTTAAATTGTTTTAATTTTTGTTCATACTTTATTTATTTATTTTAAATATGTATATCAATTTTTTAGTATTGTAATTGATTATGTTTTTCTTTTTTTATGTTGAATTTTGTTTAGTTATTTAAAAAAAAAACCTCAAATAAAAAAGATGACGATTCTAGGAGGTCCACTTTCCAAACTTGGGATTGATTTAGGGTTTCTATTGCAACGAAACCACCCGTGGTTACCAAAAAATTGTAATTTTATCCCCTAAAAAAATGTGTTACTAGTATCAACACTTTTCAAAATGGAGGTAAAAACAACTACCAAATGTGACCTCCAAAAAAATAAGAACTTGTGCGGGTTCTCGTTTATAGTATATTGTGTTCCGTTCCCTTCAATGTTATGCAGGGTGGGCATAGAAAGGTCCAAGATTCCAAACCTTCAAAGATTCCTTTCTTCACTAGGTTTATGAAGCAATTCCTATCTTTGAACTCTCTCCCATTCCAATCTGCTCTCGAATTTTTCCCCAATTTGGCCTTGTGACTGTGAATCACATCATTCAACTTCTAGGCTTGTAAATATGGGTTTTCGGGCTATTTCTACTCTTCAAACTTGTCCCATGGTTTGTATGTATGGATTCCCCCTTAAATTTCACTCATCATGTGAATTTCTAGGCATTTTTGGTACTTCAAAACGTGGATTCTTTCCAAGTTGCGATTTCTGCAAATTTCACTGTTGGGAATGCATAACAAGCTGGATATTGATCCCTGGTTTCTCAACAATGGAATGGGGAGGATGGAAAATGAATTCCCACGAGGAGAAATGACTTATGGGTCAACTAAACCATGCCCATACTTAGCCATATGAATTTTTGAGTTTTTCCCATTCTCCATTAATGCATGAGCTGATTCCTCAACTACCGTCTTACAATAGGAATAAATGTCAACTAGGAAAGTCAAGATGGGTTCTCAAGATGGCATCTAGAAACATAGGGTTGAATCCCACAACCCTCACCTCTCCCCAATGGATACACATGGCCCAGGCTCATTTTAGTTGCTTCCATAGCCGTCTCTTGGTATTTTTACCATGTTATAAATGTTTACATGATTTTAAAATTTTCCATGGCTTACTAGCACATGGCTAGAAAAATAGAAAATACTTCGCTTTTTAAAATTTGAGCCTTCACTAGCAGGGCATTGTCCTTGATCTCCATGCTAGGGTTTCATACATCATGTATACATAATATTTACATATAAAGCCAATGCATTCTAAGGGTCAAAATGGGGGTATTACACTCTAGAGACTAAACATCTCTATAGTGAATTACTTTAGCATATGACCGCTTGGAACGATAGTAGAATGAGATAATCACATCATTGGAAAAATACCCTTCGTATATTTACTATGATATGTAAATTAAAGTTGGTACAAGTTGACCATGCATATAAGACAAGAGATAAAGCCTAACATGTGATAAGATAAGAGAGAACTTGAATTTCTCACTTCAGTTATGTCAACAATAAAGGCTTCAATTAAATAAGAGAGAACTCAATTGTTCACTTCAGTGAATTTAACAAGAAAGACCTCAGTTAAATAAGAGAAAACTTGAATTATTCACTTTAGTGATGTTAACACCAAAGACTTCAATTAAAAGATTCAACTGAGTGTTAACAAAGAATATATAATTAAATAAGTGTTTGCATGACAACACTTGAGTTAAATTAGAAGATGATACTTGAGTTATGCTAAAGATGACATAGTTGGCAACCTAACTGAGTGGTCTAGCATCTATTTGAAGGGAGAGTTCACCCCAAAGTCAGAAGACAAAAATATTATCCAAGAATGAGAAGGATTGCACACTTGTTGTGTAGGCTTTGATGAGATCAATGTGAAGAGTAAATTCTCTCTTGAAGGCATTCACTATTTTGTGCATGTGACCAAAAACAATGAATTTGTTTTGTGCAGGATATACTAATGGATTCTTCTCTTAATCTATATTCTCTCTTGGTATGATATTGCACCAAGAGTGCTTAGTATTTCTCTCTAATATTTCACCAGGGGTGTTTAATGTAATATGCTCATTGCAAAGACATTCTCTGTTATTTATCAATATACTAAGGAAGATTTTGGTGGGGTTTTCTCCATCAAGTTATAGAGGGTTTCCCGAGAGTAAATTTTGTGTCATATGTGAATGTTTATGCTTATGATTATTCATTGTTTTCAATTACTACAATAATTCCGATATTAATATAAAAATATTAACATGGTATCAGAGCGTAGGGTGTGAAAGAGCTAAGTTTTGCAGTTAAGATTGAGCCTATGTTCATCCTAAGTAGTATAAGTTGAGCATAGTAATTGAAGACTAATGGCTTCAATCTCAGTAAGACTAAAATACAGATTTGAAGGTACTTTGAAATTCAATACTTGGAGGGCTAGTATTCTGAATATCTTGGAATAGCATGATATGGATGGATACATATCCAGTGTTTTTGAAGAGCCACTACAAATGCTAGGCGCACTACTTTTAGGAAGAATCAAGCCAAAACAAAGAGAATCATTTATGATTATGTGAAAGACAATTTGATGCCGATTATTGCTCCTTTGAAGACTAGAAAGGAGTGCTTTGACACTTTGACCAATATTTATGAGAAGAAATATTCTGGTCAGAAGAGAGCCTTGCAGAACAAACTTCATAATTTGAAGATGGAGAAACTGTTGCTTCCTTATTCATAAAGATCTCTCAAGTAAGAGACCAAATGTTGAGTATTGGAGTAACTGATGATGATGATAATCTCATAAATACTACTATTGATGGTATTCCATATTCATGGGAGACATTTACAACACTGTAAATGGTCAATAAGTGCAACCAAAATTTGTAAGACTATGGCATGTTTTACTACAAGAAGAAGGGTGAATTCAAAGAAAAAAATGTTTCCTCCAAAGAAGAGAACCTTGATTTTACAGCAAAGATGAAGAGCGGAAATAAATCCTTTTCTTAGAACAAGTTTCCTCACCAAGAACTTTGATATGTATAAAGTCAATTGCTTCATCTGCAATAAGAGGGGTCACTTTGCAAGAGATTTTCGTGCAAAGCAAAGAGGAAAGTTCAAGGGTAGATTTCATGCTTCTGCTACTATTAAATATAAACCTACAAGAAATAATTCTTCTAAGGATTAGGAGACAAGGAAGGAGTACTCTATTGTCTCAACTCTTTTTGGATCCATTACCACTAGTGTTGATAGATCACTCATGGATAATGGTGCATCCAAACACATGACTAGATATATGAGCATTATCACATATCTAAAGGAAAATAAGTTCTCCTGTTAGGTGGAGCTTGGAGATAATACTACTATTCAATCCAAGGACTTGGATCCACTTCTTTTCAGTTGAATTTGAGAGATGTACTGCATGTTGATGAAATTTTGTATGTTCTTGGTATGAAGAAAAACATCATGCCTGTTTCAGATCTAGAAGATAAAGGTTTTAGAATAATCCTTAAAGACAATAAATCACTCTCATGGGCTAAGAATACAAACTTGAGTTCTACAACTGTAGTTGGAGTTAGAGAGGGAGGTTGTTAAGAACCCGTGTCAACCCCCCTCTTTATTTTGTTGGTATATTTTGTTAGACACATATGCTTTGTAAGTCATTCCATTAGTATGATGTATTATCCCACATTCATTAGGAGTAAGTAATAGTTGTTAATTCATCTAGTTAATAGGTTGAATTATCCCACATTCATGTGGAGTAATAGTTGTTTAGATTAGACTTATTATATAGGTATGTGTTGAGGCTATTGAAAGCATCGAAGAGTTATTTTGTATTGAGCTTGCTCAAAGGAGGTTGCCCCCTCGAAGTGGCCCGCTATCAATAAAATCTCTTTTGTGCTCCAATATTTTTGTTATATCGTGCATTTTGATTGTTCATTGCAGGAGGTTCACCACATCTGGTATCAAAGCACTTTCCTTGGCACAAGTGGGAAATTTTTTTCTTTCTTTTCCAAACAAAAAAAGAGTGCAAAATTGGACGACGACTTTTAGATCAATTTCTGAAACGTTTTGCATAGAATTAGAAGAAACAGGTTGCATATCTGAATTTCTCTTTCAAAAATATGTAGTTTCAAAAAAAAATCATCTCAATTGGATTTCTAAAAGTGGAGATATTGCGGATTTAAAATCAGTAATTTTTCAGAATTTCGGTGATGGCCGCGGAAATTGCAGAGCAAAAATCTTTTGACCAGGTACCCAGATTTCTATTCCGATGTTGTTGGTAGAAGCAGAATGGTTGGTCTAGTTCCAGAAATAGGCTATAATAGCGATTCTGAGTAATATAGATTGGGTTATGCTCATTTTCAAAGTTTTCATCTCAAACCCAAGCTCTAATTACGGGTTTTTCAGCATTGGGTGGAATTTCTGCCACATTTTTTCTGGCACTGTGATTATTGCAGTAGTTCTTCTTCTTGCAGCGGTATTTTTCATTCGGATCAGGGAATAAACCCTATCCGCTTAACTGTGGGAAGTACTTGGGCATAGCCCTAAAACTCATTGTGAGGAGTACCACAGGAACCCCGAAGTAGTTGGCCATTGAGAGGACCTGCTAAGCGAAAAGGGAAACGACCCCCACCAGATTGACTAGATTCCCATCCGTGAGGAAAACCAAAGAGCTTTCATTTTTGGCCAAGCTGTTAGCAGTTTTACCTGCGCCATGAAGTGAGGGGTACTGCCCCAATACTCAAGCCTGAGACAGCCTTGATGGCCGAGTGACTACCTTTGAACCATTAGGAAGTTGAATATACCTGGGGTCCATATCTATTTACAATTGATAACACAGAGAAATCTAGACTTGTCATAGATCATTTACTCCAATTCAAGTTGATAAATCACAACTTTCTAGCACCGCCATAGATTATTTCTTCAAAAAAAAAAAAACTTGCTGTTGTCACTCGCACATGAGCAAATAGACAAATGGAAGAAGAACTTGTCACCCTCATGACCAAACTCGCAGATCTGGATCAAAGAATTTTCGACCTCTATCTTCAGCATTCAGCCATGAGCAACCGACAACAGCTTGAGTCTTCTGCAGACACTAAGTTCTCTTCTTCCAGCAGCTTTCATGGGCCGAAGATTGATTTCACTCACTTCAATGGTGATGATCCAACTTGATGGATACACAAGGCAGAAAAATACTTTAATATGCATAACACTTTTGATGTCACCAAAGTCCCACTTGCATCATTTCATTTGTAATGTGAAGCCCTTCAATGGTTATGTTGGTACATCAAGGATCATGAAGAGCCTCAATGGACAGATTTTTTCCAATTCCTTTTGCATCGATTTGGCCTAGTGGTTTTGATGAATTCACAGGAGCACTCACCAAACTTCGTCAGATTGGCACTGTGAGAGAGTATCAGACAGAATTTGAGAAATTAGTCAAGCACACAGAAGGATTTTCTGATGCCTTCTACAGGAGTTGTTTTATCAGTGCTCTTAAGGATACAATCCGATCTGAGGTTAACATGTTCTGTCCCAACACAATGATGGAAATACTCGGGTTGGCTAAGTTGGTGGAGGACAAGATTTGGGCTCAGCAACGCCCCAAATCCACTTTTGTTCCATTCCGAAATATGGTTTCCCAAAGACATCCAATCCCTCCAACTCCTACACCCACTCCTATCAAGCATTTGTCTGAAGCCGAGGTGCGAGCACGTAGGGAAAAAGGACTTTGTTATAATTACAATGGGAAATTCACCCGGGGACATCAATGTACTGAACCAAAGCTCTATCCCTTGGATGTGGTTTCTCCACTTGCACTTGAAATTTGTGAAGCTGCTCAGGATCTAGTAGACAATCAGGTTGACATTCAGCAACCACCTATTGACCCTCATTCTCATGACGAACACCCCAAGATATCTCTCCATGCATTAGTCGGAGTCACCGCCCCACAAACCATGCAGGTCAAGGGTTTCTTCAAGAAGATTCCTCTTACAATACTCAATGATTCTGGTAGCACCCATAACTTCATTGACCCTTAGATTTCCAAACAAGCTGATAGTTTTGTCCATCCTTGCTCCATCTTTAAAATCATGGCTGCCAATGGGAGCACCTTACCTTGCAAAGGAAAGTGCCGCAATGTGTGTATCTCTATTGGAGATTATAAATTGCGCTCTAACATGTTTGCCATGCCTCTAGGAGGATGTGATGTGATTTTGGGAACTCAATGGTTACGCACACTTGGACCCATCTTATGGGATTTTGCTAAACTATGGATGCAATTTTCAGTCAATGGGAACAAACACAAATTCAATGGCTTACAACCAGGTTCTTTCAGCATCATCAGTTCCCATCGCATGGCAAAGCTCCTTAAGATGAATTCACATGGTGTCATTGCTCAGCTTCATTTCATTCAGATGCAACCTTCAGCAGTCTCAACTACTCCCTTGGATCTTTCATTCCGATGCACCTTTCAGATGCCTTATTTTTCCAAGCTCTTCACTCTTGAGAGTGATACTTACGACAATGGACTTGGGGTTGTCCTCTTCCAAGATGAACATCCCATTGCCTTCACCAACAAACCCAATTCTGGAAATAATTTATCCACCTCTACATATGAGAAGGAAATGATGACTATTTTGCACACAGTACAGAAGTGGTGGCCATCCCTCTTAGAGAATCCTTTCGGCATCAAGACTGATCACCAGAGTTTGAAATATTTCCTGGAACAATGGGTCTCATCCCCAACACAACATAAATGGGTTATCAAACTCAGGGATTATGACTATAAGAAGGCTCAGGACAATCTTGCGGTGGATGCTCTTTTCCACACATTTGATGCCCATGTTTCTCTTTCAGTTATTTCTATGCATATTCCAACTTGGTTACACTCTATTTAGCAAGGCTATGCCAATGAATCCTCATTATCTGAAATCATCCAATAGTTGGCCAGTAACCCTTCTATGGTACCGTATTCCTCTTGGGATGGATTTTCTCTGATATACAAGGGTCATCTAGTGCTTCCCTAGAGCACAAACCTTAAACATGCGGTATTTTATGAACTCCATGCTTCTCCATTGGCATTGCACTCTGGGTTCATCAAAACATATGAGCTGGCGTGATGTAAATTCTTTTGGAAGGGGGTGCAACACGAAATTCAACATATGGTTGCCAAATGTGTTCCTTGTCAGCACCACAAGGGTGAAACTACACTCCATCCATATACCACCTCTTCAATCGCACAAATTTTCATGGACCAGATATTCCTTCTTCATGGAATCCCTTATTCCATTGTCTCAGACCGCAACACAACTTTCACAAGTCATTTTCGCCTCACTGACACCAAACTGCATATGAGTTCAGTTTATCACCCACCAATAGATGGTCCGACTACAGTCGCCAACAAATATTGGGAAACTTGTCTTCATTGTTTCACCTCTGAAGAACAACATCAGTGGGAAAACTGGCTCCCTCTCGCTGAATGGTGGTACAATAATTCCTACCACACTGCATCTAAAATGACTCCATATGAAGCAATTTATGGTCATGCACCTCCAGTACTCCTTCCATCCACCCCCAACAATTCACCAGTTCAAGCAGTTGACATGGTTCTTTGAAACCGACATCATATTCTTCACCTCCTGCAGGACAATCTTCACATGGCAAGAGCCCGCATGAAACAACAGGCTGATCAACACCATTCTGAGTGCACTTTTCAAGTTGGTGATATGGTTTTTCTTTGTCTGTAGCGTTACAAGCAATCCTCCTTGAAAGACAAAGGGAATCAAACACTCACTCCAAAGATCTCTAGCCCATATTTAGTTCTTCAAAAGATTGGGTATGTTGCTTATAAATTGGCACTTCCTCCTTCTCGCATTCAGTAAGTGATCGACACCAACATCAACGCACAAATTGTTTTACCAGAATGGGATAATGAAGGATCCATCATTTCGAAGTCGGAGGCCATCCTCAATAAGCGCACTTGTCAGGTTCTCTCTCGATCCATTACAAAGGTCTTCAATTCAGTGGCCCAGCATGCAACCAGAGGATGCTACATGGTAACGACTCCTTAAGATTCAACATTAGTTTCCACATCTAAATCTTTGAGGACAAATCTTTTTTCTGAGAGGGAGGGGATGTTAAGAACCTATGTCAACCCCCCTCTTTATTTTGTTGGTATATTTTGTTGGATGCATATGCTTTGTAAGTCGTCCCATTAGTATGATGTATTATCCCACATTCATAGGGAGTAAGTAATAGTTGTTAAGTTGTCTAGTTAATAGGTTGAATTATCCCACATTCATGTGGAGTAATAGTTGTTTAGATTAGACTTAGTATATAAGTATGTGTTGAGGCTAATGAAAGCATCGAAGAGTTATTTTGTATTGAACTTGCTCAAAGGAGGTTGCCCCCTCGAAGTGGCCCACGATTAATAAAATCTCTTTTCTGCTCCAATATTTCTGTTATATTGTGCATTTTGATTGTTCATTGCAGGAGGTTCACCACAAAGGTCTCTACAAAGTTACTGGAAAGTTCATTAAATCCATGAGCCATGAAAAAATCAGTCTTGCCTTGCAGAAGATGGTAAAAGGAAATCCTTTGTGTTAGCACTCAGACTTACACCCAAGGTTGTGGAGAGTGAATCCCAAGGTAATGGCAGAACCACTTTAAGAAATGGATCTGGCATCTTCCTTTCTAGAGAGGGATCTCTCACAAGTTTTTATCAGGGCCAGATATAAAAACAAAATGAAAAATCAGATTGAGTTTGTTGTTGAAACAAGGAAAGCATAAATTGGGCTATAGAGTCACAAATGTAAATGAATTACAGAACAATTTGTAGGGAAAGAGATACAAAGGAAAGATAGCACTCGATTACAGTCAAAATGATTTTGTTCTAGTGATAAAAGAAGAAATATGACAGTCCATCAACACATAGCATCAGAATGATGAATTCAGCATAAATTTTGGAGGAAAAGCTTGGTGAAAACCTAGAAAAATAGCCAGAGCATAGGAATATGAATTATGAACTATTATACACCCATTCTAGATTTGAAGGAATATATAATGGCAAGTTAAACAAGAAGACATAGACAAAGATAAAGAAATAATAGACTGTAATTACGAATTGCACATGAATCTCTCCAACAACAAACCAACGTTTGACTTTGCAATTTTATTACTGATAAATCACACAAAGCACAACACAAAAATATCATGGGTTCCAACCCTGTCTTCCTCTATCGAGGGTATATTTATAGCTTCCCAGGCTCCTGAGACCAACCTCAAAATAGAGCCAAAAACAACTACAACAATGATGTTGAATCTTAACAAAATGATGATCAGGAAGATCCGCCATGGTCAGAAATCAAACAAACTAGCACACGGGAACGCACGTGAAGTATCGATTGGAGAATTTGGACAACAAGGACTTGGGCTCGCCTACTGATAATGAAGTTTTTGAGCTCCTTTGGGAAATCTGCAAAAACTTCATCCATGCCCACGTATTTACCAGTGAAAACACTTCTGGACCATTGATCTTTTATTAAGACACATTCTGAACCGTCGATATGGAGTTGGCAGGAAATAGAAAAACAACTTCTAACTTTCCCTTTCCGCCCCTTTCTTTCATTCCACACCATTGATCATTTGCAGAAAACTTCTGGACTGTCGATTTGGCAGAAAACGAAAAATAGACTTTCTACCTTTTGTAAAACACGATTCTGACTTTTCTGCCTCTGCACTTCCACCTCCGCATTCTTCCAGAAAATGAAAAATAGAACCTCAATATTTCACGAATGCGAATTCTGACTTTTCCGCCCCCACATTTTTTTGGAAAGCGGAAATCAGAACTTCAAATCTTTCATAACAAAAAAACTTTAAGTTTTCCACCTCTTCCTTTCCGCTTCCAGCAATTTCATTTTGCACCGTCGATCTTGGGTGGGATCCTCCTGAACTGTCAATCTGGTGGATATCAGACATCAGAACTTCAACCTTTTCATGACCAAATTCTTTGTATTTCTGTTTTCTGATTTCTGCCTTTTCCGTTCTTCCGCATTGTTGATCTGTACAGGACCTTCCTGGCCGTCGGATCTTAGACCTCGGAAAGCGAAAGTCGGGATGTTTACTTTTATAACTTGGAACTTTTCGTTTCTGCCCTTTGACTTTTTGTAGAATCTTCCCAGACCATTGATCTTCTTCGGAGATAATCTAGACCGTCGGATCTCAGACATCAGAACACGGAAATCGGGACTTGAAATTTTCTATGGATGACACTTAGCATTTCCCGCTTTCCGCTCTCCAACTTTTGCACCTGTCTGCACCATTGATATGCATAGGATTTTTCTTAACCATTGGATCTCGTGGATAGTGGGAAGCGGGAGTCGAACTTTGAGCTTTCAAGATTAAACTTTTTTACCTTCTTTGTTTTCCGATCTCTGCTATTTTCTAGGCCGTTGATTTGGGAGGAAAATTTCTTAGTTTCCAAATCCCGGATCTCGGAAGGCGGAAGTCAAGATTTCACTTTTCATAACCAAATTTTTACCTCTGTCCCGCACTTCCGCTCTCGAGTTTGTTTGGGTAGAAATGGATTTTGGCCTTTGATCTTTTCCATGACGCATCCAGATCGTCCGTTTCTTGTTATTATTCAACTTAGGGCATATATTTTCATTCATCATATTTTTAAAGTCGGAGATCATAATTTTTTATGTACTTGGTTTTCTAAACCTAGAAATGTCCCTTCAAACATCTGCAGCTCTTCATCAACACTCTTTGAGGTTATACAAGATGAGAATTTTACAAACCTTCTTCCGTCATATCGACCATATATCTTACTAATTATTTAACCCAGAAATGGTGTTAACAACTGGCTCCAACTTGGGATGCTATCCTGCCTGCGAGGTAGCAAAGAACCTCATAGACCAGGTTCCAAATCCATTAGGCAGCTCCCAAGATTTCTTGAAATCCCCAACATGCTCTGAAAGCAAAAACTGAACTAATGCTGAAACAAAACTAAAAAACTAAAACTGAAAGAGATGCTCTCCATGTCGATCTTATTCACACCTACCTACCCTACTGACTGAGCATCAATACCTAGTCAGGTAATCTCTGCCTTCCAGTGAAGCCAATCAAGCAAATGATCCCATAAACAACATTTTTCCTCATGCTTGATAAAAAACAGAAACATAAAAAAAATTAATGGCAAAAAGTTATAATGATAGATATGATCTTTATTGTACTCACATAACCAACCATTTTCCCTACAAAACTTCTCCACATAGTCAGCTACTGGATCATGGCAACGTAAAAACTTCTACTATGTGTCTGTCATGACAAAGATGCTCCATATACTCGGCCACTGGATCACGAAATCGATGGCAGTATTCAAATTTCTCTAATACCTTTCCAAAATGTTCTTCAAGAAAATCATGCAAGGATTGCTCTTGACAATTTTCAAATGAAACATCAACTTCTTCATCTAAAATCTCTGAATTTAAAACCTGATTCCTTATAAGTGTTTCAAAGAAACTAGGATTGTGTTCTTCACTAGAATCAAGCAAATTAATTTTTGAATAAAAAAACATAAAGAAGTGTCCCATTTGGAATCCTCCTCTTCTTCTTGGTGACCCCCTCCATTATTGCAAACACCTAACTGACCCTCCTGGCTGAAAAGTATTTCCATGTATTTAGCTACATGATCATAAAAACATGACAACCTTGAAAAATTATGTCATTTGCTTACCAGAAGAAGGCTTCTCAAAATGTAACTCCTCTTTCATATTATCAAACTAATCTTCAAAAGAACTATTCAAAGAATATTCATGACAATTTCCAGACGAGCTATGAACATCTTCATTCAAACATTCTGAATTTAGAACTTCATCTTCTTTATATGCTTCAGCTGAAATATCATTATTTTCTCCAATAGAATCAAGCAAACAAAATACTTCTTCTTGACATGAAATTTATGAATTTGAAACTATGGAGAAACATTTATTTGAGAATCCTCATCTCTTTCTTTATGATCGAATTCCTCATCATAAACTGTTGTTTTCTCTACATGCTGAAACTGATTATATGATTGCTCTTCCTTTTCATCATCAATTTCAAAATAATTTATGAAATTTTCCATTACTTCAAACTTATGTTTTTGTTTAGAAGCTTTAAGTATTTTTCTCAGCTGTTACGGAGAAAACTTCCTATGGCTTGGGGTACCACAACAGACAGAGTAACCATAGAAATCAATCCCTTCCCAATATGCAAGAGAAATAAACATCTAACACTAAAGGATCTCGATACATACCTTATTCCAGATGGTTGATGTAGATCCCCGTTGAACTTTTCCAATCTCGCTTGTGTTAGCAATTTGCTCTCTCAACAATCAACAAACAAGACAAGCATGCTATATAATGGTGTTAGACCTACTCTAGCATATATAATCAATAACATTTAAGCATTTAAAAGCATCCATGGATTCAATATTCATTTAAATACACATTATTGGACAGGGAAAGATATTTCTATTAATATAAATAAGAGATTACAAGAAAGACAACCTATGTCGGCACGTTTGGGAACTGGAGAAACTGAGTCCTCCACTTGGGCCTCCACCACTTCAATTATCCATCTCTTGATGGCAAGATCTCAAGCAAAGGCAAGCTTGGGAAGAACACAAAGTGCTCCAAGGGACAAAGGTATGTAGACTCAAGTATGATCAAGATACGACAACAATGGACTATAGTTTTCTTGCTCCTCAATTCCTCTCCTTTAAATGTATCCAAAGTGTTCCTTATATAGTGCTTCAATAGGGTAATGGAAGGTCGAATCTAAGCAATCTCAAGGCATATGAAAGGCCAAGAGACAAGTGACTCGGCTCCACATCAAGGAAAACTCCAAAACTATTTGGCCTTTTGCACACATCCCGATGTACACGGGTTTAAGTGTCATATCCACGTATATACGCGAGAATGGGTTTAAAAGTCACGTATAGCAAATAATGCATGTTTTTAGGGATGATCTTGGAAACATCAAAGGTACACAAATGGTCCATGGGGTCCAAAGAGTTTATAGAGGGACATGGAAGGCCATAATATGTGATCTATCATGTGTGGTAAAATCAGGTGTAACAGATACCCCCTAATGTGTGAGGTCAGAGGGGTGATATGATGGCTGAAATACATTATAAGTCCACCCCAGAAGTGGAGTGATGAAGAACCAGGTGGAAGAAACAGCCATCCAACAGTATAATACAATAATCAAACTCTGCACGTGACTGCAAGTACATACATCAGTCCCGGATACATAAGCGTACAATGGCCATGAATAAGCATGATACAAAATGTGACATGTGTGGTCATCGCCACATACAATATAGATAGATCAAAATCTCCATGATGAAGATATATAAAGGATCATGATCTCCATGAAAGCTGAAGATATACAATGGATCAAGATATCCATAATGGTTGAAGATATCTGACATACACTGGAATCAAGTCACGAGCGTTGAAATATCATGAACACTGGAACGATCAAGGAGGTAGCATATATGAAATGCCACCAATATAGAAGGTCTTCTACACAATCTACTATGACTACATGTCCTATTATGTGAATAGAGGTGTCGAGGTCAAACATAGTAGTCCATCGTCTGATTACCAGTCATTGATGTATACCGTTAACAAACGCGAGATCACCCACCGATAATGAAAATGGGAATCAAGGTACTAGAGTGCAAACTAACAAGTGTGAATAAATGTGTTGAGGTTGAACACTTGAAAGAATCCATTGATTTATTCCCAAAACTGTCGATGGTGAGATAACCTACCACTAATGACTGCAAGTCTCAAGGCACTCAAAATGACTCTAGACTCCTATCCCATAATAAATGATCTGAAGTCGATGGGATGAAATCTGTTGGAATGAGGGCATTAAGGCATCCCCCATCATCCAACATGAGGTACTCAGAAAATATGTATAATGTGGAAGGAATCGATCATAATGTGCATGAACCAGTACCAGTACCGGGAATGGCCGACATGCAATGTCAAGAGAACTGAGGAATGGCCGACTCAAGTTTCAACTTCCTTCGAACAAGAGCATAAAGGCGAATGGTGACTGCATGTAGGTATCATAGACTCAATATACAAAACTGGGACATCTCTGCGACACAGGAGGGATCGATAGAGGCTCCATAGGGACTGAAAGCTTAACTAGTCGGTGGAGATAAACTCAGAGAAAAGAATACAGCTCCTAAAGTCAAACTATTAACCCAACCAATGAATGTGATATACAATGCTCTGTTCGAAAGTGACACGACTTGACTGTTGCCAAAGATAACATCTTTTCCTATCTGACTTTTTGGTTTTATGATTTTTTTTGGACTTTTTCAAATTTTTTGAAAAGCTTGAAAAATAACAAAAGTGCTTTATAGTTATAGACTAGGAGGAGACGAGTGTCAAGGGGCAAACAAACTAGTTCCAAGCAGCGGAACATACCTATGCTCAATGAAAGGACACATGTGTAGGATAACAACACTCGGGAGAAAGTCCCCTCCCGAAAAAATGGGGAATCAAGCTGCAAAAGATATATAAAATGGCTCTGCATGGCTAGACATGAGACAAGCTCGGGCTATATGGCTTATAATCAAAGTCATGGAAGCCACCATAAGGCTCAATAAGGCAAGCAAAACTCGTGATAATGCAATTACAACTTGACATAAGGGAGTCCCAGGGAAAATGCCAACAAAAAGATCAAGAGGAGTTTGAGGCTCTTGCGCAAAGTCATGGAAATACTATACAAAGGACTCCCACACCCTGAAGGAAAATGTCGGCATGGGCACCAAATGCAAAACAAGAGCTAACTAGGGTACCCATGTATGGTCAAGCTCTACCATTCACATCATGTCACTTCTAAAAGCAACAAGAAGGTTCCGTGACAAGATAGAATGGGTTCGCACCTAAGGTTATAATGAAATGGTCATAAGGTCATGCAAAGTGCAAACATATGTGAATCCTAACCTATATGCCAGTTTAGACATAGTACCTGAAATTGGCACGAACGGGTCAAAACCACGGTCAAACTGTGCTCAAAACGGACTCCTACATCATCAAATTAGTCCAAAACGGTCAGAAACAGTCCAAAACTATAGAAAGTGGGTAAAAAATTTCAAAAATTTCTATAAATAGTAAAAAATTCAAAAATTCCATATCATTTGAAATTTTTACCCATTTGAGCTCAAAACTTCCAACACAAATTCCGGGAGTATTGTTCGGCGAAATTCGACACCGTTTGTTCCAGGTGACTCCTCATGTCCTCCTCTTCCCATTTCATGGAAATTTTTTAAGTTTCCATAGTCAATTTCATTTTCTAGGCCAATATAAAGTATGCGTTTCGGCCCACGCAGATATTGGGGTTTTTCCGTGTATAGGGCTGGCCATACACGGAAAAATTGCCCAAAACTGCGTACATAAGCAACTGTTTTGCAAATAGTAGCGTATGCGGCCACAAATGAGGATTTCTAAGGAAAATAATAACCAAAAATCTTGTTTTCTATGCAGGATGGTTCTAGAATGGAGGGAGAGGGAACATGGTGATGTAGAAGATGCTGTACAAGGTGATTTAATGGCCCAGCAAGCTCTATGTGCATGCGGTTTGTATAAGTTTTGGTGTCTTGGAAGCCTAAGGTCCAAACCAAGACTCCTGCCAATGCTAGTGGATTAATGGGATCCAAACTCTAAGTCTTTTCACATTGACGGGATGTCGCTTAGTATAGAGATTGAGGACATATACTTTATCACTGGATTATCCCGACGAGGAGAGGTGGTAAATCTCTGATATTGCGGGCCAGGTGGTGGCTTGACTGTTGATGAGTACATTGCGGTGTACTGCTTTTCAAACATGGAAAAGGTTGGGAGTCAAATCCCGACAAACTCAATCCAGGTGCTGGGACTAAAGGCCATACTATTGGCACTCGACAGGATAGTCAGACTAGCTTCACTCCACCAGGCATCGCGACCATTGATGTTCTATGCGGTGGAGTGTATGAGACCCACAGTGTACGTCTGGAGCACTGCGCTATTGAGTAACATGAAACAACAGCTCAGTGACTGCAAGATGGGAAGGGTGAGAAACTTTGATTTCGGCAACACACTGAGCACGTTCTTCTTTGAGCGTGTACCGGGGCTAAGCCCTAGAGTGGAAATTCCTCCACATGGAGTTCGATATCCGGCCCAACGACATTGGGAAAATGTTATGCGCAGACTGGGCAGAGGTAGGGTGGCTAAACCCTACCCAACGGACTTCTTTCCATGGTGGTGGAGGTAGGTCATTGGCATCGATGACTACCCCTATGTAGGGATAGATTTCCGGGGAGATCCGAACATGCCCCTACCACCAGGAGCGACATATGGCGACATAGGTAACGAATGCCAAAATCTCTTTTTAAGTTTTTTGCATTATAATTTTTTTGTTTTGTTTTTTGATATATTGACTCAAAAGACATGTTTTGGTGTGACGACACATAGTGACAATCTGTCATGTGTATGTAGATGTTGGACCATGATGACTGGATGGTTTCCCTCGTCATAGACGGAGGGGAAGAGGAGACGACATCATGGGTGCGGATGCAGAGCAGATGGTCCAAAGCATCCACACAAGCTTTGTATGCTTGACACACAGGGTACCCATGGCACAAGTCGAGGACTTGCCTGAGGCCATGCATCGCCAGGTGTTTGGTGTACCACGGGCATGGGTTTGATTATTTCGATGGCTAACTAGAGCCGTGGTGTGCTACCACGATCAGAACCCCCCTCCTCCTCCTCAGGCTTAGAGACCTGAGAGTATTTCTTTTTGTACTAACATGTATTATATTTTGGTGGCTCGGAAGCCCTAATTTTGTATTATGACACTTATGTATTATGACGTCACCTTTTGGATGTTTAATGAACAAGTTTTATGATGATCGATTTTATTTATTTACATGTGCGTAAAAATGTATGTTTGTGATATGCTTATGGTCTATGAAACAAATGCCAATCTAACACATAGTTAGCATATGCGTTAGCAACTTGATTAAAAGTTCTTGAAACATGTATGTATGTTATATTCTCAAATTTCCGTTCTAGCAATCTTACATGTAAGAATCTATAAAACTAGATCCCTAATATGATACACGCCATTAAGCAGTGAAACCACTAACTGTGAATCAAGACGTACCTTAAGAGAGAGAACACCATGTGAAATGGAATCCCACAATAACTCGATAACGACACTATATTCAACAACATTGTTTGAAGAAGGCCGTAAACATATGCCTCCTGAAGACAATATTTTACCCGTAGGAGTATAAATCACCCAAGCATCCAAAGCTGAGTTTTGAGTGTGACGGCTAGCACCATTAGTGAATCCTATGTAAGTAGAAGACTCCATCGACATCTGCCATAAGAAACGAAAGCTAAGCAACAAACCCGGTCACTATAAGAAAACCTAACTATGCAATCCAAAAACCGTACAATAATATACAATAATCAGCCCTAGTTGAAGATCATGTATAGTATTTTTTAAGATAGATCCCATTTCTAGGCTCCGCCAAGGTTGCCCCTTCATAATATACTAGCTCATAGGCGCCCTTCTCTAACACACATTTGACTATGTAAGGACCATGCCACATGGGATTAAACTTCCCTGCCCCCAAGGGTTCTTTAGGTTGATTCAAAAATAGAACCAAATCACCTTCACTAAACTTCCTCGGATGGACAGACTTATCATATTGGACCTTAACGCGACGCTTATTTACTTCTAGAGCCACTAAGGCATCTCGGTGCTGCTCATCAAGCTTCTCTAAGTGGACCAAACGTTCCTCCAATGCGAAAGTGTTTGGTAAAAGCTCTATAACTAACTTCAACAAAGGGATTTCGCATTCAACTGGTAAGACATAATCCACCCCATGTATGAGCTGACATGGAGAGAAACCGGTGGCAGTCTTAACCGCGGTTCTATAGGCCCACACAGAAGGATATAACATGATATGCCAATTCATCTTGCTTTGTGCGATTGTTCGTTGGAGAATAGACTTAAGTGATTTATTCACTGCTTCAACCTGTCCATTTGCTTGAGGGTAATAAGAAGAGGAGTGCTCTTGCTTATACCCTAACTTTGAAGCCAACTCTTCCATCATTTTATTCTAGAAGTGCCTACCATGTTCAATGATGAGCTCTTTCGGAATGCCGAATGGAATAATAATTTGGGTGAAAATGAAATGCATGGCTGTCTCACCATCGTATTTAATCATGGGCATAGCCTCTGCCCATTTCGTGAAATAATCGACATCCACTATAATGTGATGATGCCCCCCAGCTGAAGCTGGGTTACAATCCATAAAGTCAAGCCCCCACTTGGTGAAGGTACCAGTGGTGATAATAGGATTTAACGGGGCAGGATGCGAGCGCATATTGCGTGCAAAAACCTGAAAAGGGTGGCACTTCTTGATCGCATTGACACAATCTTTGAAGATCGACGGTCAAAAATATCCCGCTCTCAAGATTTTTTGGACTGTAGAAAGCCCAGATAAATGACCACCACATGCCCCTCCATGGCAATCATTCAGCACAACCTCAAACTCATCATGGGTTAAACAATGATGTAAAATGGAATCTACCCCACGAAAGTACAAAGTGTTATCCACTACAAGGTAGTTCTTAGCTACATGACATAATAGTCGTCGCTCATCCCGTGAAAGGTTAGTAGGGACCTTCAATGTTTGCAAATATACAATGATATCCCCATACCATGGGTCCAAAGTTGAGATAAGGAAAATATGCTCATCAACAAACGTATCCTCGTAAACCTCCTCCTCCTCCACACTTGGAAAATCAGACATGAGCTCCGCAAAGATCAACGATTTCTTTGATTTCACCGAAACGAACTTAAGATCAAACTCTTGCAAAATAAAAATCCATTTATTGTATTTTACCCCAATCATCCTTCTAGTGAGGACGAATTGAAAGAGATTGACATGAGCTAGCACCAAGGTATGGCGAAGGAGAATGTAATGTCTCAATATCTGAACCGCATGAGCAGTGGCCAAGGAAAATTTCTCCACATGGGAATAATGGATTTCCGCATCAATAAGGTTTCAGCTCAAATAAAGTATGACATGCTCATGGAGCTCCTCATCCTCCTGAACCAAAACCATACCAACCGTCTCCATGGACGTGTTCACATAAATAAAAAAATCGTGGCTATAGTCAGGTGGACTAAGCACGGGGGTTGATGCTAAGGCTCGCTTAAGAGCATCAAAGGATTTCTGGGCTTGCTCATCCCATCAAAAAGTAGTGTCCTTCTTTAAAAGACACATAAAGCCTTTAGTCAAATTGGCAAAATTAACCATGAATCTTCGCAAGAAATTTGCCATGCCTTGCAAACACTAAAGATGTCTAATATTACGCGAGGGAGACAATTGAAGTATTGCCTCAACCTTTAAGGGATCGACTCTTATACCCTCCTTGGATACAATGAACCCTAACAAGTGACCAACAGTTCTGCAAAAGATGCACTTATGAGGATTTAACCTAACCTGGTAATGGTGACATCTTTCGAATACTAATCTCAAATGGTATGGATGACACACTCTCATATGAGAATGAGTAGCAAGGTCATCCAAATACACTTCGATAATCGTTTTGAGATCATGAAAAATTAAGGTCATAGCTCGCTGAAATGTAGCTCCGACGTTCTTAAGACCGAAAGGCATCTTTCGATATGCAAAAGTACCCCAAGGACAAATAAATGTAGTTTTATGTTGATCCTTGGGTTTGATCTGAATCTGATTATATGGAAAAACCGTCCATGAAGGAGAATACCTCGTTTCCCGCACACTCATCCAAAATCTGATCAATAAATGGTGTGGGAAAATTATCCTTAGGACAAGCACAATTTAAATCATGGAAATTAGTGCATATACAGATCGCTCCTTGCTTCTTACCAATCGGAACAGGATTTGAAACCCACTCTGTCAGGATAATGGGATAGATAAAACCGGCTTTTAACAACTTCTCTATCTCAGCCTTAATAGCGGGTGCTTTTCTAGGATTCACCGCACGCAAACGTTGTCAAACCGGTTTCGCCTTCGGATAGGTCTTAATCTCATGTTTGACAATACGAGGGTCAATACCTAGCATTTCTTCATATGACCAAGCAAATATGTCACAAAACTCTTTAAATAGCTCGATATACTCCTTAATCTCATCAGGGGAACAATCCTCCCCAATGTAGACGTTGTCTACTTTGACAAGATCATGAGAAATATTGATAGGAATAGTAGGTGATAAATTCGCCATGTTCCCATTGGCCATCTGGCCAGGAGAGCTCAATGGAACCACGGGACTATCAATCTTCTCGCTAATAATCTCCCTAAAGTCCTCATGCTCCATACGGTCAAGCTCGGGAAGAAAATATGATCTATGATGTAACTCTTCCCAAGGTGGCTCAACCCCAGACATGGCCTCAATATTGGCTTCATCCGATGGAAAAACATCATCGAGGCAATCATGTGTGTGAGAGGACTCAACTGCCCATGCAGGCAGCACATACGGGTCTTCGTCCTCCGTCTGTGAAGAGGAAGGGCTAGGCTCTGCAACATAATCAAGATTCGCTTGATATGCTATCATCGTTGCAGGAAACGGCACATCTGTTTCGATAGGTCCATTCGAAGGACTCGGTGAAGGAAGAACCCAAGGATATTCCATATGGGAAGTGCGAAAAGACACCAAATTCAATGAGGATGAAGCCCCACCAAAACTAGATCCGATCATAAGAACGGGCGCAGGACAGCTAAAGGTTCCCATAAGAGATGGATACATACCCACACCCACACTCACAGTTGCCGGCTGAGAATGATTGATAATCATGATAGATTCTCTCGATGATGCACTAACACTCGGATTACAGAATGATGTATGATCAATCGTAATTATCTTCCCATTAAATGGAAATCATACCACTCGAAAGAGAGAAGAGGCTACAACTTGCATACTATACATCCATTTTCGGCACATCAAAATATTGTAGTCAAGGGGTGCATCAACAAACTTGACCTCGATCGCGACGATTTTCCCTCCTAATTGGACCTTAAGAGAAGGAAGAATCCTGTGCGGCCAAAATGATCTACCATCAAAGGCAGTCAACATAGTAGTGGATTGAGACAACTCGGGAGAACCCAAACCCTTCCAACATGACAAAGACATCACGGAAGCAGCAGTGCCTTCATCAATCACAGTGCGTTTGACGGTCATATTAAGACACTCTACATGAATCAAAAGAGACATGTAGTAAGGCAAGCGAGGCTGCAGTCCCATGGTTTCAAATTTGATAACGGAAGAAGAGTTATCATCATTAACCCCAAGAGCAAAAATCAAGGATTTCCTTTGTGGAGTACAAATCTGAAGTACTTCAAGCGCGGACATCGCACAAGCAGCTTGGCCCAAATCCTCGACAACGGAATAGTTCCGGGCGACTCGGGAATTAGGGTTGTGCCTTGAACGCTTTAGGAATCCTTTAGGAATGCGAGGTGCAACTTCAATTTTATCCATAGGGTTTTTGATATGCAAAGGGCTCTCAGGTGGAGCGGGTTCTTTTCCAAGGTTCGGTTGTGACAAACCATAATCCTTCGCACGAGTCAAAACCTTAGTAGCATGTACCATGTTGATGCAACCATGCACAATATTGGATTCCGACATATTTTGATCTCCACTTGATGCACATTGAAGATCAATGGTCCTCGAGTTCATATTTTGATTATGGGGTAAAGGATTAGTTAGCACAAGTGGGCCCTGTGCTATGAATCTCGAGGCATCTTCCATATGAGGGCACAAGTGAGTGAGGTGGTCCTCCTTACACAACTTGCAAGGAAACTTTACCTTACATTTAGACTGCTTGCCCCCCCCAGCATTACGAGTGTTCTTGTCATTATAATTAGCATTTTCATTCTTGTTCCGACCCTTACGGTTATTTTTACCTTTTTTCTTATTCCTTCCAGGCTGCTGGTTTCCCTTCTGGTCTGACCATTGCACAGAAAGTACACTCACCATTTGGGTGGGTTGAGACAAAGCCGTGGCTTGTCAAGACGCGGATTGATTAATAGACAATTGGCTCACTTGTTTCACAACCAAATCCAGAGGTTTGGCACTTGTACAACCCACAATTCCATCGGCATGTGGTCCAGGCTTAATCTTGGGATCAAAACTAGATCGCAGAGCATTATGCATAATCTCATACAAAAGTCCGAATTGAGCATAGATCAAATCCAACTCTTGCACCCTAAAGATTGCTTGTTCCTCATTTTGGACTTTAGATGTAGAAACATCCTTCACTATGTAAGGTAACAACGACTTGAGGAACCACTCAAGGAGAAATTTTGGTGGTATAAAGGCTTTAATCAACTACTTCCATTTATGCCACTCTTGAATATGATCCAAGATATGTGTGGCTTTGTCTTGTCGAAATGTTGACAAAAGTTCTGTACCAACGTTGTAACGCATGGGTAGCTGAAAGTGATGAGGAAATTCATGGCAAGGTCATTGAATAAAACGAATGCCCCCCTTGGTAACTCTATATACCATTTCATTGCAGGTCTGGTGATGGTGCATTGAAATAGCTTCAAACGGATTGAATCATCATATAAGGAATTGGAAGAGCACCAAAGGTGAAAAGTAGTGACATGCTCACTAGGATCTTCCCCAGCTTTTCCCTCAAACTTGGGAATGTCCAAAAGAAGCTTGTTAGGGATGGCCGGCTAGGTCGGGTCATGAGATACCAGATTGTTCATAAGTCTCGATAAGTCAGGTAAGTTCAACGTTGCAAGGAAAGGGATCCTAGGTTGAGCCGGTCTATGCCATGTTCCCTGATAGTTCTGGTTCATGTAAGGCTGATTTCTATAAATACCATGGCCTTGGCCATAATATCCTCCTCCCATTTGACCCATATGGGGCTGCATGGAAGCATTATAATGTGGTGTACCTTGACTATGCGGTGCTACAAAGCCATAATTGGAAGAGTAAGCAGGATGTTGATACTCGTACCCATAGGGTTGATAGTTCTGTCCATACTGCAATCCATAAGACTGTCCATGAGAAGCTCCATAAGGTGTCCCATGGGATGTCCCATGAGAAGATCCATAGTTAGGGATATGGGGAACTCCTTGCGATGGACCATTAGATGATCCATAAACAGGAATATGACTTCCTGACACAACGAGAGGTACTTGAATTTGAGATACTACCGTGCGAGCAGTCGCAGTATGAACATGGCTAGTAGCGATATTCCAGCCCAAAGGACCACGTGAATGAGGGGGAGGAAGGGTTTTCAAAATTGCATTCGAAGGAGTAGGGTTCGAGGATGAAGGGAAATGTGAAGGGATGTAAGTGGTGTTCCCTATGGTGACTCATCTCGGTTCTGGTATTCACATATGAGTACTAACACTAGGTCTAGGGCGAACATGTGAGGTAGCTTCCACCACTGGGATGGAAGGTGCAATGTGACTAGTGCTCCCAAATCTCTCTACATGGAAAGGAATAGGAGTGCCCCCAAGTGTAGTGCTACGTTTAACTTCTGACTTGACATGATGTGCTGAATCGGGTGCAGGGATATCAGACATGCCATAATGAACATGACTAGTGCTTGTGGGTTCATGATGAGTCTCGTCGCATGGAAACCAATATCGACGACCTGTGAATGAGGGATCATAACCAGAATGTGAAGGTATTTCTGGTGAAGGATCATATACGGGAGTAGAATCTGCATCCCCAACCTTGTGAGGTGGAGAAGGCATCTCAGGAATCTCATCCTTGTAATCTCCCATCGTGTGTGAATCAACATGAGAATTAGTCCGCCCAGACTATCTGTCTCTCTCTCCCAAAGGAGGAGGAGACATGGAAGGTAGAAGTCCTGCTAAACGACGAGAACGACGAAGTGTCGCGCCCGAATCCATAATGACTCAAAAATGAAAAAGACTTGATCTAACTACACAAACTCGAGGAAAACTAGCATGCACAGAGCATACACCTATAAAATCTAAATCCAAATCACAAGCAAACAAGGGTAGGATATGTGAGCTCCTGAATGAAGCAGGTATGTCTCGCCTAGGAGAGGCTTGAGACTCCCATACAAAAAAAGTAGAGGTTCGTAACCAATTATAGTGGCCCTCAGCTTCAATGCATATAGCAACTGTACTGTCCGACCCCTACCTGGCCAGGACACCTGCAGAATAACCTCTACAAAGTACCCCCTCGATAACCTAGGTAAGGCAACTAAGGTCACCTCAATATAATCAATGCTTAGGCGAAAAATTGCAGGCGGGATTGACCGTATGGGCAGGGTAGCAAAGCTTGAAACTCTTGAAAGAGTCCCCAGATACGAATACAATCCTGGAAATATATCCGGTGCTACTCAGTTATGACTAGGGGTCATCCCAATCAATAACCGCTCACACTGCCTTGTGCTTAACTCCCTTGTAAGAGGAGCATCATGAGAAACACTAATTATATAAAGGAATTTCACACTCTCACCTGGACAGACACATAAATGTTTTGTTTAGTGGACTTGGAGAATTTACTCACAATGAACTATCCCAAGACCCTAAAACCTAATCTTGTTGGTGTACCCTGTAAAAGAAAAGAGCGTAATTCATTTTATTATGCATTGATTTTAATTGGCTTATTACTCAAAAGGGAAAATAGTCATGCAACTAATGATGTTATGACGCAACAAGAAGTAAAATGCACACCTAACAATCAATGCAAATGCACTGTGTCAAATGAAAAACGGGGTATGCTACTACGTGAAGTGCAAAATTTTCCTTCAAATGAATATGCAATCATTTATGTATGAAAATTTGACTAATACTCTCCAAGAAAACCTAATGCAAGTACCATGCAAAATGCAAAATGCAAAATGCAACAATGCATAATGATGCAAAAAACAAATGTTTTTGTATTTTTTGAATTAAAATGAGATAAAAAGCAAAAGTATGAATCTACAACCCCTAGACTCTGCAAGCACTACCAAACAACACCCAAGCAAAGCACTAAGGTGAAAGAGACCTAATGCACTAATCCCAAAACAAAAAATAGAAAATGAAATGACAAGAACATTTTCAAAAATTAAAACTAAAAAGCATCTCTAGTCAGAAACAGAGGTGTATATAGATCCCAGAAGCATCCAAGAAGACTCAACAATCATCCAAACTCACCCAGCAACACATAATCTTCCCCAAAAAGGAAAAACCAGGGCATACACGACTGTGTGCAGAAAATCCGTGTATATACGCAGCTATTCTAGGAAAAACCATGTGTACACATGACTGTGAAGACAAAACTCGCGTACAGGAAGAAAAGGAGATAAAAAAGAAGGTAAACAGACAAGCTGAGACAAAATTTACTCCTATCAGACACTACTAGGCAAACATGCCCCCAGACCCGACTCAGAAACAAAGAAATCAGAGCAATTCAAGAACATTGAATGCTGATAAACCCCCCAAAGGAAATGAATAGGAACTCCCCAGTATGGTCGCCAATTCTGTTACAGAGAAAAATTCCTATGGCTTGGGGTACCACAACATATAGAGTAACCACAGAAATCAATCGCTTCCCAATATGCAAGAGAAATATATATCTAACATTAAAGGATCTTGAAACATACCTTATTCCGGATGGTTGATGTGGATCCCTGTTGAGATTTTCCAATCTCACTTGTGTTAGCAATTTTCTCTCTGAGCAATCAACAAACAAGACAAGCATGCTATATAATGGTGTAAGACCTACTCTAGAATATATAATCAATAACATTTAAGCATTTAAAAGCATCCATGGATTCAATATTCATTTAAATACACATTATTGGATAGGAAAATATATTTCTATTAATATAAATTAGAGATTACAAGAATGACAGCCTCTGTCGACATGTCTGGGAACCGGAGAAACTGAGTCCTCCACATGGTCCTCCACCACTCCAATCCTCCATCTCTCGATAGCAAGCTCACAAGCAAAGGCAAGCTTGGGAATAACACAAAGTTCTCCAAGGGACAAAGGTATGCAGACTCAAGTATGATCAAGATACGACAACAATGGACTATAGTTTTCTTGCTCTTCAATTCCTCTCCTTTTAACATATCCAAAGGGTTCCTTATATAGTGCTTCAATGTGGTAATGGAAGGTCGAATCCGAGTGATCTCAAGGCATATGGAAGGCCAAGAGACAAGTGACTCGGCTCCACATCAAAGAAAACTCCAAAACTATTTGGCCTTTTGCACACATCCCTATGTACGCGGGTTTAAGGGTCATATCCGCGTATATACGTGAGAATGGGTTTAAAAGTCATGTATAGAAAATAATGCATGTTTTTAGGGATGATCTTGGAAACATCAAAGGTACAAAAATGGTCCATGGGGTCCAAAGAGTCTGCAGAGGGACAAGGAAGGCCATAAATATGTGATCTACCATGTGTGGTAAAATCAGCTGTAACTTCAGCAATTCAAACGAGGAGTAACTCAAAGGAAAACAATCACCTTCAACACACTCACTATCCTTTCTTTTTTTCATCCTTTTGACTTTGGATTTCAATCAGATTTTCTTGACTAACAGGACTGGAATTTACAAAGTTTACAACTGGTTTTTTAGGCACAACATCCAAGTAATCATCTTCATATTCATCATACTCAGGTAGTCTGAAAACTTCTTTAGAATCATCACTAACTGAATTTATGATAGGCTGATTGCAATTTTCATAAAATAAATGATTATAAACTTCTTCCTGTACATCATTGATTTGATCATCTTCTTGCTCACACAAAATAGAATTGGATGGCAGGGAAAGTTCTTTTTGTTTATAATGCTCATTCAACTCTAATTCCTTTTCCATTATGTTATTATTGTCTTGGTCTGATTTTTTTTTAGACATCCTAAGATTGTCTTCAACCTCTAATGAATCAATACAAACATGCTGCAATGCTACTGACCTTCTCTCCAAAAGAAGTAACGACAATTTGAGAGTAAAGATAGATGCATAATGAAATTTAGCAACACCTTCTAATGGTTGAATTTATTTTGGAATATTATAATAAAATCTTGCAAACCTCTTGTTGAAACTAGACATAGTTTCACCATCCTGTTTCTTCATGGAATAAAAATCTAAACGTATTTGGTCCAATTACCTCCTCTTACCCCAAATCCCCCCCAAAATATGAGAAAACTCTTCCCATGTATTGATGGATTCAAGCTGCAAATGTTTAAACCATTCCTTAACATATGCTTGCAAAGATTAGGAAAAATCCCTCATACAAACATCATAATGCTCTATCTCAAAGAGGCAAAGGAAATGCTCAAAGGCTTGTAGATGTTTCTCAGCTGTAAACTTCTTAGATTCTCCATCAAACTTAGCAAGGTATTTGTAGTGTTTTGTAGGAAAATCATGAAGGATAGGAGGTATGTGAAGTGGTCTATACTGGTTTGGGATATCAGAAGAAACAAAACTATGAATGGATGTATTATAAGCTGTGGTATCATGAGGCTCATAGGGCTAATCTTTTAGGTTATGTGGTTCAGATAAAAGGTCTTGATCAAAATCAAATGTACAATATGAAGAAGTCCTTTCAGTTTGTAAAGAAGGATATACAGGAGTAAATAATTATTTGGTTTGGAGTGCAATAAGCAATGATGGATTCCTTTCATGAACTTAGGAAAGGATAAGCAAATATTTACAAGAAAGGATAAGATCTCTTGGAGAAAGATGAAACTTGAGTACCTTATTTTTTTCTAACGCCTTTCCATGTCTTTATACTAAGCTCATTTCCCCCAGTGGAGTCTTCCGCTTCTCTTGAAAGATGGATCTCTGGATCATGCCTCCCCGGTGGAGTCACTGAAATTGGATTCTTAAAGATGGAGTCGCCAGGTGAAAGATGTACAATCTTCTTGATGTTTGAATATTGCTCATCATCAATAGTCAAACCTCATGTATGTGACCTACTGGAAGCCGGGATGTCTTCTGAAATATTGTTAAAAAACGATGTGGAGTCACCATGGAAAATTATACAACCTTTTCAAATGTTGAGGTCTCTGTTTTCCCACAGAAACCCTTTCTTCTTAGAATCTTTGTCGTTTTTCCCAGGGTTAATTTGCACTTTTGTCCCCGGTAACAGTAAAATTTTGTTAGCACTCATACTTACACCCAAGGTTGTGGAGAGTGAATCCCAAGGTAACAGCATACCCACTTTAAGAAAGGGAGCCGATCTCTTCCTTTCCAGAGAGGGATCTCTCACAGATTTTTATCTGGGCCAAATATAAAAACAAAATGAAAAATCATATTGAGTTTGTGGTTGAAAGAAGGAAAGCATAAATTGGGATATGGAGTCACAAATGTAAATGAATTACATAACAATTTGCAGGGAAATATCTACAAAGGAAAGATAACACTCGATTACAGTAAAATGATTTTGGTCTGGTGATAAAAGAAGAAAGATGACAATCCATCAACACAGAGCATCAGAAGGATGAATTCTGCATCAATTTTGGAAGAAAAGCTTGGTGAAAACCTAGAATAATAGCCAGAGCATAGTAATATGAATTCTGAACTATTATACACCCATTCTATATCTGAAGGAAGACATAATGGCAAGTTAAACAAGAAGACATACACAGAGAGAAAGACAACAGATTGTAATTACGAATTTCACATGAATCTTTGCAACAACAAACCAACGTTCGACTCTGCAATTTTATTACTGATAAATCACACAAAGAAAAACAAAAAAATATCACAGGTTCCAACCCTATCTTCCTCTATCGAGGGTATATTTATAGCTTCCTAGGCTCTCGAGACCAACCTCGAAATAGAGCCAAAAAAAATTACAACAATGATGTTGAATCTTAACAAAATGATGATCAACCAGATTCGCCATGATTAGAAACCAAACAAACACGCACGTGGGAACGCACATGAAGGATCAATTGGAGAATTTGGACAACAAGGAATCAGGCTCACCTGCTAATAATGACGTTTTCGAGCTCCTTTGGAAAATATGCAATAACTTCATCCATGCCTACGCCTTTACCAGTGAAAACACTTCTATACCGTTGATCTTTCATCAAGACGCATTCTGAACTGTTGACCTGGAGTTGGAGGGAAACAAGAAAACAACTTCTAACTTTCCCTTTCCACTTTTTTCTCCTTTCTGACCCTTTCTTTCATTTTGCACAGTTGAACGTCTGCAGAAAAATTTTGGACTGTCGATATGGAGAAAAATGGAAAATTGACTTTCTACCTTTTGTAAAACATGATTCTAACTTTTTCGCCTTTGCACTTCTGCCTCCGCCTTTTCACCTCCACATTCTTCTAGAAAGCGGAAAAAAGAACCTCAATCTTTCGAGAATGTGAATTCTGACTTTTCTGCCCCCATATTTCTGCTTCCGCTTTTCCGCCCACACATTTTTTCAAAAAGTGGAAATCGGAATTTCAACTCTTTCATAACCAAAAAACTTGAAGTTTTTCGCCTTTGCCTTTCCGTTTCCGACAATTTCATTTTGCACCGTTGATCTTGGGAGAGATCCTCTTGAACCATCGATCCAACGGATATCAAAAATCAGAACTTCAACCTTTTCACGACCAAAGTCTTTGTATTTCCATTTTGTGATTTCCGCCTTTTCCGTTCTTCCGCACAGTTGATCTGTGTGGGAGCCTTCCCAACCATTGGATCTTAGACCTCGGAAAGCAGAAGTCGGTATGTTTACTTTTTATAACTTGGAACTTTTTATTTCCAGTTTCCACCCTTTGACTTTTTGTAGAATCTTCCTGGACCGTTTATCTTCTTCGGAGATAATATGGATCGTCGGATCTCAGATAGCGGAACACGAAAATTGAGACTTGAAATTTTCTATGGCTGACACTTAGCATTTCCTGCTTTCCACTCTTTGACTTTGCACCTGTCCACACCATTGATCTGCGCGGGAGTTTTCCTGACTGTTGGATTTGGCAGATTGCGGGAGGTGAGAGTCGGACTTTGAAATTTCAAGATTAAACCTTTTTACCTTCTTCGATTTTCGATCTCCGCTATTTTCTAGGCTGTTGATTTGAGCGGAAAATTTCTGAGCCGTTAGATCCTGGATCTCAGAAGGCAGAAGTCGGGATTTCACTCTTCATAACTAAATTTTTACCTCTGTCCCGCACTTCCGCTCCCGACTTTCCTTGGGTGAAAATGAATTTTGGCCTTTGATATTTTCCACTAAGCATCCAGACCGTCCGTTTCCTGTTATTATTCAACTCAGGGAAGATCTTTTCATTCATGATATTTTCAAAGTCGGAGATCAGAATTTTTTATGTACTTGGTTTTCTAAACCTATAAATGTCCCTTCAAACATCTGCAGCTCTTCATCAACAGTCTTTTAGGTTATACAATATGATAATTTTACAAACCTTCTTCCATCATATCGGCGAGATCTCTTACTAATTATTTAGCCCATAAATGGTGCTAACACTCTGTTTCAATCTGATCATGATGGTATTTGTAGAGGTTGTGCTATTAGTAAAAACAACAAGAATATATTTCCAAGAAGTACCAAGAGATCCAAAGGGATCCTAGACTTGATCCACTCATGTATATGTGGTCCTATGTTAGCATCATCCTTGAGTGGTTATCTGTAATATGTGCTTTTCATAGATGACTTCTCTCGCAAGTCTTGAATATATTTTGTGAAGGCAAAGAGTGAAATTTCAATAAGTTTCAAGAGTTTAAAGCACTGGTTGAGAACCATACTAGAAAAAACATTCGTGCTTTGAGATGTGATAATGGAGGAGACTTCTATTCTAATGACTTTGATGATTTCTACTGATAGGCATGGATGAGAAAACAACTAATTATATACTACAACCTCCAACAAAATTGGGTTGGAGAACAAAAGAACAAAACAATTTGTGAATCTGCAAAAGCTATGATGTGTGATCAGGATCTGTTGACATCCTTATGGGTATAAGCCTCTAGCACTACTATTTATATTCAGGATAGAATCACTCATGCTATCCGGGGAGAAAATACTCCTAAAGAAGTTTTTTGGTGGTGAAAAACTAGATGCTAGAGACTTGAATATTTTCAGTTGTCCTGTCTACATTCATGTGCCAAAATAGAAGAGGACAAATATGGAGCCACCAAAAAGAAAGGGAAATTTTGTTGGATATAGAAAATCCTCCAAAGTTTATATAATCTATGTTCAAGGACAAAGGAACATTGAAGGCAACATAGATGTAATATTTCACGAAGAGGCTTCCTTAAAGCACTCTAAAGAAATTCAGTGTAATTTAGATACAGAGGAGCATGAGACTCCTATGATAGAGGATTCAATTTCTGGTTCTCTTCATTCAGATGTTGAGAGGGAAAATCCAGAAGAGTACTTAGATTCACTTGATCTTGAAGAGGTAGTAGAACTAGTAGAAAAAACACTTGGTGAACCTTCTACTAAGAGGATATCTACATGGTGTCAAGACATTTTGCAAGAGGAAGAAAACATAAAGCACCATCAGGAAAATCCAGAGAGTAAAGGAGACCTGAAAGATATTCAGGATATGTATCACATATAGGTCCCATCAGTGATTCATAACTCTCCACCTTTGAGTAAGCTGCTAAACAACATGTATAGAAAGATGGCATGTTGGAAGAATACAAATCCATCATGAAAAATGATGTGTGGGAAGTGGTTCCTAAACCAATAGGGAGGTATTTAGTAACTTCCAAGTGGCTTTATAAACTCAAACATGCAACCAATGGTAGTATTGAATAATATAAATCAATATTTGTGGCTTGTGGATCCTCACAAAAAGAAGGAATAGACTGCGATGAGACATTCACTCTAGTAATCATGTACACAACTATTCAAGCCATGATTTCCCTTGCCTCAGTTTTGGGGTGGAATACTCGACTACCTTTCTAAATGGTGAATTTGAGGAATAAGTATACACACAACAAGCTGAGGTGTTTCTAGTTCAAGGGAAGGAGTTCCATGTATGCAAAATTGAGAAATCCTTGTATAGGATTAAGGAGGCCCAAGGGCTTGTTAGTCAAGGATTGATAACTATATTTAGAGCTTGGGATTCTGCAAAATCTAATTTTACCCCAACATTTACTTCAAGTTTTTGAATAACCAACCACTAATCTTGGTCCTCTATGTTGATGACTTGTTCCTTACTCATGGAGAGGAACATCAGATAAATCGGTGCAAGAGGAATCTCACTTCTGAGTTCGAAATGAAAGAATTGGGTCTTATGTACTGTTTTCTTGGTCTAGAAGTTTGGAAAAGGAAAGATGAGATATTTATTTCACAAGAAAAGTACATAGTCTATGTGTCACACAGATTTGGTATGATGGAATGTAGTTTCATGTCTACATCAATGGTTTCTAATCCAAAGAAACTACATGAGTTAGTTTTTGGATTGGATCTAGTTGATCCTACCATGTATAGACAACTCATTGGTTCTTTGATGTATTTGATACATACTACACCATATTTATGTTATGCTATGACTATCTTGATTTAGTTCATGCCTGAGACAAGACATAGACATTGGGTTGTTTCTAAGCATGTGCGTAGATACCTTCAAGGTACTATTGATTATGGACTGATATATGCTTCTAGTTGTGGAGTGATGCTACTTGGTTATGACAACACTGAAAGGGGTTGTAGTATTATGGAGTGAAAGAGTACATCTGGATATTGTTTTATCTTGGGATCTGTTGCCGTCTTTCACACACCTGGGTCACGTGGCAGAAATCTTCAAGCCACTCGGTGTGTCCTTGGGGGCAAGTCTCGAGTCAAGGCTGTCACCTTGTTCTTGACTCCTCCGTTTAGGCTTGACTCCTAACGAAGCCAAGGGGGGTAGACCCTATTAAGTTACTAAGGCTGAATTACTTAGTACGGTGATGTTAAATTGAATGAGTTACTTAGGAGTTTGGAATTTAACCATAAACAATCAAAGATGGCAAGATACAAAAATGAGCGCACGAAAGCACAATGCTGAGACACAATATATATATATAAAACAAGAAAATAACCAGTGCCTTAGAATGGAGCCAAAATAAAATCAATGTACTTGCATGTGCTTAGAGTGAATGTTTTGCAATTGCCTCTTGGTACGTTTTAAGTTAATGTGAGGTGTGAGTTGATTAAAATTAGGCGAAGGGGTGGACTCCAGATATACCTGAGAGTACTTGGAGTATGTCCAAAACTAAACCTTCATGGCTACCCGCAAGGAATATGTGGGTTGAATGGAGTCTCTGGGGCTATTGTTCATAACGCACCCGTTAGGGTGTGACATAGATCGGCGCCCCAAGGTCACTTTTCAGAAGTTCCCACTTCCTTTGGGTATTTTGCCACCGTGATGGTTTGATCTAGGTGTTGGATTTTCACCTGATGGTTTGTCAATTTGGGAGAGTGAGTCCTAATTATTCTAGTCACTCGAATGATTTTGATACAACTTGACTGATCGGACGAACCACAACCAAGTGTAGAGCATGCACACCGGAGTCTTGTCAATTTTAGTAAATTTTTAAAGAAAGGGTGTTCTTGTTAAAAAGAAAACCCTCAAGGAACCTCTTTCGATCCAAGTGGATATTAATTGGGGAATCAAGGAGGGGTTAATTTTATAATAGCTGAAGAAACAAATGATGAAAAGGAAAACACAAATACACAATTCTGGTTTTCTAATTAGTCCTACCACGCATCTCTTTCCCCTTTCGGGTCAATCGGGAAGTCGTGGGGTAAGTATTAAGATTACTTTGAAATATGGAATATGGAATATGAAATTGATAATGAATCAAAGTATACTACCCTACAGATTAGAGCTACGCTAGTTTGAAAAAATATGAGCAAACACTAAAAAATTGACACCGACACAAATCCCCCCCAGGGGGGATGGTGAATAGGCTCGAAAGAGCCTATTCGAAAGGACCTTTTATTTTTATTAGCAGCGATTTAAAATATCAGCAAATTAAAATTGATGCACTGTGGTCCTTGTTATCTAGGATCCAAAGGCTTACAACAAGCTTGTAACAAGCTAGAATTAAACAAGGTGGTGGGGGAAACTTCCGGGAAGCTCCGATTCGTCCAAGAGTTGGAATTTTGGCAGAGTCTCCTTCTCTTTTTTGTTGGACCTGGTAAAAAACAGCAAGCAATCAAAATCAAATGTGCCCACACACACTTTGAAAGTGTTTTGGGATATTACACTAATTACCAAAAAAAAACTTAAGTAAAAAATTGTTAAAAGGGGCTAATCTAGTTTTGCAAAAGGAACCAAGGAAAGCAAGCTTTCCTTGGCATCTTGGCTTGCTGTTTGGGAAGCCAATGAGGTATGCACTTTTCTTGTAGAATTTAAATCTTTAAAGAATGAAAAAAGAAACTACCTTATGAGCAAGTTTTAGATCTATGATTTAGCTACTTGCAAAAAGGGCAATTCCTACACCTAGATCTATCTTTATGAAATGATATTCTTTATGAAATTACAGATCTAAGAAGCAATATTCTTATGAAATAGATCTAACAATATATATTAAATTCTTAGAACTAGATCTGATCATAAGAGGGAGAGACAGGCAACCGGAAGATTGATTTTTTTAAGAAATGAGAAGAAGAGGAGAGAAGGTCAGATCGTTGCTTGAATGGAGCAAGCTGAAAGGAGGCCCTTTTGTGGAGCGCTGAGGGATAGAGTCTTGAGCTTATTGGATAAGGAATGGTGTCAATCTTTATCCACACCTTCATCTAATTAGGAACCTGCAACTAGATAACACAAGCCTGCACAACACCTCGTGAGATCTGGATATAGATGTATAAAGCAACAAAAATGAAAGATCATGCATAAATAATCTTATTTAAGCATATAACTGAAATTATTGAGCATACATTATATGGATAAACAAGATCAAGCAATCTAACTTGCCTAGTTTACACCCTTACTTGATTCAACCGAATCCTTGAAGCCAGAAAACGAAAGCAGCACAGAGTTTGGAAAGAAATTGTAGTTACCACATTAGCAGCATAACATTGAGAATCCACACAATCACATGCACTACACGGTATAGCCTCCAAATATTCTTTATTCACAAATGATGATCAATACACAATTACAATAGCAAGCCCTTCAATCCAGCTCTAACTAGCTTAGAAGAGGGAGCTTGTGCCTTGATTTATACAAAAAACAGGAGATCCAGCCCAGGGGGCACAAATCCCAAGGAGATAGATCAAATCAACTGATGGAGAGTCCATCAATGCCTAATCTATGTCTAATTGAGCCAGATCTGAGTCTCACTGAGTGCAATTGTCAATCAGAGAGCTGATCTGATTGACACCTCAACCTGTTGACTGAAGCATCCACCAAAACTCATCCAGATGAGCCAAAACGTGTGGAGGAGAGAGGGAGGGCAAAATTCCCATAAAGGATGTTGAAGATCACCTTTGGATCTGATTTGATCACCTCCTTCAGTCAAGGATTTGTCAGATCCAGTCAATTTGGTTCAAATCTGACTGATTTCAATCAAATCGACTGAGAATCCACTGATCTATGATTCTGGATTTGCTCAATTATTCATCAATTTATTAATTAAAATAATCACTAATTGATTTTTGGGGATTTTTGACCTGAGTGGTGGAAAATCACTCAAAACTAGGAAATAGTGGGTCCATGGGTTTACATGGTGCTCTTAGCTTGAAAATGAGCACCTACATGACTGAAACTGATTATTTGGCCCACTTTTATTACAAAATCAATTTTTCCAATTAAACTATAAAAAAATAGTCTAAGTTTTGGAAAAATTAAATTTTAATAAAAAACACTGAGAAAACTAAAAAATTGAAAAATTGACAAAACCTAGGGGGGACTTAGACATGTTCATATGACTCGACCATGATGTATAGCATGTTTATACATTGGCACATAGACTCTAATAACCTCAATAGGCCTAAATGCCAAGCCAACCACCCCAACTTTGGAGGTGTGGAGTGAAAAACTCAGAAATTATCAGTTGTTTATTCAACAACCAATAATAACCAAGGAAGAAAACACCCTAGGCTGATTGGATTGGCAAATAACGTCTAAGAGGCTGAGTCTTTTACAGACACTATCATGCTAGAACATTTATTATAATTCCCCCATGGGGTATGAACATGTGATATAGTACAACAAGCACTTCCCAGAATTACTTCCAAAGGTCTTTTGAAGTCCGACCAAGTTATCCTTGTCCGGTTCACCAGACTCACTTGATAAAAAGCCACTAAGTACAACTTAGGTGGTAACAAGATCCACTATGATCTCTTGGTCCAGCAGGAAGCATGGCTCCATAGCCAGAGTATATTGCAACTAGTAATTCTTGCTGAGAAGCAATGTGGCTTAGGAAGCTACTTGCTAGGTTGGTCAGTGAGAAGCTTGAGACTATTGTAATTCAATCTGACAATTAGAGATGTTATAAGCTCTTAGAAAACCCTATGTTTCATGAAAAATCAAAACACATTGAGATGAAATACCAGTACATCAGAGACATGGTACATAGAGGCACCATAATACTTGAGTACAATGCTACTGATAAGCAGATAATAGATATATTGACAAAGCCTCTATCCTTGACGAGCTATAGGTACTTCCAAGACAAGCTTGGCATGGTAGATGATGCCTTCCTTGCTAAGAGGGAGTGTTAAAGTTACATTATCACCAGTCATTCTCCAAGTCAATCTTGTGCACCGATATTGAGTCTCGTGCATCGAGGTAGTTCCTTAGGGAGCATGAGTTGGACTCGGGAAACTTGGAGTAGAATCTTGAGTTGGACTCAAGAACGACTAAGCCTTATGTGTAAAGGTTAAGCCTCATGTGTTGAGGTAATTCTTTGTAGGTCAAAACTTGAACAACGTGCGATGTCCTAATAACCATGGTCTTAGAGATGGATAAGCTATTAAGTCTCCTCTAGAGACTAACCACCTCTAGAGTGAATTGCTTTAGCATATGACCACTTGGAGCGATAGTAGAATGACATGATCAGATCATTGGAAAAATATCATTAGTATATTTGATATGGTAAATAAATTAAAGTTGGCACAAGTGGACCATGTAAATAAGACAAGAGATAAAGATAACATGTGATAATATAAGAGAGTACTCAAGGTTTTCACTTCAATGATGTTTTTTTGTTGTTGGCAAAGTGGTGGAACCCCCCTTGATTATCAGGGTTTCCATTGGCTAAGTAACCATGAACTAGGGGCATCTAAGCCGTCAAAATCATCCGGGGATCGCACCCGGCTTGGACTGCACCAACCCTTAACATGGTTGGATTTTTTGGTATCCGACGGGATTAGAACCGACGACCTTTCAGCTTAGGGGGAGTCTTAACCATACCCTACCACCAACTGTTCTACATCTCACAGATTTTCACTTTAATGATGTTAACAAGAAAGAATTCAGTTAAATAAGAGAGAACTCGAATTTTTCACTTTAGTGATTTTAACAATAAATACCACATTTAAATAAGAGATAACTCGAATTGTTCACTTCGACGATGTTAACAAGAAAGAATTCAGTTAAAAGAGTCAACTGAGTGTTAACATATAAGATCTAATTAACTAAGTGTTTGCATGACGACACTTGAGTTAAACTAAAAGAAGACCCTTATGTTATAGTAAATATGATAATTAAGTTACGACACTTGAGTTAGCAACCTAACTAAGTGATATAACATCCATTTGAAGGGCGAGTTCATCCTAAAGTCAAAAGACAAATACATAAGCCAAGAATGAGAAGGATTACGTACTTGTTATGTAGGATTTGATGAGATCAATGTGAAGAGAGAATTCTTTCATGAAGGCATTCACTATTTTGTGCATGTGACCAAAACCAATGAATTGGTTTTGTGCATGATATACTGCTGGATTCTTCTCTTAATATGTCTTCTCTCTTGCTATGATACTGCACCAAGGGTTCTTGGTATTTCTCTATGATATTTCACCAGGTGTGTTTGATGTAATCTACTCATTGTAAAGACATCCTATGCTATCTATAAATATACTATGGAATATTTGCTGAGGTTTTCTCCCTCAAGTTATAGAGGGTTTCCCTAGGGTAAATTCTGTGTCTTTGTGAATGTTTATGCTTCTGATTATTTATTGTTTTCAAGTACTACAATAAGTCCTCTATTAAGATAAAAAAAGTAACAAGAAGTATCTGAATCAGGACTCCAATTCACAAGTTGCAGGCAAGGCTTCTCTCACACCAATCTACCTGGGTTAATAGCATGTAGAATTCATGTTTAATAGTGGAATGTTCATTCTCTATTATAATACCAAGGTATGTCTTTGTTATTGGAAATTCTCAATCAATGCATATAAAGATGATTTCCCTAGTCTACATGGGGTAGATCTAGAACAAAAGATTCACAACAATGCATCCTCTCCCTAGATTGTTAAACTAATTGAATATCAAGATTTCTTACCTCGCTAAGAAGGTGATCCTTACCTTGTGATTTCTCTTATGATTAGTTGTACCTGCAAAAGAATGTAAGGAACAAGATACAAAAGTGAAAGCAACAAGATAATTCAACGATCTATACTAATGATCAAGAGAAAAGTAATGAATAACTGAGATCAACGCAAACCATTCATGGGAAATGGGAACACATTTGTATTAACAAAATAAGAGAATAAAACAACAAACAAATCCTTGAGGTCAAAGATTTGTTTTCACAATGTCTTTTGACTCACAACCACAAGCTCTACAAACTCTACAAAATATTACTCACAGAACCACACTCTTTTCCTCCTATACCAACAATGATTTCAACAGCATAAAGGTGCTGTCTTGGTCCTCGCCTATCATGGTTCATGAAGCTTGTATATATAGGCCAAAGAGGGCCCAAAGGGGTTGATATTATTTTGGAGGAAGGTGATGGATCATCCCTAGAGGCTAGGGGTATGAATGCCACCTACTCTAGGAATTTGGGATATGCCTCCATGAGTACTTTAATATAGAAGGTTCTCAAAATATTCTCTTTTTGACATTTTAACAGTGATGAATCTTTTTTTACACTAGGAGGAGGCGCTGTCGCTCCTTTTCCTAAGGACATAAGTGTCAATGACACATCTTGTCATTAGGAAATCGACGTCGGGAAATGATGGTGTTCTATGTTAGAATGCAAAGGGAATTAGGCCTCCTAGATTTGAGCAAAAATCTCCTCCAAAAGATGGTTTGGCTAGGAAACTTCAAGGGATTGAGCATAAGGACAACTTTTGGGTGTAACAGTCTTCCAAAAGTGATGGTAAAGGGATAAAAGGAAATTCAAATGGTGGAAGAATAATGAGGAACACAATCCCTCTCTAGCTTGAAAACTTTCTTTTATAAACATAGCTAAGGTTTTCATATGGCGACACAACATGGAACCGCTTTTACCCTCTTAATCCCATCTTAGGATAATTAAATAAGAATTAATCAAAACATGGATCTTAATCATGTTTTAATAATTTGGTTTAAATGGATAAGTCTAAGGATATAAGTTGAATCCCACTATAAATTTCCTAATTGTGGATTCATACCCCCACCTCTTCTTTGTACTTCTCCCTCTGTAGCCATTTAGAGATTTTATATTAATATCAAAGATACATATTTACATAGTCTTGGTCATCCTAACGATTTGTTTTTGTATTCTATCCTTTTACATCAATATTTACAAATTTACATTACAGGGTCAAAACAGGGGTATTACACTCCTCTCCTCCTTAATTTATGCATCGTCCTCAATGCATCATTGACACTATGTACATTTACAAAACTTTGATCAAAGCTTCAAAATAGTTGTTGGTATGCCTCCTACAACATGTCCTTGAGTTCCCACATTGATTATTCAAGACATTAATGGGTCCATTGGACCTTTACCTGTTCGATGGCCCTATTCCTCAACAACGTAACTTTCTAATTGATGATACATAATGGTTTCACTAGAATATCTCCTTCTGATTCTACCTGGATTGAAGTCCAATCAATTATGTGGTTATGATCAAATGCATATTTATTTAATAAAGACACCTGAAATACAATATGCACATGTAAACAGGTAGAAAATGATTATTCATAAGCTACAGGTCCTAACCTATCTAAAATTCAAATGGCCCACAAAATCTGGTTGGAAGCTTTGGACATATTCCCAATTTTAGGGAACTCTTCTTTGGATCGAATTTCAGATACACATGATCCCCCACTTTAAATTATTTTACTGCTTTTCCTTTGTTTGTATGACTCTTCTATCTGTCATGTGGCACATTCAAGTTCTACCTGATTTTTACCATATGCTTTTCCATTTCTTTGAGTAGTTCTGGCCCAATTATTACCATGCCAATTGGATTGTCCCAACTAATTGGAATACTACACTTTTGGCCATATAAGGATTGAAATGGATTCATCTTCAAAGATGCATGATATGCATTATTATATGCAAATTCTACCAAATATAGGAAGTGTTCCCATTTTGATGGTTGATCCATCGCATACATTCTGAACATATCCTCAATAACTTGATTGACTCTCTCTGTTTTCCCATCTGTTTTTTGATGATATGTTGTGCTTAGATTCGGATTTGTTCCAAATCCTTTGAATAATCCCTTTAAAAAATTGGAAGTAAACATTGGATCTTTGTCTAAAACTATTGCCTTTGGATCCCATGTAACCTTACAATCTCTTTCATATAAATACCTACTATATTAGCTACCTTATGAGTTGACTTGACTGGTATAAAGTGAGTAGCTTTGGTTAACTTATCCACCACCACCTTGATGGAATCATGTTTCTTTATTGACTTGGGAAATTTAGTGATGAAATTAATGGTTACCACATCCCATTTCCAGTCCAGCATTGGAAATGGTTGAAACAATCTTGTTGGATGTCTATGCTCAACCTTTACTTTTTGACAATCAATGCACCTTGCTATATAATAAGCAGTATCTTTCTTCATTCCCGGACAAAAATATTGACTTATTAATGCTACAATTGTCTTTTATTATCTAGGATTCCATGCATATGGTACATTATGCATCTCATTCATTACCAATTTCTTTAATTCCCTTGAGTTAGGAACATAAAATCTGGTTTTGTATGTAGGAATTCCATTGTCTTCCAACCTGTAAATTTCATATTTTTGCTATATATTTTCCTGTTATAATTCTTGTTTTAATTGAAGTTAATGTTAATACAATATGACATCTTCAAGAATTCTAGTTTTTAATTTTTATTGGAACATACTAATGTCTGAAGCATGCATATCATGGAGTCTTCTACCAAGTGCATCAACAACCTTGTTCTCCTTTCCTTTAATATGTTTGATATCAAAATCAAACTCACACATAATTTCCTATCATCTTGTTTTTCTTGCATTCAAAATTTGCTTCTCAAATAATTATTTCAGCCCACTATGATCTATTCTCAACTCAAATATTTATGGCCATAAGGTAATACCTCCACATATTTAATGCATGCATAATATAAAGAAGTTTCAAGTCATGTGTGACATACTTTTTCTCATGCTCCTTAATATTTCTTGATTCATAACAAATCACATGTCCATTTTATTGGAATTTGAATTCCATTTAGATATTCAAGTGGATAGTTCTAATAATGTTTGCAGTAAATGGAGAATGAAGATACAAACTGAACAAAACAAACCACACAAGAAACATACAAGTATTGCTCAGAAATTTACAGTATCATTAACAATAATAATATCCGGTGTTACAATAGTTTACATAGGTAGAATTCGAATGCATGGGATATGAATTCGAATCCTCGAAGTGGATATGACTGTATCTAACTGAATATCTAACTCAAGGTCTCCCAATGAATATCAAAGTCCAACTAGACAACTCCCTGATGACCAATAACTCCAACAACCAGTGACAACTAGTTAACTGAATGCAACTGAGTGAGGTAGGTAGGAAAAGTGCTCCTCCCCATGCAACCATGCATTATCCATGCATTGGTAGTGCTAGCTTAACTGACTGCGAACTAACTGAATGTAACCGGGGGCTAACTAAGACTAACTAGTACTAACACCAACTGACTAAAGTAGATTGGTGCCGGGACTCCCAATGGCTCCTAAAATGTAGGGATTGGTCTAGGAGGAACCCAAACTGATGCATGCACATGCAGTAAGTGGCAGTTAAACTCTATCAGTGAACCACACTCCAGTTACTGGTACATGTGGCCCCATTAGGGTAAGTGGACCTAATTGTACTAGTGGACCCAATCAATGAAGGTTCTTAAGTTAGGCAATAATTAATCTAATAGAAATTTGACCAAGGGAGGATTAATAATCCTAACACCCCCCCTGAATCCTAACTTTAACAACTGTGGGCCCTGGTAACAAGACCACAGGTCACCCAAATACAATCTAGAAGATAATAATAAAAAATATTGCTTAATACAACTAAGGAAACAAGGGAAAAACTCATGGGAACCCCCCCCCTCAAAAATAAGTAGGAAAATAGCAATCTGCAAGCTATCTTTAGAAGAAAGAAGCTTCCTCCTTATAAAAATAACTTGAGTAACACTGCTGCAAAAAATTGCAGCTCTATGCAGCAGTATGGTCCATCAGTGGACCTCTCAATGTACTTAAGAACTGATGACTCTATTTGTTTGTGCTGGATGGTGAAGGTAGGGAATGATCAAATCTCTGCTTCTATGGGCCATGTAGCTGATCATTCGCCATCATCAAGTAGCACCGACCTGGAACTTTGCTATACCATTCTGTAGAGAGCGAATCTGTGAGGGATAATGCAGCATGCTCATTCTGATACTGGGACCTTGTTCTTATTCTATCTTCTAGAACTCCAGCACCAATTCCAGCTGCATGAAGAATATTTTGAGCCCATCCAAGTTTAGGATTCTGATTAGGAATGGGTACTGGATCTGGATCTAGAATATCTTGAGATTCAGTCTCAATAACATGATCATGCTATATGTGATCTTCTTCATCTAAATTTGAAACCTGTAGCACATCATCATCATAAAAAATAGGTGGAGAAATAGTTATACCTTCCTATGATGCTAGAGGAGTATCATGCAACTGATATTCTTCGAACTGGACACTTATTTCGATGAAACATCTTCTGGAAGCAACCTCCATCAGTTTGTAAGCTTTTGCATCTTCTACATATCCCAGCAGAATGCATTCGCTACTTTGGCTTGGAAGGCCTTCCTCTTGTCAAGTGGTATTCTGGCCCAAGCTTTGGAACCAAAAACTATCAAATGTGAGACATTGGGCTTATACCCATGCAGAGCTTCGAATGGTGTGACCCCAACCACTGACTTGTGGGGCGCCCTATTATGAAAATATGAAGCATAGTTTACTACTTCAGCCCAAAGAGAAGGAGGTAGATGCTTGGCATGGAGAAGGCATGTTGCCATCTCTTTCAGTGATATGTTCTTCCTCTCAGACACACCATTTTTTTGTGGTGTGTATGGAACCGAGTGTTCCATTCAAATCCCCTTTGATTCACAGAAATTATGGAAATCTCTTTTGACATATTCTCCTCCTCCATCAAATATTATTGACTTTATCTTCTTATTGAAACTGTTCTCAACCATAGCTTTAAAACTTTTCTCAAAAAATTCTAATTTTAGTTTCATGAAGTAGATATAGCAGTACCTAGAACAATCATCAATAAAGGTTAGGAAATACCTGCAACCATTAATGGAGTTTGTGGGCATAGGTCCAGCTACATCATTGTGTATCAAATCAAGTGTAGAGACAACTCTATGTGCCTTCCCAACATCATACTTCTTTTCTGGATGTTTACCTACCAAGCACCCATCACATACTCCATCGAAAGTTTGGATGGAGGGAAAACCTTCAAACATGTTATCATTGTGGAGCTACTTTAGATATTTGAAATTGATATGGACAAATCTCTCATGCCAAATATTGCTGGTGTTGTTAGCATGAGACAATAAAGCTATAGGAGGAGAAACATGTAAGAAATGTGAAAACTCATAAGCTTTGGTAGAGTAATTTGCAATACCTTTCGATACAAGATTTCCAGTGGCTTTTTTCGTGATCTCAACTGAGTGTGAATCGAATGTGACCCTCTTGGGAGAGCTTGTATGAGTCATTTGGTAAATAGATAACATGTTAGAAGCAAGGGAGGGAACATATAAGACATTCTTGAACTCACCATGCTTCGCTCTGACTGAGCCCCTTCCTTCTGCTGGAATTTGGGAACCATCTCCCATGTGAATGTTAGGTCCCTTCAATAGTGAAAGAGTAGAGAAGGATTCTTTGGAGGAAACCATGTGGTTGGAGGCTCCAGAATCTATAATCTATGCTGAGGATGGAGAGAGAGTTTCTTTCAAAGCATGACACCTTTCGGTATCTTTTGTCAGTGCTTCTTCATCAGGATTCTTTGCTCTTGGAGGAGCAATGTTGTGCTGCTTGAGAAGAGCAGAAATCTCATAAGGTTGCTTCCTCATACACTGATCTTCGAGATGGTATCCCTTTTCACAGTAAGGACATAACTTCTTTTCAAATTTCTTCTTCTTAGAGCAGAAGGCCCCTTCAGAAGCTTGCTGATTTTGTTTAGGCTTCGAATCAGTTGCCTTTGGCTCCTTCTTCTTTGATTTAACCTTTTCTTGCACTTTGGAAGAGTCAGTAACCAAGAGATCTTGATATTTGGAGGTTTGGATGACTCCCATTCAAATCAATTTGTCTTGTTCCTTGATTAAGGACTCAAAAAAAGAATCTAATGAAGGAAGTTTCCAATCAAGAAAGCTTTCCTACTTGGAATGAAACATAGAGACATATACATAGTACTCAGGTCCTAGTTTGCTGAGTACGGAAAAGGACATTTTTCTCATCCTTCCACTCTATTCTGCGCTGTCTACATTGGAGCACTAGAGACTTGAATTTTGAGAATAATTGCTCAATAGTTTCGAAACTGTTGGGATGTAAAGATACCAACTCATTCTGTAAAATGTGTCCCTGAAGCTTATCTTGTTTGTTAAACAAGCTATCAAGCTTCTACCAGGCTTCTTTGGGAGTCCTCAATCCTTCTAGATGGAAGAGGAGATCTTTGGAAATATAAGTACATAAGTACCCGAATGCTTCATGACAACAATTTAGGAATTTGTTCCTCTCTATCGGCTGATGAAGCTCAGCCTCCCATCCATGTATGATCCTGTGTTAGCCATGCTTGTGTAAGGCCACCTGCATATCAATCCTCCAATCAAGGTAATTGGAAGTTGTGAGGATCCGTGGTTCAGGAGTTTGAGAACTCATAATTGCTTCGGCTGGAAGACTGCAAATGCTTCTCACAAGCTATGTAGAACCTGTCAATTTCACTGCAATAACACACTAAAACATATGAGCTGTTAGAATCATGCTTTTCCTCTCAACATGAACATGTTTTTAGGGTCCATCACGCCCTCTCTGCTGCTCTGAATAAATCCAGAGCTAGAAAATTTTCATAGGGGACTTCTATGGAAACACAACTGCTTCTGATGTTCAATGGGGAGAAACAAGCATGAAACAGTCCCGAGAAGGCTCTAATACCATATTAGAATTTGAATTCCATTTAGATCTTCAAGAAGATAGTTCTAATAAGGTTTGCAGTAAATGGAGAATGAAGATACAAACTAAACAAAACAAGCCACACAGGAAACATACAAGTATTGCTCAGGAATTTATAGTATCATTCACAATAATAATATCCAATGTTACAATAGTTTACGTAGGTAGAATTTGAATGCATGGGATATGAATTCGAATCCTCCAAGTGGATATGACTATATCTAACTGAATGTCTAACTAAAGGTCTCCCAATCAATATCGGAGTCCAAATAGACAACTCCCTGATGACCAATAACTCCAACAACTAGTTAACTCAGTGCAACTGAGGGAGGTAGGTAGGAAAAGCGATCCTCCCCATGCAACCATGCATTATCCATGCATTGGTAGAGCCATCTTAACTGACTGTGAACTAACTGGATATAACTTGGGGATAACTAAGACTAACTAGTACTAACACCAACTGACATAAGTAGGTTGGTGACGGGACTCTCAATGGCTCCTAAAATGTATGGATTGGTCTAGGAGGCACCCAAACTAATGCAGAGACATGCAATACGTGGCAGTTAACCTCTAGAAGTGTTCCCCACACTTCTGTGACTGGTACATGTGGCCTGATTAGGCCAAGTGGACCCAATTAATTAAGGTTCCTAAGTTAGGAAATAATTAATCTAATAGACATTTAACCAAGGGAGGATTAATAATCCTAACACATTTTTCATAAGACTCCACCAATCCTTCTTGACAAGCATTTGTACATATACCAAAATATTCATTTGGATCATAATATTGAGAATTGGTGTACTAGTGAGCAATCTCTTTAACTTCTTGAAAATTTCTTCACACTATGGTGTCCACTGAAACTTGACTCCTTTATTTTTTAATGATGTAATTGGATGTGCCAATTTACAGAATAATTCTATAATTCTCCTGTAGTATCCGACTAATGCCATGAATTACCTTACTTTTGATACATCCCTGGGTGTAGGCCATCCCATAATAGCCTCTATCTTATTTGGATCTACTACTATTCCTTTTTCTGCAATGATATGTCCCAAGTAATAATTTTTCCTATGATAGAAAGAACATTTACTCATTTCAACATAAAGCTGATGTTATTTTAACACTTGCAGTACCAATTTCAAGTGTTCCTCGTGCTTTTCTTCTACTTTTGAATAAATAAGAATGTAATTTAGAAATACAATGACAAGCTTATAAATACTTTTTGAATATCTCAGTCATGAAGAACATAAATATACCTGGTGCATTTGTTAACCCAAATGGCACATCCACAAACTCATAATGACCATATATGGCCTTGAAATCTATCTTGGTAATATCTTCATCTTTTATTGTCACCCGATGATAACCAGATCTGAAATCTATCTTTGAGAAAATATTTTCTCCTCTGAGTTGATAAAAAAATTCATCAATTCTAGGAAGTAGATATTTATTCCTCACAGTGACCTTGTTCAATTGTCTTAAGTCAATACACAACGTCAAAGTGCCATCCCTTTTCTTTACAAATAGTACATGTGGTCCCCAAGGAGACACACTTGGGCATATATACCCTTTCTTCAACATTTCTTCCAATTGCATTTTTATCTATTTTAACTCAATTGTACTCATTCTATATGGAACCTTAGAAACCGGGGAAACTCTAGGAATAAAATCAATACATAAATCAATATCTTTCCTTGGTGGCAATCCTGGTATTTCTTCAAACACATCTGCAAAATCTTGCGATATTGGAAAATATTCTAAACTTGTGCTTTTACCTTTTTCTAGTTCTTTCACATGAGATGCATACAATCGACAACCTTTTATGAAGCACCTCTTTAATTGTAAAGATGGAAATTCTCTTATGGAAATAGGTCTTGGAATTCCTTTCACTATCTTTTGTTGTCTCTCACAATCAAGACAAATGAATGACTTGTTATGGCAATCTAATATCACATGGTGTGCATCTAACCAACCCATCCCAGTCAATAAATCATATGAACCAAGTGGTATTATGTTCAAATATTCAAAAGTACTCAGTCCATTCATATCCAATGGACAAACCTTTAATAATTCATTAATTTTCCTTTTATTTCCAGTATCCAACTGAACCATCCATGTTCTATCATGCCTACTTTTATTTAGCTAAAATATTTCAACTAAATTAGGAGCAATATAACTATGAATTGCTCCAGAATGAATGAAAATAACAATAGGTTGATTGAAAATTTTACCTTCAACCTTAATCATGTTGGATTGATGATCTACCTGCTTGTTGTCCAACACTGCATTTATCCTGGGAATGTTCCCGCCTACACACTCCACAGTACCTGCTTCCTATAAATTGTGCACATTTCTCATTCTATATCCCCTTTGTGGATAATCTTTATACATGTGGTTTCCTCCACATGCCCAACATTTTACTTGTTTCTTGGTTCCTTTTCCAATATATTCTATCTTCCAGGTCCCATTTGACTTGGATTTCTTTACTGATATGAATTTTGTTGGTTCTTGAAGAAAGATGGCTTAAATCCTTTCTTCATTTCATATTTCTTATCCTTCATCTTATCTCTCTAATAGTGATGAATATTTCTCCTTGATTTGCTTTGATCATACATGTGCTTGGCCTTTCAAATTGTTTCTTCAAGAGTCTTGGGTTCATCATATTGAATTTTATCCTTGTAAAATGAAGGAAAAATGCTTATAGAACTTTGTATTTTTACCTTCTCCTCCTTCATAAACCCAACATATCTCAGACGTTCTAGAAAATTCTTTTCATATATATCCATGCTGATGTTTCCCAACACGAGTTCAAAGAATTATTTCATATTCATATCATAATAATGTTTTTATAAGTACTTTTTTTGAAAGTACTTCTTGAATTTCCTCCATGCGATCCTCTTGTCACTGACATGCTTAACTTGGACCAATTGGTCCCACCAAATGGAAGCCTTTCCTTGCAAGTTCTAAATGAAAATCCTAGCTTCCATGTTAGAGGAGTAATTATGTCGGTGAATATATTTCCCCATTATCTACAACTAAGCTTCAACATCTTTTCCTTTCCAATTCTCACCAACAAATGTGGGTGGCTTAATTTTTCTAAGTTCCCCTTGTAGCTCATATTTCTCATGCCTTATTTTATTATGCTTGATTGGAGAAATTTATGGCCTACTATCAGAACTCTCATATATATATATCTTTCTTCCTACATAGTGCGGTGAGTAGTGCTTCTTATGACTCCTAGAAACACTTTTAGAGTGTTCAAATTTCTCATGTGATCTCTTCCTTGAGTCTTTTGTTTCTTCTTCCTCCTCAATTGTGGCTGAGCCCATTTTCATTTTCCTTTGTAGCATATCTAGACTTTGTACCATCTAAGTGTTTAACTCATTTTGTTGTTCTTGGGCCCTCAACAACCTCTCATTGTCTGCCCTATAATTTTGTACCTCCTTCCTTAGAATTCTCATGGTTTCCACAAATTCTTGTGGATTTATATATTCTCTATTCCCATTTGTTTATGTTTTGGCTTTTCCCACATTGATATCTTGATCTCTAGAATATTCTTCATGGCTGTATGTGTTAGGATTTATAATCCTCCCTAGACCAAACTGTTTACTAGATTATTTTAGCCTAACTTAGGAGTCTTTTATTAATTAGTGGGTCCACTAGTACCATTAGGTCCACTTGGCCTAACGGGGCCACATGTACTAGTCACTTGAGTGTGGGGAACACCGATAGAGGCTAACTGAGACTGGATATACTTTCATGCATTAGTTTAGGCACATCCTAGGCCAATCCCTACATTTTAGGAGCCACTGGGAGTCCCGACACCAACCTCCTTCAGTTGTTGGGAGTTGGTAACTAGTTTAGGTTAGTTACTCTTCAGTCATATTCAATTAGATAATATCCATTTCAGTTAGCGCTAGTTATACATGGCTGCATGTGGGAAGGCACTAGTTCTCACCTACTTGTCACCTGCCACTGCAGTTAGACTGGTTTAACTAATGGATTGATTGAATTAGACATCTAGAGTTAACAACTTGGACTCTGATAGTGATTTAGACATATTTATTTAGCCATGTTTTCAGATACAGTCACATCTAGTTGGTAGAATCGAATTCATCTCTAATGATTCGAATTATTTCCTATGTAACACTATTGTAACACTAGATTATGTAATGAAGATAATACTGTAATTCTCTGAGCCATACTTGTTTGTTTCCTATGAGATTTGATTTGTTCAGTTTGTATAATTCATTCTTATTCACTGCATCAATAATCAATAATCTGATTGCACTCATTGCTTGACGATCTAAATGGCACAACAATTCTAACATGGTATCAGAGCCATCTCAAGCAAGTTTCAAGTCTATCTACTCTCCATTTAACACCAGAAGCAATTGGGTTTCCATAGAAGTCTCGCAAAGAGTGCCTTGCTTCCTTTGAATTTATTCAGAGTGGAGGTGTGGGCGTGATGGACCTTGAGAAAGTGTTCATGTTGAGAGGGAAGGCTTAATTCTAACATAGTTCGAACGATTTTGGTTTTGCAGTGAAATTTTTACAGGTGCTACATATCTTGTGTGAAGATATTGTATTTTCCAGCAGGAGAATTATGGATACTCAACCTTCTACACCTAGCATCATAACACCCTTCAATTATGTTGATTGGAGGGAAAATATGCAGCTATCCTTGCGTAATCAAGGCTACTTCAAGATAATACTTGGAAGGGAGGTTGAGCCCCATCATCTAGTCGAGAGAAACAAGTTTGTGAACCGCTTAGATGAAGGTTTTGGTTATCTATGCACTCGCATATCTAGAGATCTCCTCTTTCACCTTGAAGGTTTGAGGACTCCTAGGGAATATCGGGAGAAGCTTGAAGTCTTGTTTGGAAAGAAAGATGAGCTTCGGGGACACATTCTGGAGAATGAGTTGGTAGCCTTACATCCCAGTAGTTTCAAGACCATCCAAAAATTCTTTACTAAATTCAAGTTTCTTGCACTTCAATGCAGACAGTGTAGAATTGAAAGAAAGGATGAGCATCATGTTCTCTCCATACTCAACACACTAGACACTGAGTATTTTGTATATGTCTCAATATTCCATTTAGGGAGAGATTCCATTCCTGATTGGAAGATTCCCTCACTTGATTCCTTTTTCGAGTCCTTAATATAGGAGCAAGAGAAGTTGATCCAGATGGGAGTCATCAAGACTTCCAAAGATCAAGCTCTCTTAGTGACAAAATCTACCAAAGCACAATATAAAGGGAAATCTAAGACTAAGGAGCCTAAAGCATCTGATTCGAAGCCTAAAGCGAATCAAAAGACATACGAAGGAGCTTCAAGCTCCAAGAAGAAGAAAATGTTTGAAAAGAAAAAATGTTCCTATTGTATGAGGGGTTTTCATCTAGAAGACTCGTGCATGAAGAAGACCCTCAAGCAGTTTAAAGCTCTATGTGCATAGAAAAATATGTGGAATTTAATTTGAGTGGATCTATGAGTTGTGGATTTAATTTTTCTAGCGATTCCTATAATTATTAGTCAATTCAGATGAGTAGAATTAGCTAGTTTTCTAAGTTATTTAAAGGAATGTATATGGGAGGAAATATAAATAGATGACTGTAGGTGACACATTATATTCTGTACATGATATATAATGTTCATATATTTCTCTTTATTTGGAATTTGGAAAGCTAAATTGGAACTAGGTACATTGTAGTGAAATAGGTAACTAGTTTTTGGGATTCAAATCTTCATTTAGGTAAAAGATGAATGTAAAGCCATATGATTTGTTATTAAAATTTCATTTGAAATCTAGGTGGATAATTTCATGTGTTATCCTTTACTTGTTAATTCTTGATTTGCGGTTCCGTCGATTTGATTCGATTCCATGCGATAAATGTTGACTAGTTGAATTGGAAATTGGTTGGAAGAATCATCATTTATGTAAAAGGATATGACCTGCAAATATAAATTTGTTTTGGTTCATATGCGTGAATAAATATGCATATGATGTATGTAGCTTCACTTTTTTTTCCAATGGCATGGTTACAAGTTGATTTTGTGCAAGACTAGTTGTTTGTATTGAGAATACTAGATCATGTTCTACAACCTGAGTATGCAAATATTTAATCATGTTCTATGAGTATTGGATAATATTTTGCAACATTAGTATGTGGACATTGAAACATATTCTATGAGTACTGGATCATCTTCTGCAAAATTAGTAATACTGAATCATATTCTGTGTGTAACGGATCATCTTCTGCAACATCAATATGTGGATACTAAATCATCTTCTGCAATATCAGTATGTGGATACTGAATTATATTCTACCATACCAATATGTGAATACTGAACCATCTTCTGAATATTGAACCTTCATCCGTAACATCAGTATGTGAATACTAAATCTTCTTCTGCACATCAATATGTGAATACTGAATATTCTTCTTCAACATCAGTATGTGAATACTGAAACATCATCTAGAACATCATCTGAATCTTCTTCTTCACTCCCTCTTTCGAGGGAGGACCTTTCAGACTATGCCAATCTTTTCTCGGAAGTATTCAAACTTTACATGAGATAGAGGTTTAGTAAACAAATATTCCACATGTTCTTATGTAGGAACATACTTGATCTTTATAGCTCCCTTCTACAACTTTTTCTAATCATTCTTCTCTTGTACATTTGAAACTACATCATACATCCGTAACTTCATCATTTCAATCCTTCCTACAATCCAAATACAGTTGTATGATTAGAATAATTTCATAATATATTCATAATGAAAAATTATTATGCATAAATATATGTGTTATATAATTATGTAACTATTTTAGCTAATACAACATTCATCCATATCCCGTAAAAATACAGTAAATTTCTAGATGCCTTCCATCTCTACCAAGACATTATGCCATCAAATAGGTTTCATTCTAGATAAGTAGCAATGGAATGTTGTACAACACCATAAGCAACTTACCCATCATATGCATATTAGTAGTAAATTGTTCATAAATGCAAAACACTCTAACATTCATAATACACTTCCTAAATCTAGGAACATATCTATGTACATAACTGAACAACTAGATATATAGGAAATGTCAATTCAATTACTTATCATTGTTTGTTTGGCAGAATCCATATTGATCTATGTCTCCTTGAATTACCGGAGTCTCTATCAATGTGTTCAACTTCATCGTCTAATTTTGAGGACCTGTTCCTATCTTTCTCATGATTATAAATACTGAGCAAGACTTATTACACCATAGATCACATAGAAATGTGTATTGGTGTTGAATCTGTGTGTCCCACCAATGCATCCCTTCTTATCCAATGTATAAATGTATAAGAGTATGATATTTATCTTCATTGGTAGAATTCTTATGGATCATATTCCTCATCACTTGAGGAATATTCCATTGCTTTCTTATCGACTGCATTATATTCATTCTTGGCTGCATTGAGAGAAACATTGGTCTTATTTTTACAACATGTTGTAGTGATCTTTCTGTTTGTAGCACTGCGAACGCAATCAAAGTCATTATATATCTACAAGAAGATTCTATGGTCTCTCGCATATATGAGACCATACTCAATTGCACCCTTTAGGTACCTATTGATGGCCCAGGTTGTAATTGCTGGAAAAAATACAAGCCAATCAACATGAGGAGAAAGCCCAGTATGAAAGGAGTCAAGCAATCCTATGCAAGGATAGTACAAACCCGGTCCAATTCCATCATATGGTTGGAAAAGGAAACGCTGCATAGAACACATCAATCACATAGGAAGAAAGATAAAAAGCAGGTTTTCTGGATGCTGGACTCTTTTGATACTTCTCAATAGATAATTTCAATACGATCGACAATATTTGAGCCCAATTGAATGATTCCCCTTTTATAAGAATGTGATGAGAAAGAGTCGCCCATTTTACTTTAAAAACTGTACAATTGGACATTCCATGCAACTTGCATAACATTGCTGCTAACAGAGAGAAAGGTTCCCTAAACTAAGAGATAGGATATAGATTTTCGGGTTTAGGTAAGAAGGTAGCAGGCTTGTCCATCCAGGACTTAAGCATTTATTTGAAATGGTACTGCGTCATAGAAGTTTCAAGAAACTGCTTGTTAAGCAATTGTTGGGGTGGCTTGAGAGCATAAGCCCTTGCAAAAAATTATGGGAAAAAAGAATCCAATTGGTTCTGTGATTGGTCATTGAATGAGCGGTATTGAGGGTTTGCATGGTCAATTATCCATTTCACAGCATCGATATAAGGCATAAAACAAGGCTTGGATTCTATGGCATGGATTTGAGACTTACTGATGTTTATAAAAGTTGGCTGGTCATGTTGAATGCCTGAAAAATCATCATTATCAAAAAATGAGTAAATTCTGGACTAGTCTAAGTGATAGGTTTTAGACACTCATCCATTTATGTATGAGAAAATACTAGATTTTGGGTCTTTGATCTTTTGCTCATTAAGGGTTGTTTTAGATCTGGTATTTCTCGACATGGATGATAGGAGATGGGGTAAATTTTGATAAAAATGAAGAAAATGAATTAATCTTAACCCGAATCAAATTACCAAAATTAGACCAATGGAGGGCAAGAGATTTGAATAACTTACCAATAATCTGCTTGAGAGAGATAATTCCATTGAACTAGTAAAAATTTGCAGTAAATATCTTTCGTCGAGGTAGAATTTTCAATTTGGAAATGGTAAAATAACAATGAAAAATTGAAATATTTAAAGAGCGAATTCAACAGTAAAATGAATCTGAATTGTATATTTCAAAAATATCAACGGTTGAAATTAAAGTGGGAAAGGAAATTGTGGAGGTGATCTTTCAATCATTTATTTATTTATTTTTGTAATCCACAATTTGCATTGCGGGTTGTGGGATTGCGGAGTGAAAGTTTCTAACAAAAAATTACTTTATTACTCTCGCAATCCGCTATTCGCATTGAGGGTTGCAGAATAGTGGAAGTGCGACTTGCGATTTTATTATATTTTGGGTTTATGATTTCCACAATATGCATTATGGGTTATGGAATTGCGGGCTAATGAATTAAATTTTTACTGTGAAAAAATTTCCTACATCTACAATACGGGTTGCAGGTTGTAGAAAGGTGAAATTGAAAAACTAAAATGATTACAACATCCGCTATCCACATTGTGGATTGTGGGTTGCGGAAAAACAAATTTCAAAACCTCCAAAAAAATGACTCCCGCTATCCGCTTTGCGGATTGTGAAATTTATTTATTTGAAAGAAAAATATTATTTTCTGCAATCCACAAACCCGAAAAATGAAGGATTTGAAGCAAATTTTATTCAAACCAAAACATGAAAGGACAAAAGAGTAAAGACAACAATGAATGGTTTTTTATAAGTAAGATAATAACCTTAGAGATTACCTTAATGATGAGTAAATTGGGTTCCCATTTTACAAGTTAAAATGGGATATGCTGTGCAAACAACAAATGGTGACTCATTGGGAAAAGTAGTTATCTCTGTACAAATCAACTTAAAAACTTCAAGAGAGATATGTCAACAAGAAAAATATTTAAGTCTATAATCCAAGAGTGAGTTCATAAGAGTACAATTGGATCTAATAGAAACAGTTCTACATGATTTTTATCTTCCCATCCCAAGACACTTATAATGATACTCAACTGATAAAGGGAACTTAGAAGAAAAAACGTATCCATGTGACCAATATGCAAACAAAATAGGGAAGTTTGTGATGAACCTTGGGAAAACCTTGATTTGCTTCATGACCATCAAACTAACAATCACCTTGAGTTATTGATTACTTACTAGAGACTTTATTTCTCAAACATATAGAGACCTTTTTTTTTACAAAAGAAACTAACTATAACTTGGTTGAAACAAGACTATTTCCCAGGTGAGGTGCAATTGCATTCACAAATCCTACCTAGAAATCGAACAAACTAGCTCTTTGAGGGACTCCTTATCTTTATGTTTGACATTAAAAGCAATTACCATGGCTTGGTAACCACCGACAGTAATTTCAGTCCAAAATAGAATCCATGGTCATGGTTAGGCTGGCTTGTGATAAGACCCCCTGTTCTTGAATACAACAAATTGTGGTTAACCATAAAAAAAATATTAATTACAATGTAAATTGAAAGCCATTACCTTGGTTTGGTAACCATATTCACTGAATTCCTATGAACATGATTGGATGGCTTGTGATAAGACACCCCATCTTGTAATTTACAAATTTTATTTAATTTCAAGGTGATCAAGGTGAGAATAGAAAAGAAAAAGGTTGACCAGGATATAAAAATTTAGTGCCAATCACTAATGGACATACGACAGGAAGACCAAAACAATACTAAAGCTTCAATTATCACCATGAGGGTTTGTAAATATAGTGACTCCAAGTGGGGGAAATCTCAATTTAAAGGCCTGCACAGATTATTGGTTGTATTCCCATGAGAGCACTCTTTTGGATATAAACTGAATAAATATGTTCTAACATATCCACCTTCAAACTTTCAAACTAAAATGAATTGAAACAAACTGATCACTAGCTCTGGCCAAATGTTCTGTCAATATCATGTTTTGTAAGAAAGCAAAAATAAAAAACATACCAAAGAAAAAAAAATTAAAAGAACACACCTATTTACAGATAAGCAAATGCTTACCTCAATTGAAGTACTTCGTGAGAAGTTGGAAATTCATTGGCTAGGCCTCAAAGAGACCTTCCAATGTTTGCAATTAGACAGTACCAGTGTCAAGATTTTTTGTAATAATGAATGGCCCTAACCACAAGTGTTGGAATTTAGTATATTCATTTTTTTCCTTGTGTGCTTTGTCCCATTTCAAAACCAAATACCCAACCTGGAAATCATGATCAGTTGAATATTTTACATCAAACCATATTTTGATTTATTGTTGATGTTGGTAGAGTCTGCTTTTGGACTTCTCTCTTTCATCTTCCAGTTTAAGTAATGTATCAATTTTGTTTTGTAGAGGGGGAGCATCGTCCTGTAAAGATTGAGCCAACTATAACGACGTAAGTAATAGGTTTGATGGCAAAATTGTTTATTTCCCATAGACGAGTTAGTAAGGAGAGTTCCCAATGGAATCTTTAGGAGTTACTCTGTCTGCCCAAAGAGCATTAAAAAGCTGGGTATGCCATTTTTTTATGGTGAGTGGTCACTGTCTTCTTCAGAATGTTGATTAAGTTTTTGTTTGAAGATTATGCTAATCCATTTCCCTATGGGTAATAATTTGCAGAGTACTTGAGTTTAATCCCTTTTTCAAGGGAATACTGAGTGAGATCAATAGAAGAAAAGTACGATGCATTATAAAAAACCAAATATTCTGGGACTCCAAACCTAGTGACAATGTTACTCTCTAGAAAAGATATTACTGAGTTAGTATTGGAAATCCTAAGGAGAATTGATTCTACCCACCTAGTGAAATATTCTGTTGCAGTAAGGATATACTTGTGATGCAAGGAATAAGGAGGAGTAATAGGGCTAGAAAAATCAAGTCCCCATTGCTGAAAGGGAAACTGGACAGTCACAGGTTGGAGGGGAAATGCAAATTTCTTTACCTTACCATCAAATCTATGGTAGGCTTCACATTTTCGAACAAAAGAATACACATATTTAAATAAAGTTTCCCAATAATAGCCAGCTCTCAGGATCTTGTGGGTTGTCATATCTCTTGAATAGTGCCCTCCTGCAGGACTTGCATGCAATTCAAACAAGACATTGCCAGCTTCTTCCTTTTCCAGAAAGCTAAGGAAAACACCATCATAATTTCTTCTAAAGAGTACACTATCAACAAACTGATAAGGTGCAGCTCTTAATCTTAATTCCCTACGCTTCTTGAAGTATAAGGTTTGAGGAGCATACCCATGAGTAAGAAAAAACCTAATATCATCATACCATTCATAGGCTGAAGCAGAAATGACATTTACAGTATCCTTACATATATATTCCTCTTGTTTTCATTGTAGTTCCTGCTTAGGATCGTTATATTGGGAAGCTAACAAGCACAATTATTTTCCTTTGAAAATTTTGGCATGCCTGATATCCAAGTTGTATTCTTGAATCATAGTCATCCAATGGGCACACTTCTCTCCAAGTTCTTTCTTAATAAAGACATTCCTTATGGCTGCATTAGGGACAATTATTTTCATTCTAGATTTTAGTAAATAGGGGCTAAAATGTTTCACATACTTCTAAAATGTATAGGCATGTTTGTCAATCTAAGAGTAATTTACCTCATCTCCTTTAAAAGTATATATCAGGAACGAAATGGGGATTTCAACGTCCTCAACTTGTTTTTGCGTCAAAACAACATCATAAGAAAAGTCAGTGGAAAACGTATACAAAATGAAATCTTTTCAAAATTCGGGGACATCAATGCAGGATCATCTGCAATCGCTTTCCTAATCTTAAAAAAAGCATCCTTTTGAATGTTAGACCATTTAAACTGTACATTTTTTTGATTAAATATTGTAATGGTATAATAATTTGAGAAAAATTGGGTACAAACCTTATGACAAAATTAATCTTACCTAGGAAGGACTGCATGGATTTATTTAAACTGGGCATCCCAATTTTGGTAACCGTGTTTGTTCTTTTGGGATCGATAATAATTCCATCTTTGGAAACAATGAATCCCAAAATATTACCTTCTGTGACCACCGAAATGGACTTCTTCAGGTTCAACGAGATACCGTACTTCTTGCATCTTTCAAAAAATTGTCTAAGAGAAAACATATGATCATGCCTCTTTTTAGAATAAATTGTAATATCATCAAGATAGAATACTATAGAATTGCGCATTAATCCTATAAAATCTATATCCAAATCTCTTTGGAAAGTAGCACCTGCATGAATCAACTCGAAGGGAATTCTTTTGGAAGCAAACGTTCCCCAAGGTGTTATGAAATTAGTTTTGAGTCGATCTGAAGGGTTAACCAATGCCTTATTGTAACATGAGAAACCATCTAGTAGGGAAAACATTTCAGCACTTGAAACTTTATGCAATTTCTATTCCATTAAAGGAACATGGTAATTATCCTTTTCAGATGCTCTATTCAGATTTTGAAAGTCCACACACAATCTTATTTCCCCATTCTTTTTATGGATGGGAACTAAGTTTGAAATCCAATGTGTATGTTTCACTAGAAATAAAATTCTAGCTTTCAACTGTTTCTCAAACTCTTTCTTCATATATGGTTCAAGAATAGGGTGCATTTTTCTCAACTTCTGTTGATAGGGTTTGATAGTAGGCTTCATATGAATTTTGTGCTGCATGATTTTGATGTCAAAGGTCTTAAGGTCGTAGTGTGTCCAAGACAACACATCCTTAAAATCCTTGAAGAGTTTAATCACATCCTTTTCTTCTTCAGGTGAACAGTTAATCCCTATATTAATTAGCTGAGGGTTCTTCTCATTTCCCAAATTGACAGTCTTATAATTCAGAGAAGAACTATGTGTCTTGCAGTTGGTTTTGTTCTTGAATTTGTCCTACAATTCATAGTAATTTTCTAAATTTATTATTGGCTTGGATAATATTGGAAGGGAATTTGGGGTCAGATAAGAGCTTGTCATGATCAACCTCATCAATAGCTACATCTTTAAAAGTATCTTGGGCTGTAAAAAAGTAAAGGATTTGCTAATCATCATCAAATAGCTTCTAATTGGTAACATTGTCAAGAATAGAAGGTATGTATATTAACTCTATTGAGAACGTATCATGGGATAGACCTTCAGGGGGAATGCGCTTAGATGCAATATTATCTAAGAAGCTTGCATTGAAATTTTGGGATATAGGGATAGATTTAATGTTAACAGATTTAAAAGAACTAGTCATGTCCCTAACAAGTTTTTTATAATTAATCAAACGTGGTGATATACAATGGATCTTATTTCTTACATGATTTACAATAATCTCAGAATATCCATAGAAATCTATTACCTAAGCACCTAAATCAATTTATTTCCTAAGTCCCGGTATAAAGGCTTCATACTCAACAATGTTATTAGTACAATTGAACTCCAATCTGCATGCAATTATTATTTTGGTGCCTTTAGGATCTATCAATACACAACCTGCACCAGCTCCATGTTTTGATTTAGATCCATCAAAGAATAAGGTCCATGAAGACAAATATGTTCTAAAATTAGTATTCACATTATATACATTACGAACAAAATAACAACAATATAATTATTGATTTCAGATAAATTTCCAACATCCTCAATAGGGGAAGAATCAACAGGCAGATTCTCGAAAAAAGAATCAAATGTGTAATGTTCTATACATGAGCTGAAGTAAACAACAGAATCACCGGGATAATTAAGATCAGTGACTGTCTGTTTCATATATGGTTCTCTTACAATCTTGATTTGGTTCGGTCTTCCATTGTAAGGGAGCCATAAATGGGACCACTCAATGGAAAAATAACCCTTGAGTTTTTCTTACCAGACTCTGCTCAACCACATGCCATATGCTTTGGGAATATAAATAATCACAATATCAATTGTCTGGTGAATCCTCAAATCAACAGATAAGTTAAAAGGACATTCTTTAATTCCCCTACCACCCTAACTCTTGATCTATCAAGTTGAACAAGTTGGGTAGGGCAGGGTTCCCAAGATGCATTGAGTTTATTGCAAGCATAACGTTTGATGAAGCACATGAGTATATCATACAATTATGTACATTTATATTTAATATTTCAAAGGTAAGTAAGAAAGGAGGAGTCCTTTTCTTGCTCGGATTTTGACTATCTGGCTTAGAATAAGTTTCTAAGTTGTTTTTATGAACTTCCCTGGATTTGTTTAAAATCTTGGTTTTAGGCAGATTTTCTCTCGTCGAGGGTATCTCCAGAGGTTCAAACAAATACATGTTAGCCTTATCCATTTTCAAATCATCGATCAAATTATATTGAATCTTGGGGATAATTGTTTCCTTTTGAGCAGTTGTTTTACCTGTATTGGAAGTAGATGTTTATGTCGGAAATTCTTGTGAAGTTTGGACTTTATTATTGGTGTTGTACAGGTATTGTACATTGACTATAGATTCAGATTCATCTTCCTCTTCAACCATAGGTAATTGAAAAAACACTTTATGGTATTAGTATTCTTATCTTGTTCTTCACCAGGAGGTTGATAATTTTCAGTTTCTTCATAATTGTCCCTAGTGTCATTAGGAACAGTTTGAGATCCAATAGTTAGGGCCTTGAAAATTGAATAAATCTCTTCGAAATTTAATGTTTCATTAGGATTTGGAGGAGGTTGATATTGAGGATGTTGGTAAGGTATCCTAAAAGGTGGCATCGCCAAACCTCTATTATTGGCTTGATTCTCAGTGTTGGTTCTTTTTAAACCCACCACGTCATTAGAAATTTTTTGTAATAATTTTTTCATGTTGTCCATTTTGAAAGGGTCTTTATATTGTATTGTGGGTTTAGGGAATTTCTCCTTCCTTCTACGAGATGTAGAAGGTTGTTCTGTTTGAACATCTGGATTATATTATAAACATAACATATTCATCTCTACCAGGATGGATTCAACAAAACCCTCCTGCAGGTTGGTTTGTGTGCTCTTTTAACCCACATGGCAATGGGAGTAGGCAAACCCTTGATGCAATAAGCAACCAGTAATTGTTTTGGTGGAAGAACATTGGTAGGAATTCCATTTTTTAAACAAGAGAACCTCTGATTGAAGTCCTTAACCCTCTCTTTTCATTTTATCCTTAAATAGGACAGTTCCATAACCAAATATTCAAGGGTGCTATCATCTCCAAAATTTTGGAGAAACATCTTTTCAAATTCATCCCAGGAATTAATGGAGCCAGACTCTAAGGAAAAATACCAAGTGGAAGTCTTCCCTTCAAAAAAATAGGGGAACAACCTATAGACTGCGTCTTCATGTACCACATTTCTCAGTCTGATGGCTTGCATGAAATCCTTGATATGATCCTCAACAGGAGACCTTTCATCAGGATTAAACTTGGGTATCCATTCTTCTGTATTTTTAGGTAGTTTGTGTTGTTGTCTAAGGATGAAAATCGCATCTTGATCTAGCCAGGGTCTATTTAGTTGTTCTGCCATTGATATTTATTTTGAATAAGAAGGGCTTGATGATGTATTACTATATAAATATTCCTCAGATGGTGATGAAGATGAGACAAGATGTGTAGGTGGTGGCCCACCAGAGAGTATTTTAGGTTGCAGACTATCCTGAAGGTGATCTGTCTCTTAAAATAATGGATTGGTTTGTGCTTCAGAGAGTATTTCCTGTCTGGCTATGTTTTGGTTGCTGGTACTAATGGGTAAATTATCAGTCAAAAGAGTTTGGAATAAGGTGTTTTTGAGGTTCCAAGTTATCTCACCCCTTTGTTCTACCCTGGAAAATATCTCCTAAGTGCTTTTCCTTATTTTTTCGATAGTCAAAGGCCCTCTAGTTGGTGAGACAAAGATGATATCGGGTCTTCTGTTTACTTGTTATAAGACATGAGTAGTAGGGACTGTGGTTTGGTTGTTTAGTGGTTGTACTACTGATGTAGAGGCTTGATCTTGGATTCTTGTAACAATTGGTGATCTGGGTGGAGGAGTTTTTCTAGTGCTTTGTTTAGGCATGGTTAATCATGGCCCTCCTTATAGTGCCATTTGTTGATGGCACAAATTGTAATTGCTAGAAAACCTACAAGGAAATTAACAGGAGGAGAAGTCCCAGTCTAAAAGGATTCAAGCAATCCTACACAAGGATGGTCCAACCCCGATCCAAGTCCATCCCATGGTTGGGAAAAGAAACGTTGCATAGAACACATCCATCACATAGGAATAAAGATAAAAAGTAGGTTTTCTGTATGCTGGAGTCTTTTGATACTTCTCAATAGATTCTTTCAATACGCTCAACATGATTTGATCCCAATTGAATTATTCCCCTGTTGTAATAATGTGATGAGGAAGAGGCACCCATTCTGCTTTAAAAACTGTACAATTGGATATTCCATGCAACCTGCATAATATTGTAGCTAACAGAGAGAAAGGCTCCCTAAACCAAGATATAGGATATAGTTTGTTGGGTTTAGGTAAGAAGGTGGCACGGTTGTCCATCCAGGACTTAAGAATTTCTTTGAAATTGTACTGCGTTGTAAAAGTTTCAAGAAACTGTTTGTTAAGAAATTGTTGGGGTGCTATGAGGGAATAAGCCCTTGCAAAAAAATTTGGGTGAAAAGAAGCCAACTGGGTTTATGCTTGGTGTAGCAGAGATTTATCCCTTGCTACAGGGCATGAATGGCTCACTTCCATCTATAGGATGGAAAGGTAGGTTCCTGTATGGAAATGCAGAAAATAAATGGACAGAAACTAAGAAAGAACAGAACGACAAAAAATGGCTGGAAACCCCTCTACAAACAATGTTAGGGCTTAACTCCAGCTACCTGAAAAAAACTATTAGAAACAAAAGACCTGTAAAACAAGTTAAGAGACAAACCTGCAAGCAAATATGGGTTAGAAAACAACTAAGCTACTAAAGCAAATACATGAACAAACAATGTTATACCTTCTCTTTGGTGCAATGGGCCACCATGCCCTGGCTGGAAGAAGCACCTCTCTTTCTCTCTTGGCAATGGAGGAGCTGTGGCTTAATGGGAGAATGAATGGATGAGAGGGGGGATGTGGGTGGCTTGAGAGACAAAGGGTCTCAAGGCATCCATGAGCAGCTTAACGGTATGCAAGGGGAGAAGTGTTTTGAGAGTGACCCCCACCCCTCTATTTATAGCATTTTTAGGGTTCTAAGCCCTTGTTTAGGGATTTAGCCCCCCTTTTTTGGGATTTTAGTCCTTTCCGCCCTAACTTTATCTCCATTTAGGGTTTTAGGCTCCTTTGAGGGGTTTTAGCCCCTTTTTGGAGGCTTTAGCCCCTAGGAGAGTTATTTAGGCCCCTTTTGGGGGTTTTTAAGCCCTTTTACTCATGTTAAAGCCTTTTTGAGGGTGTGGGGGTCTACGGGTGATACGAAGGTCGTGCATGGGTGTCCTTGGGTGGTGTAGGCCATGTAGAGCTGAGTGAGGGATTTTTCAGGTTAACAGATTGCCCCCTAATGTGTGAGGGTAGGAGCTCATCCTATGGCCGACGAACATCATAGGATTTGCTGTGGAGAGGCGGTGCTTTCGGGGCTGGGGCATGGTGGATTTTGGTTTTTGTATTAATATGGTTCCCATGAAAGGGTGAGATACAAATAATGTGTGACATGTATATGGATGAGGCGGGCATCCCCATGCTCGTAACAATGTCAACAAAATAATGTGATCTATGCTCTAAAATACAAGAGCCGATCATATACAACTGATGATATAATAATGGTTGCCTCAATTAGAGGCTGAATACAACACTGATATGAAGAACTGCTACATTGGACTTGTGGCATTCTCATGGAATGCTATATCTTTATGACTAATAGCATGCTGGATCTGGAATGGTACATAGCTGTATGGACTCATTGATGGAGAGTTAGAGTCTCTATGGTACAAGTATGCTGCATCAATCATAAATCTATATAGAAGCACTGCTGGGGCTTCTGAACACTGTCTCCAACGCAACCCAAAAATCACAGGGGACATAACTTGTTTAGGTCCCTCAAATAGACTCATCAATGTGCTAGAGTCAGGTGACATCTGGGGTCTTTGACCAAATACTGCATGAACCAATACCCTGTATGAATCTCAATGGTGCGATGATGTAGCTGGAGTTGAGCACGTGAGAAACAACCATCCCAAGAGGCACTAAGGACTCCTCTCAAGTGGTCCAAGGAACTCATCAATGAGGTTAATGAAACCAAGCTACAGGGACCTCAAGGTCTATCCTCTGGAATATGTGTGTTATCGTCGACAGAGGGAGACCTGCCCCAGGTCAAGGCAATGGTGTTTCCTTGACCAGAGGTGCAAGGGAGATAACCGAAAGATGTGAGACAATCTGTGGACTGACCCACTGAATGGGGGGAGGGAAAGAGTTTAATAGGGGTAGGGGAGTGTAGTAGACTCAAACTTCCTTTGTTCAGAGTATGATGGCAGGGCGGACCAGGAAGCAAATGAAACCGACTCATGGGAATGGGATCATAGCTGTAATACCGGGAATGTCACTGCAGATGGGAAATACTTGGGGGAGTGGACACTTTTGATATTGATGGGATCCAAGGAAGACACATTGCAGAGTACTCTGAACAAAGGTGATCCAAAGGGGGAATGCTTCCAAACTATTTTATGTGGGGTGGTGTCTAGAGACACCGTTATGGTACGATATCGTGGATTTTTGGCGAGACCAAGAAAGTAAATGCTCGATGGTGCTTTCAATTTTAGAGAGTCTGAAAGCACGAAGAAGACTCCAGTGGGGGCTCTTTTTCTTTGGTAGTCTCCTGTGCCCAAAAAAGGATAAAAGTATACATAGGAGAGCTCACCCATCCTGTAGGGGATGAGAGACTTCTTTACCGTTGGTAGTCCAATCAGGCCGAAAAAGGTTAAACCTATACTGACTGGACTGTCATTCAAATACTTTTACGAGCATGAATGAAACCAAGTTTGCTTGGTAATATTTTCTTGATGAGAAGGCTGGAAAAGAGCTTAACAACAACCCATGGTGAGCATTTTTGTAAAGTGCAGCCCCTCTGCTCGAGAAACCATAAAAGTATGTAGAGGGGAATGGTCTTGGCTTGAATATGCCAAGGTGGTCCTTTTCATTTGATGGTATACATCGTCTGCAAAAGGAGATAAACGAGATGATGTAAACGCCCTTTCCTATACTTTAATGAGTGGGGAAGGAAGTAGCTGTGCTAGACCATCTTTTCATTGTTTTTATGAGTAAAAAAAGAGCTTAAATGAAACTCTAATATGGTCAACCGATTGCGGTGGCACAGGTGGTGCCCCAAGTCAGGACAATGGACAGTGGTCCAAAGGTCATCCGCGTAGTATGGACGGAGCAAGTGGCTCTCAAGCATACCAATACATGCATGGGATATATTGTAGCAGAGGCACACGAGCCGGTGCGACAGAGGCATGCAAACCGAGGTGGCTCTCGGACATAGGTTAGGAGAGCTGTGTGTGAGTTGCGGTGGACAAAATTGACTACATGTGATCTGAGTGCAAGTACGGAGGCAGTTATATGCCAAATACATGCAAAAAGAAACAATTTGTTTTTCGAATAATGGTCCAGAGGTCTGCGTAAGGTGCGGTGGACGAAGCAAACGACTATATGTTACAAAAAATAAAAATGATATTCCTTAATGGGCAGTGGCCCGAGAACCCGCATGAGTAACGGTAGGCAAGTGTGATGCAAGTACAGGTCTACAGACACTTGCATTGCCATGTTGTGGCTTGTAAATCGAGGTGAATTTCGAGGAGTGGTCCTGAAATTTGTTTGATAAACATGAGATGATGATCTCATAATAAGATAGAGGATGGAATTTTGAAACCAGTGGCGTGAACAACGTCTCAAACGGACTCTGTATGGTCCTGTTAAGTTGAATGGGAGAAATTAGGTCAAATAGGCCCTATATAAGGGTGGGGACCACTTTGTGAGGTGTCATTGTCACTGTTCACTATGGAGTTGGAGAGGTGGGCCCTAAATCTTCATTTACTTATTTCTCCTGTTTCGACTAGCGGTTTCAAGTTTCGTGACTTGCAGTTAAGAGCTCTCACTGAATCTCTTCTTTTTGGTGGTTTACATTATGCATTTGGTCACCTAGAGGTCCTCCATGAGCTTGTTGGGGTTTCATGGAGCCAAGTCGCACGTTTCAAAGGAAAAAGAGTGACATGGTCGCACCTGTGGGGTATTTTTTAGCGACTTGGTCTCTCATTTTTCCCAAACAGGTGCGACTTGGCCTTTGGGGGATGTTTTTTTGATGAGAGCAGTGGATGACATCTGTTTTTTGCTTGTGCAGGATGGCTGAGATCAAGTGGCGGGAGAGAGACTGCAAAGACCTTCAGGAGGCATCATTATGAGATGGGAATGTGCGTGATACACTAGCCCGTTGCGGTTTATTGAAGTTCATGAGGATACCCCTCATGAATAGCTTGAGTTTGTTGCTGCAAACGCTGGTGAGTTTTTGGGATGTTGAGGAGGAGGTCTTCCTCTTCCAGGGCTAGCGCATTGAGATCATGCTAGTGGATGTATACTTCCTGACTGGGCTCCCTATGTTGGGGGTTGTTCATGACTTGGCACCGGTGTTGTCTCGAGGAGAGACATTGGAGGAGCTATGCGATAGGCACTGTTACAATACGACGTATGTGCGTGGCTCCAATATCCTGATGTGTGACATCGAGGATCTGTCGACACGGGCAGTGGCGACATTACTGCTGCGTATCTTGGGTTCCACAGGGAGCCACAAGATATCTGGAGGGCAGCTTCAACTAGTAAAGCGTGCTATGGGAGGCACGTATTATGGATGGGCTCAGATGTATCTTCAAGCTATTCGGCGTTAGCTAAAAAATTCGAAGGAATCTGGAGCAGGATTTTTTTTTGGCTCGTTTCTGTGTGCTTTATTTTTTGAGAAAGTACCTACACTGCATTTGCACCAGGCGATGCAGGATAGTGGTCCACGGGAGCCATGGATGTATCAGTGGTGTCAGATGATGGTACGAGAGGGTGGCGACAGAGTGGGTCGCTTCTTTACTAAGGAGATGTTAGAGCAGTGGCGTCAGCTTGTAGTGGTGATTGAGGAGTACCTGTATGTGGGTATGAACTATCATGGGGACCCCGAGATGCCCCGACTTCCAGGCCAGGCATGGGGACCAGCTGATATGTATACGTGATGTTTTTATCTTCATATTTATACATAGTGTAGTTGAGCTGGTTGATAGTTGTATGTTGATATGTGTGGAATGATGGTGTCCTTGTTTGTGTATACAAATATTGGTCCCTACCCGCCGCTCGGGCATCAGAGGCGGGTGGTTGCCATGGCTCCTGCGACGGTTCCTGCTGGGAACCCTCGCAGGGNGGAACCCTCACAGGTGACAGCGGGAGATGGATGGACTACTGTCGCATCTAGAATAGCTTGCTACTAGGGTCTTTGATGATGGCTAGCAACATCTGAGCAGTGATATGATTTCTTCTATTCATAGTTTTCCTCCAGAGTGGACTGCTGTGATGGGGAGGATGGCTATGGCCTATGAGCACATTTGTCGGGCAGTGAGAGGTGATCTTCCTGCAAAGGATGAGTCTTCTGAGGAAGATGATGATACTAAGTTAGATGATGAGTCTGAGTTAGATTAGCAGCCTAGCAGGGCTGCCCCTAGTGCATTGGTGCACTTAGGAGTTTTTGTGTCGTTATGTATATCCTGCTGAGAAAGCATATGTGGCTTCTCATTTTGTACTAGACATATTTTGGACATGCGACTTATCTATATATATATTTTTGACGCACATGGATGCACTTTTATTATTTTATATATGTGAGTATTTTTATGATGACGTGGAATGAAATGCCTAGATGATGTATTATTACACTTGTGTGTGTGTTTTTAAATGTGATTATGCATGATGTTATGGTTGTATGTTTCCTGTATGCGATTATGAATGTGCCAGTTTAGAATGTCATTAACCATCTGATCTGCTACACTATTGAGATTTCTAGGAACATGTGTAAACGTAATGGACTCAAATGCTCTAACCATCTGTTTAGTGCGCAGGATTTTTCTAAAGAGGTAGGGATCACGTACATGATAGTAGTTTTTCACGGCCAAGAGGCCATTGACACCATCATACTCAGCCTAATTGTTGGTCACACTGCCCACGCATATTCCGTTGATATGGATCAACTCGTGCGACAGGGAGTAGATGACCCATGCAGCCAAGGCAAGGTTTGGAGACCATCTGCTTGCTCCATCAGCAAATCCCATATACTGGTTTGAGGTGTGATCCATCTGGAGCAATGAGGGGAAATGATACATAAGACTCACTTTTGAAAAATGTGTTAAACAAAAAAGGAGAAAGACTATATTACAAGCTGTATTGTCGTCACTCAAAGGGGTGACGTTAGAGGGAAAGTCGTTTGGACTTTCAGGGGATTACCGGTCATTCCTTTGTGTGACACGATGAACCCTAGGAGACAGCCTGTTGGGACACGAAAAGCACACTTGAAAGGGTTCAAGCAGATTTCATACTTGCGACATCGTAGGAAGACTTGCTGCAGGTCGTCTATGTGCTGTGTTTGCTCCTGCGATCACGCAATGAGGTTGTCTAGACAAACCAATATGATGTGGGTGAGGTCATGGAAGCAGTGTGTCATGGTGCGCTGGAAGGTGGCTCCAACATTTTTTAGGCCAAAGGGCATGACTCGGTATGTGAAGGTGCCCCATGGGGTTGTCAATGCGGTCTTGTAACGATCTTCTTTCCGGATCTGGATTTGGTTATATCTAGAAAATCCGTCCATGAAGGAAAAGACTTCATGTTTGGCGCATGCATCGATAATCTGATCGATGAAGGGTGTTGGGAAGTTGTCTTTGGGACATGCCCCATTGAGATCGTGGAAGTCTATGTAAACATGGATGGTACCCTGTTTTTATTCATGAGAATAGGATTAGAAACCCAAGTGGTGTAGGCGATGGGGTAGATGAAGCCGACTATGCGCAGCTTCTCTATCTTGGCTTTGACTGTGGTCACTTTGGAAGGATGGATGGGCCATTGCTTTTGATGTACTGGGGCCACATTGGGCCATGTGTCAATGTGGTGTTCCATGATGGATGGATCTAATCCAGGAATTTCAGTGTAAGACCAGGAAAAGATGTCATGGAATTCCTATAAAAAGGATTTGTAGGCAGTGACTTCTTCCGGGGAGCAGGATGCCCCCAGCATGATTTCTTCAACAACCTTAGGGTTGGTTGAGATGTTAATTTTGATGGTGGGTGAGATGTTGGCCATGTTCCCTTCTTTGAACGCGTTTGGTGCTGGGATGGTGTTCTTGAACCAGTCGACTTTCCCATGTATGAAATATTTGGTTTCCATGGAAAACTGGTCAGATTGTGACACAAGTTCTTCGGGGAGGAAGAACGAGTGATGGTGCATGTCGTCCCATGGGTATTCCAGGGTAGTTAAAGCTTCAAGTATATCCTCATCATTGCGGAAGCAATGAAGAGACAGGTCTGATGGAATGTCGTTGGAGGTGGAGACGAGCGGGTCAGTTGAACTGGACATCATGTAAATGGACATGGTGTCTAAAGAAGGAGGTGGGGGGTGAACTTCTTCGATCAGGGTGATCTTAGACTCAAGGGAATGTTGACGGAGGTCAACTAAGGCCATTCAAAACTCGGGCAAGTCTTGGCACTGGTGAGAATAATGTCCATAAAAATCACAGAGGGCGCGAGCATGGTTTGTTCTCAGTGACTTGTTTTTTACGATTGGCGCACTTGGAAGTTCAACCACGGGGAGGTTTTCGTTTGTATCCATGGTGTCCAAATGCACGTGGATGATCGGGATTTTAGGGCAGTTCTGAGTTGGATGACCTTGTTGCTCGCTCATAGATAGAGTAAGGTGGGATCTATCGAGGTTCTGCAGTAGCTTTCGCATTCTTTCCCCTGGCCCTTTTCGGGTGGGGCGGTGCTGGTGCGGGTGTGGTGGTTGGTTTTTACAGACTGGGTGGAGGATGGGACTCGACCACAATGGGCTGCACAGGTGTTAAGAATACCTAGGGCATTGATGGTTGAGTTGGTGGATCAAGATACCACACAAGAATTCCCAATGTAAAGTTGGCTAGGTTTAGGGTGGCCATTACCGGCTTTCTCATGACACTAGGTGGGGGAAAGAGGAAGGGAATTGTGTGGACTGGAGAGGAGCCCAGATAACTCCTTGCTGGTTGTATGTGGGGGTGCGGTTGTGGTTGTGGTTGTGTGTAATGCTGTAGCTATGGATGATGTTGCGGCTGCAGATGGTGTTGTGGTTGCGGTTGGGGCTCCGGCTGCGGTTGTTGTTTGGGTGTAGCGGTGCTGGATGAGAGCATGCACAAGTCCATAGTCTCATTTTGTGTCAGTGGTGGTGACACTAAGGGGAAATGAGCTATCATGGTGGTATCGAAAAAAACCTAGGACCCACATTCAACAATGGGGAGGCTGGTGTGTTGTTAACCATGGTGTTGATTGCAGGGACGGCATTGGCGTGTGTGGTCGTCCCTTGTGGCTCAGTGGTGTTGATGGTAGGGATAACATTAGAGGGTGCCGTTAACCCTTGCAGATCGTGATAAGTGAGCTAATCAACCATCATAATCTTCGCTTCATGGGGGAACATCATGAGGTGGAAGAAATTTGATGTGAAAACTCTCATGGCGTACATATAAATTCTTCCGAGGAGAAGGTTATAGTCTAGTTGAGCGTTGAAAACCTCTATGTCAATCAGAACTATCTTCCCAACTAATGTGATGGGAACATGGGGGAGGTTTCCTTGGGCTTTAGTGGGATGTCCATCATAAGCCCGCAGAGTTGTGGAGGATGGTTGCAGAATTGGGAATCCAAGTTTCTGCCAAACTAGGGTAGACCTAACGCACGTAGATGCCCCCTCATCCACTATGCACCAATGCACAACCAAATTCTGGATAGACACCAGGATTTCAAAGGTGATGGTTGATGACATGCACAGTTCTCCATTCTCTGTGTTGAATGTGATCAACTTGGAGTCAGAGGGGTCTACGGCCCGAAGGGAAGCTAGTAAGGATTTCCGCTGCATTGGGCACGTTTTGAGTACCTCAATAGCGGACATGGCCGTTGGTGTTTGGGCCAAATCATTCACAATGCTATAGCTAACTGCATCTCTAGCCGTGGCGTTATTGGCAACTTAGCATATGGGGGGGTGGGGGAAAGGGGGTAACTGGAGAGGTGCATTGATCGATTTGGACGTAGATGCCACTGATGCATCAATTGGTTCGATGGTGGTTCTGTACTAATTCTGTCTAGTTTGTAGGTTGACCTCTTCAGTCATCATGGCTAGCAGGTGGTGGACACCTGTTTCGGCCGTGGGAGGTGCCCCCAGAGTGTTGGGATTGAGTTGGGGACGGGGTGCGGTTGCCACTAATCCTTGGACTGGTAATGGGTTCTAAAGCACCATAGGAGGAGGTCCTTGTGGTGCCGGGTTGGGTTGGGCTTGGTCCGTTGTGTTGGTGGCATGTTGAACCTCATTCTGAATGGCCTGCTTCGCGTGACCCATGAAGGGACACTCAAATGTGTAGTGCCTGTAGACCTCACAGAGTGTGCATGGTTGGTTTGTACACACTGGAGCGTTGCATCTTGGTGCATTTGGTCATGAAGGATTTTGGGTGGGTTGGTTTGTCATGACATTGTTGGGAGGGTTTGGTTGTTGACCGCCTCCCCACGGTTGATTATTGGCTTGGTTCTGGGGTTGGTTATTCCTAGCCTTCCCTTATTGATTATTAGGGGTTGGTTGGTTGGGATGGTTTTGTTGTGCAAACACTTGTCCCAAAAGAGTAGGTGGAGCAGGGGCGGCGGATTGAAATGCTTGCACTAGTGGTGCATAATAAATTTGGGTGGGTGGCGGTGCCACAAATGTGGGCATTTCCCCTGCGTATTGCTGTGTCTGCCACGCTAAGGCCTGAGCCTGCTGCGGTGGTGCAGGTTGCACGTAAGAATTTGTTGCTCTGGACTGGGACATCATTCTTGCATATTCCAGAGTTTGGTTTTGGTAGGCAACACTAGCAGTGTTGCTTGGTTGTGGTGGAATTGCAGGTGGTGTCAGACGGTGCTGTGGCTGTTGGGAGACCGAGTCTATGATGCCATCTGCAGCATGGGATGCCCCCGGTGCATCCCGTTAGGAGGTACTTGCACGGGGAGCATCTAGAATGTCAGTCTAAAGGTATCTATACTGTGCATAGATCAGGTAAAACTGTTGGGCTTTCAATATGGCCTCCTCTTCGAATTGGGGACGTTCATATGCGACGTCCTTTGCTATGGGTGGGAGCAAGGTTTTGAGAAACCAATCCAGGAAGATCCTGTCATCAAGTTGGATTTTAAACAAACTACGGCGTCGTCGCCACTCATGGATGTGGTCGGTTATATGGGTCACAGTGTTCTGGTGGTAGGATAACAAGATCTCCACCCCTTCGTCATATCTGACGGGGAGTTGGAAATACTACAGGAACATGAAAGCAATGGAGTTGAAATCTGGGTACTTGGCTTGAGGTAGCTCAATGTACCATTTGGCTGCAACACCTGTGAAGGTGTGTTGGAACAGTCTTAGCCTGATCGAATCATCTATGATGCTGTTTGATGAGCACCATAGATGAAATGTCATGATGTGGTTTTGGGGACACTCCCATGCCTTCCCTTAAAACTTGGGTATCTGAGGGAAGTTTGGTTAGCATGGGAGGCCAAAAGGTTTGATGGCGGATGGGGTCATTTGTCAATCGAGCCAAATCAAGCAAGTTAAGATGAGCCATGAAAGGTAGGTTTGACCCCAGGTTGATGTGAGATGGGGCAGGTATGGTGGTGGGGTTTGCAGGTGCGTACTGTACCTGCATAACTGTGGGTATTGGTGGTGCCATTGTAGATGGGCCCGTGCCCCCAAGTGTGGTGTGAGAGATAGTGTGGGTGGAAGGGGTACTACCTCCATGAATGATAGAAGGGGCAGTGTAGGTGGAAGGGCCACTGCCCCCATGTGTGACAGGAGGGGGAAGTGTATAAGGAAGGTCCATTGCCCCCAAGTGTTGCAGGTGGGACAGCTTGAGTGGTCACTATGGGTGGTGGTAGCTGACTGATGACAGTTTGCATGACCGCACTGAGGCCACCTGCAGGGTTGTTGGTGATAGTTTGTGGTATGGACATGGGTCCACTAGCGATTGTTATGCCAGGAAATGGATCCGGGTTTGCACCAGCCATGGGGCTTGATGGTGCTGTGTGCAGGTCTAGTTTAGACTAATATGGGTCTGAATTTGAATCAGAGGCTGTGTGGCCTTCTAATGGTGTGAGAGGTCATCGAGAATGGTCTCGGCAGTGTTGGTTCAATGACTCGAATTGTGGTGGTTCACCTCTTAGGCATGAGGATGAGCGTGAGGGATCAATTGTGTTAGATTTGTGTATCAAACTGGTGGAAATGATTTTTTGGACCCCAGTTTCAATGGCTTCCTATTGGCTGTAGGTGGTCACTCAGCCACCAAGACTGCCAAAAGACAATGCTTGGCTTTTTCCTCATGGGCATTTTACTCAATCGGTGGGGGTCGTTGCCCGTTTCGCTTGGCAATTCCTCTCAGCGAGCAGCTACTTTGGGGTTCCTGTGGTACTCCTCACAATGAGTTTTTGGGTTGAGCCCAAGTACTTCCCACGGTTAAGGCAGTCAGGGACTTATGTCCTCAAAGACTATAGATTTTTTGAACTTACTGTAAATTTACAAATTTTAGTGGCTCTCTCAGCGTCATGAACTGAGTTGGGTTGATTTACATGGTATGGTGTGTATGTCTTTCTGTGTTTATATTATTTGGTGGCTACAAATGGTTAATGAATATTCTATAGAGTTCATCATATTGTGGTTGAAAGTAGTAAATAAACAGAAATTTTGTAGAAAGATACCATTTTTTACCCTGAATTGTGATAGCCTAACTAGGTGACTACCTTACACCTATATTCTTCTTCAACCAGGAGAAGGTGCTGGGCTCTCAAAACAATGGGACTAAGCCCATCTGTAGATCCACAGGTCACCTCCTGGATGCAAGGTTGGTCAACAAGGAGGATGCTTAGCGCCGTGAGAATCCCTCCTCCTCTACCCCCTCTACCTTCCAAGTCACCCGTTTTTAGTGGTTTCGAAGAATATTGGGTGAAGGGCCTATTACTATACGAGCTATGCCCTTCATCTTATCCCATAATACCTTGAAGGGTGATGACTAGGTAGAGGAGGAAGGGTAAGAAATATTCTCGATTTTATGTAAGTTTTAGATAGGCTAGATTCATTAACCCATTAATTGTTTAATTTACACTTAGTTATGTGAATGAAATTGCAGTAAAATGAAACAGAAATAGAAATCAACAATTCGGATGGACAGAGGTGGTTGAGCCGCACTGATAGTTCCTAGTTATTAAAAACCAACTTTTGAGTGATAGATCGCATGCTTTGGGTCAAATGTGGTGAGGGGGTTGTCAAAGTTTTCCAGAAACAGGCAAGGGGGTCGCTCAAATTTTGCAGACAGAAGCAGTTTGTATTTCTAAAGGGAGTCGCACCTTTCGGGGGAAAAAGGGTGACCTGGTCACACCTGTGAGTCCTAAATGAGTGACCTACTCCCCTGTTTAGGCCCAATAAGTGCGACTTGCTCCGGATTGGGATTTTTTTGATCCTGAGTCAGATCCAGCCGATAGTAACCTGTATTGTGGCCAAATGGACTCGGATTTGCCTTGTGGAGGCTTCAGTAGTGACAGAAACTATAAATAAATAAGATTTAAACTAGATTTGACAAGAAATTCAACCTAGGGAAAAACTAAACTAAAACTAGAAATTTTTTGAAAAACAGACCCAAGGATCCTTGTAGGATCGACCTGGTATGGTCGCCAGTTCTGTAGCAGGGATTTCTCCCTTGCTACAAGGAAGGAATGGCTCCCTTTCGTCTATAGGATGGAAGGGTAGGTTCCTGTATGGAAATGCAGAAAATAAATGGACAGAAAGCAAGAAAGAACATAAAGACAAGAAACGGCTGGAAACCCCTCTGCAAATAATGTTAGGGCTTAAATCCAGCTACCTGCAAACAACTATTAGAAACAAAAGACCTGCAAAACAAGTTAAGAAACAAACCTGCAAGCAAATATGGGTTAGAAAAATACTAAGCTACTAAAGCAAATACATGAACAAACAATGGTATACCTTCTCTTTGGTGTAATGGGCCATCATGCCCTGGCTGGAAGAAGCACCTCTCTCTCTCTCTCTTGGAAATGGAGGAGCTATGACTCAATGGGAGAATGAATGGATGAGAGGGGGGATGTGGGTGGATTTAGAGACAAAGGGTTTCAAGGAATCCACGGGCAGCATAATAGTATGCAAGGGGAGAAGTGTTTTGAGAGTGACCTCCACCCCTCTATTTATAGCATTTTTAGGGTTCTAAGCTAGGCTTGGTTAGGGCTTTAGTCCCACTTTTTTGGGATTTTAGCCCCTTCTGCCCTAACTTTAGCTCCTTTTAGGGTTTTAGGCTCCTTTGAGGGGTTTTAGCCCCTTTTTTGAGGCTTTATCCCCTAGGAGAGCTATTTAGGCTCCTTTTGGGGTTTTTAAGCCCTTTTACTCATTTTTAAGCCTTTTTGAGGGTGTGGGGGTCTAAAGGGGTGATACGAAGGTCATGCATGGGTGTCCTTGGGTGGTGTAGGCCATGTAGAGCTGAGTGAGGGATTTTTTGGGTTAACACTTGGTCGTTGAATGAGCGGTCTTGAGGGTTTGCATGGTTAATTATCCATTTCATAGCATCAGTATAAGGCATAAAAGCGGTCCTGGTTGCTATGACATGGATTTAAGACTTGCCGATGTTTATGAAAGATGGATAGTCATGTTGAATTCCTAAAAAATCATCGTTGTAAAAAATAGAGTAAAGTTTGGACCAGTCTAAGTGATAGGTTTCGGACACTCGTCCATTTGTGTATGAGAAAATGCTAGAGTTTGGGTATTTTTTCTTTTTCTTGTTAAGGTTCGTTTTAGATCCGGTATTTATTGACACGGCTGATAAGAGACAGGGTAAATTAAAATAAAAATGTAGAAAATGAATTAATCTTAACGTGAATCAAATTACCAAAATAGGACCAATGGAGGGAAAGAGATTTGAAGAACTTACCAACAATCTGCTTGAGAGAGATAAATCCATCGTCCTAGTTAAAATTTGCAGCAAACATCTTTCACTGAGGTAGAATTTGCAATTTGGAAATTGTAAAATAACAATGAAAATTCGAAATATTTAAACAATGAATTCAATGGTGAAATGAATATGAATCGTAGATTTGAAAAATATAAATGGTTGAAATTAAGGCAGGAAAGGAAATTGCGGAGGAAGTGCGACTCATGATTTTGTTATATTTTGGGTTTCTGATTTCCGCAATCTACATTGTGGGTTGCGAAATCGGGGGACTGATAAATTAAATTTTTATTTTGAAAATGTTTTCGACATCTGCAATCCGCATTACGAGTTGTAGGTTATAGAAAGATGAAAATGAAAAACTAAAAGGATTACAACATCCATAATACGCATTATGGATTGCGGGTTGCGGAAAAAAAAATTTCAAAACCTCCAAAAAAATGACTCCCGCTATCCACTTTACGGATTGTGAAATTGATATATTTGAAAGAAAAAGACTATTTTTTGCAATCCACAAACCCAAAAAAACAAGTCTTTCAAGCAAATATTATTCAAACCAAAACATGAAAGGACAAATGAGTAAAGACAACAATGAATGATATCTCATAAGCAAGATAATAAACTTAGAGATTACCTTAGTGATGAGTAAATGGGGTTCCCATTTTACAATTTAAAATGGGATATGTTGTGTCAACAATAGTACTACATGATTTTCTCTTCATATTTTTCTTGGATAAGGAAAATATCCCCTGGATTTCACCATCATGTCAAGATTCTCAAACTTTGAGATCTACCGTAGTCACTCACTCTTAGGTGGAGCACCATCCTCCATCTACATCTTGTACTCTCTACATCAGTACATTGGAGTGACATGTAGCCTCCTCTGCTACTAATCTTCTTGGTATCCATCTATGTCACCTGTCAAGTTCACTTGATATCAATATCCTCAATCTCGAACTTTGTTGCAAGTTTTCTCTTGCATCCATCTATGAGCTTCTTGTCCTTTGCAGAAATGTATCTTCAACCTTGTATTAAAGGTTGGGATATCCATCACTCTAGTTGATGCTCAAGAGACTCATGTAACTATATGTGCTATCCCATGGGTGCCTACTGATCTTGTACAAATCCTTCTGTGCATAGGTGGTTCTTTGTAGAGAGACTCAAATCCTGTAGGTTGCTCGATCTATTCCTCTATTTTGATTACACCAACTATCTAGTGTAATATTCACCACTGAAGAGGTGTGTCTAGCCCCTAGAGCAGTGTCTTGCCATAACCAACTCTCTCTTTCTGATAGAAACCACAAACCTTACTTTGTATCTTTTGATACTTCGATCTGATATATAATTGATCTTGTAGATCTACTTGTGAGACTTTACAAAACTTACCTTCATGTCTCAAACTCATATCCAAACATCATTATGTATGATCGACTGGTACTTCTTGATGATATCATCCTTCCGTTATTCCTTCTTGGAACATTCTTTTGCAAAGTGTCCTTTCTCATCACAGCTGAACATCTGAATTGTGAGATGACCTTCTTCTGAAGTTCTTTTATTCTTTGCAGGAATGTTCTTCCTTCTTGTTATTTCTATTATTGGCATGAGTTGTTAGGGATTAATTTTCATATTCATCCTTCTTTTCTTCTTTTTCCATCAATCAAGATTATTCTTACGTGCATTCCTCCATAGGTGATATTCCTTTTAGAACAATTCCCTTAATTAAATGTGGAAGACCATTCAAATTTGTAATCTATGCTTCTGCTCCTTTCACATTGTCTCAAATGGATTCTAATTGCTCCTTGAGATGAGATATTTTTGTGAAGTAACATTGAATGTTTTCTGACATTTACATCTTATCATCCTTGAGTTGAGTTCTCAAGGTCATATTTGTACAATATTTCCATTGCATCAAACATATCCTTGGGATTCTTCAAAGATGATACATGGGATATCCCGTGGAGACGGAAATACTCATCTTGGTTTTGACTAGGTCCTTCTTGTGCTTTGCTTTGAATTCATCTCCCTCGGGATCTACAACTTATTATTTGACATAGTTCTCGATGTCATGCTTCTTTAAGTATGAGAAGCACTCTATAATTCCATGCTTACAATTTCTCTACTCTTTCAAGCATGTCCTCAAGCTTGGTAATATTTGTCATCATGACTAAAAATGAGAACCTCAAATGGAAATAGAGAGGATAGAAATTACCAATGAGATTGCTTCAACTTGATGCTTGTTTGAAAGCTCTTCAAGAAGAATGTTGTTGGTAGACCTAGGCTTTGATAGAGAAACCCTAATTTTTCAACTTAGGTATCTTTCAGATCTAAGTGGATAGAAATATGTGCCTCCTCAAGGACATTACTGCAAAATATTTGATGCCCTAGTTTTCCCTGGAATCAATGTTAGGTAAAAAATTGAGAATACACAAAATTAGAACCTTCTTACATATACATATTCACCCTACTAGGGTGATTTTGATAGTCCTCATTTTTGAATTGATCGGTTGAGGGAAGTACCCGGAACAAGAAACCCTAGTTTTTCTCCAGTTTCTTCTACATAATTGACTGATCTTGTTTCTGCTATATCTCCACAATTTCTAAGACATCGTCCTAAGGTATCCTGGTATGTATTATTTCCAACACCACAGGTTAGAGAAGAATTGGATTCCCCAAGTGGGACTTATGCGAAGTTTCCCAAGGCGACTTATTTCAGGACTTTTCAGCATAGCAAACTTGTACAAACTTCCACGTGTAACTGTTTCACCTTCAAGGTATGAAAATTTTACCATAGAAACTACACTTTGTTCCCTATCTACAAGATGTTGCTAAATTTAATTTGGCCCTTCCTAGACCGAGATATATTAATTCTCGCTAGGTCACCTATTTAAGGATGAATTCTGGGAGACTCTAGAACCCTGATTTGGAGGAATCTTATCTCCTAGATTGTAGTGAATATGAGGCTAAAACTAGCATACAAGGCATAAAAAGATTTCATATTCGTCTTGTTAAAGTTTCAGCTCCTGATCCTTCACCCAACGTCAGTTATAGCGAAGATTCCAAGATGACTAGTTTTTACCTTCTAGGGTTTTTCAGTCATGAAACCCTAATCTCCAGTAGTTGCAGTTGTAGCAGTGTCTTGAATGCACAAATACTTCTTCCAGGGTGGATCTAATACCATGTTATATTTTTAATGGTTATACAAGATCTAAAATATTTAAAATCATAACATCATAACCATAAGTAAAGAATCAATGAAAGAAAGACAAGTACAACAACACAAAAGAACACAAATATTTGTCCTGGGAAACCCTCATGGGGGAGAAAACCCATAAAAACTTCCTCTATATAGAATTTTAGCAAGTACAGTGTGAAACCCCTCCTCTCCCACATTATACTCTCTCTCTCTCTCTTGCGTAATGCTTGAGTGTAAGGTGTGTGAGAATGAGAGAGGGGCCTCACCTATTTATATTCATTAGGTGAATGACTCAAATAACTAGCTAGGTCATCCAGGTTCTCTAATTAGGGCTGATCTACCCAGGGAGACTCAAAATACATTTTATATATTACTTTTGTGGGTACTATTGCCCTGACTTACAATAGAGGGTTTACCTCTTGACTTTTACATGACCAATTACATCAAGGACATCTCTGGATGGAAGAATAACATCTTCGAATGAGAATACAACAAAAGTACAATAGAATATCTTCTAAAATTACAATACTTTAACATTAGGTTCCAACACTGCGACTGTTTTTTTCTACAAAGTTATAATCTTATGTATTTGTGCATTTGGAGGTTATAAATGTGCTTAGTAAGATGAATTTAAGCTCTATGGTGTTAATGGAAGAATTGGAAGCCTCACTTGAGAGATCATTTTGAATGTATTATTATTTCTTTTTAATTTCAAAGGTCAATATATTATGGATCTTTTAGTATATGTAATATATCATCATATATTAGTTATATGTTGTAAGGTGTGATATCTAAATAGTGTGTGTATATATATAAGATATGTAATTATCTATTATATATGAATATGATGTAGTATTACTATTATTAATATGAAACACTTCTCTTGAGGAAACACTTTTATGTATGGGCATGCTTTGCCACTTGCTAGGTATTGGTTACATCAAAGAGTAACTATTTGGATATTTTAGGAATGCGACACTTATCTAAATGGTATTCTCCATTCTCCTTTTTTGTTTTATGTATGTAACATGTTTTACATTATTTATTAATTATTATCCTAATTTATCTTACAAATATATTTTTTGATTGGAGAAAATGAGCCACTTGTCTCAATTGGTTCATATTTTATTTTATTTTATTATTTTTACTTGTGGAGATGCAACTCCTTGTCTATTTTTGGAGGAAATGAAACACTTGTCTCAAATGTTTCATATTCTCTTTTATTTTATTTATTTTACTTATTATTAACAATAAAATTGTTGCACCAAAAAAATCCACTGTTGCCTGATTACCCTTCAGAGAGCATGGTCAGAGATTCTCATGGTGACTTTTTTCCATCCTTGGGGAGACCGGTGCTTTGTCCCTTTGAGAAAAGAGAATCGGTGCCTTTTGTCTCTTAACAATAAGTGTCAATGGTGATTTTTCCCTTTGATAAAAAATAGTAGACACATTTTCCCCTTAAGCCAAAAGCACCAGTGGAATTAAAACAATAAAAAGGAATATTCTAGAAGCTTCCATGCAAAAGCCTCCGTGGAGTTGGTTCCTATTAGCTAAGGAGAGGTGGAATTAGCCTTCCTCACCTATAGGGATTGTCTCCTATCCATTTCCTAAGTGACTCTCATCTCATTCAGCCTATAAATGAAGCCTTCATGGAGGAAGTGAGGGGAGGCCAAAGAAAGCATCCTTATGTTGTCAGTCTGAGATCTGGTTTAGAGGAAAGTTTGAGTGTGTCTATGTGTGAAGAGCTTGTTGTGAGTGAGGAGTGTTGTAAGTTCATTGTGGAAGACAAAGCTGGAAACACCAAGGATTTGGTAGTAGCTTTACCTTCTTTATTCATTAATACAAAAGTGTTCCCCTTTCCCATACTTAATTTGTGTCAATATCAAATAAATATTGTTAGATTCCTTGGTCACTAGCATAGATTGTTAATTTATCACGTTTCTCTCATCTTTTTGTGTTGTATTTTTATCTTTCTTTGCAGGTATTGAAGACTGCATGCAAAACTTTGGAACAAGCGAAAAAGCATTTAGATCTGAGGTATGAGAGTTGTTTTATGTTAAGTAAATTAACAATCTAGGGAAAGGATATGATGTTGTGGTTTTTTGTTCTATGCTTGTTCATACATGGTAGAGGAACAAGCAATATTCACACCAGTTGCATAATTCCTTGAAACAAAATTGGCAAATCTGCTGGTGAAAGATTAATCCAATCAGATTTGGGGTAGATCCAGTTAGATTTGGAGCAGATCTGGTTAGATATACAAGTGTTGATAACTTTCTCACTTGTGAAATTTGCATTTTCTTCCTTAGCTCATTTCAGTGGATAAGGTGAGTAACCCATCTCGTTACTTTTTCAATTTCCTATTTTGTAAGTTGCTTTTACTTCTATCAGTCTAGCTCATTCCATTTTTTGGTTCCTTGTGCAGATCTCCCATTTTTTCACTTACAGATCCGCTGGTGCACCTAGCCCGATCTGACAGAGCGTCGTTTTTCCATAGGAACCTTTTTCCTCTTGTTAGTCAGTGCCTTTAGTTCCTTTGCTTAGTTTACACAGAGCATCATTGGCACCTTGTTGCAGCAGACAAAAAGCACCGACCTCTTACCAGCGCTCTGGTGCAACCTTCTCCTGTGCACCGAGGTAGGTCCCATACTTCCTACAAATATTATTTTTTGATGATTTTTATTTCTCTAAAAATTTCCTGTGTGATTTGCTTGAGTGTTTGATCGCTGAGTTTGGTGATTTTGATAGTCCAATTCTCATTTGTTGAGCTCAGTTTCAAAACATTTATTTTCTCTGTTAGTAAAGGAATTATAGTGAAAAGGAATTGTGTGAAATTACAGTTTTGGATTTCTGATTTGTGTAGTCTATTCTCTGAAGAGTTTATTTTGAAAAACAAGATTTGTATCCTCTCTTAAATCAAGTTACTTTATCTTCTTTATGTTCTTTATGTTTAAAAATTATACTTAAAATAGAAAAAGAAATTAGCTATCTTGTCTTGTTGATATAGATGCTTAAGAAAAGCTTACTTTTGTCTTGCATGAGTTTGTAGACAAGTAGGTCTTTTTGGGTGTGATTGAATTTTTTTAATTTTGATAAACATTAGAGGCTCTCTTTTCTTTTCTTTATTCAGAGAATTATAATTCTTATTGGTGAAAACATTTTTGTGTTTGAATAATTGCTTGTTAGGTCTTGAAAATTGAGTTGTTGAAAGTAGCATGGAATTGGTGATTTTGAAATGATAAAGAAAGGTATTTTCCCTACTCTAGATAGTTCTCATTAAAGGAAAAAGAAGTTGCATCACATATAGAATATAATCTGCATCTTGAAATACACCTCACAAACATTCACTAACCATTAAGATAAAATAAATGGTAGCCTAGGCTAAAATTTATAGTAATTTGAGTGATAGGATAGAGACGTTTTCCGACGTCTTAAAACATAGGAGCTGTTGTCTCATTCTTGCACTGCATCCCGGTGTCAGTGTGGTTCCTCCACATACCATCAGTATATATAACAACCTTTCATGTACCCTTGAGTTATACAGAAAGGTACTTCATGTACTCGATTGTATATCAGAGGTCCCCTTTCGAATGGTTGTGCATTAGACAACACTAATATAGATTTGAGCTCCCACGTACCTTGAGTATATTGGGAGACCCTTCTAGGATTCCTTAACCATTTGAAAAAATCCTTTTGTCCATATTGTTGGAGCAATAAACTGAGAACAACACTTGGGGAGCTACTACGCACGTGCCATCCAAGTAATCGAGTGCTCAGGCAAGGGTGCGGTCCCAATCCTCCTTGTCGCATTTCACTGTTGGACCTTGCGGTATAATGAAAATTGCGACAACTTGACAACCCTAGTGAGGAATCGACTATCTTCAGCCCATCCTATCATTTAAATTTGCTTGTAGCCTTAGCTTGCATAGGTTTGTTTGTGTGTTTTTACTTCTTTTTTGAAACCTAGAGTACAAAGTCTCAGCCACCATCCTGGCTAACCAACTTGCGAGAAGTTCTTGTAGGTTGTAGGGTTTACCACCTAACTCTCCTCCTATAGTGGAAGGAAATGAAGGTGAAACCATAGAACAACTAGCTTCTACTGATGATCGTATAGAAAATACTTCAGTTACTAGAACTAGAGAATAATTATTTGTTTATGATAGTCCTTTGGTCCAATAGCCTCTTGCGGCTAACACAACCTTTCACTTTCCAATGAAAGGTCAAGCCGTCTCATCAAACTGGACATTCAATCACCCACCCGATGAAATCATAGAGGTAGAATATGGTCCTAATGCTCCTTTTTGGAGAACTTCCCTAGTCTAATCCCTTGCTGAATATGGAGCTACCATAACTGAACTAGAGCCATCTGTACTTACACCTTTAAGACAATGCATTCATAATGCTCCTTCGAATGTGAAGTTCTTCTAGAAATATATTGAGCAATTACAGAGTAAGGGAGATAATTTACGAAGAAGGAGTTTTTCTTCTCTTCCCCACATTTGTTGTACCAAATTCCTGTCATCATCATGTGATAAGACCTTTGACATACCTATTTTCCCTTAATCCCAACACTTGGAGTGGAAACCCATGTTGATTGTCAATCTTTCATAAAAAGACTCAACACTGTGCTTTCCCCTTTATCCATGAGAGGTACCTTGCTCGCACTTCCTGTGCCTTGTTATCCATAAGTGGTGCCACAGCTTATAGCCCTTGGTCCATACACATTTCTTATCTGAACCGTTCTATCATAGAAGGAGAAAAGCGGTACCCTGGATAAAATGGGAAAAATAGAAGATTCTTGAGGCTTGTAGATCATGAGCCTCATGTCCTCCCTTATCCCTATCATTGTGGGTCAGTTGAGCTCGAGATCCCTCATCCTAGGATCTTAGAGGCCACCTCATCCACTTATCTCTCAACCATTCCTATCCATTAAGCCTTATAAATACAAGCTCATATCCATGGTTGAGGGGGAGAACCATTGAAGTATTGTTATGCATTTGGATTGACCACTTGGCCCAAGCCATTGGAGAGCATAGAGAGCAAAGTTGGAGCTTATGGGGATGACATTTTTGGTTTCATGGAGATGCATGTCAACACTAAGGATTAATTGGTTGTAAGCTTCTCCATTTTAATCTTAATACAAAGTTGATTTCCGCCCCACTTTACTGTTGTTATTTGATTTCACATGTAAATGTTGTTGGATTCCTTAGTCACTGACATGGATTAATATATTATGTTCTGGTAGCTTTGATGTGTTTGCATGTTTAATCTGATTGCAGGTACACAGGTTTACTATCGAAGCAGGCATTCTAGGTATCTACGATATCCATGGAGGGTCTTCATCCTTTGTCGTTCATTTGTTCTGGATCTGAACCATTTAGACCAGAGGAATAGCTTCTGTCCGCAGAAGGTGAAATAATCCTGCTAACAAATCTGGCGACTCTGCTGGGGAATGAATATATGTATCAGTTGATGTGATCTTCCTCAGTCTTTAAACTCTTGTTTGAATCCAGGCTCCTTCTCCAACTCTATTCAGTTAGATTTGCTATCTGACTTAGTGGATTTTGGTTTGAAACTTCCAGATTTGTCTAGATATGAATTATTTTCGACCTTTTATGCTCTTTCTCACTCTTAATCTATTATTTTTTACCTTGATCTAGTATTTTTCTGACTTGATCTGTCATTCTATATGTGTTTTGGAATTTTATAGGGAACCACGCTTATGCAGTGGGCGAGAAGTAGTGCCACCGCCTGAACCTAGTGAGCAGCCCGCGGTGCCATCGCCTGAGTTCTGTTGGTGAGGCTCGGTGCTGGGATAAAACCATACTGTCAATACCCGAGAAGCGCGGTGCCAGGTAGGCTTCATTCCAAGACCTCATTTTTCTCATTTTTTGTAAAAAATTTGAGTTGATTTTGCTTTCAGCCCTGTACTGTTAGGCTTGTGTGTCAGAATCTGATGCTTGTGGTTTAGAATTTTATGGTTAAAGATTGGTTTGATTGGAAAATTCAAAATCTAGGTTAGACTTTTGATTGTTCATTCACTTTGGTGCTTGTTGGTTATGATTGCGAAGGATTTCTTGTTTTTTTTTTGAAAAACTTAGGGTGTTAGTAAGATCTCTTTTCATCTCTATGATATAGACTGAAAGAAATACATTGGATTAACTTCTAGGTTTCATTTCTTGTTTGCATAGAGAACTTCTTTTTCTCCCTTTAATTTTTTTTTTTGACTGAGATTAGGTTATCATCATTGAGCATTGGACATTGGATCTCTGATTAGCTTTACAAGCTTTCAGGATCTTCATGTTCTTTCGTCTCTTATGCATTTAGTACTATCTTGTCAAAATTAAAAAAATGGTAGTTTTAAGTTATATTTGCCTATGTTTTAAGAAAATTGAAGATAGAGTGCATTTGCATGTAGTGTGCTTCTTGTTTTTCTTTCAGGAAAAGAGATTCTTCCCCTTCTCATTGCTTTCAGAAAAGAGAAATTAGTTTGGAAAGTGCTGCTTGTATTTGATTTTGTGTTCAATACTGTTGTTTGGAAATATTTTTGGTTTTGAAAAAAAAGAAAATACTGTCTTTCCCACCCGTAAGTAGGCATACTGAACGGTAAAGTAAAATATTTTGCATAAGCATACTACATGGTTTTACTTTTCTATCAAAACACCATGCATTCACCTAACCATCCACTTTAAAATTAACGGTAGTTATAGGTTAAAATTTATGTAGCAATTGGAGTGATAGGTTAGAGATGTGTTCGGGCATCATTAAGCGTAGGAGCTGTCGTTATTTGTCCACATTACATCCCGAGACTCGCGCGGTTCTTCCACATACCATCGGTATATCAAACGACCTTTCATGTACCCTTGAGGAATATATAAAGGTACTTCACGTACTCGATTGTATATCGAAAGGACCCTTGTGTACGGTTATGCATTAGACAACACTACTACTGATTCGAGCTCCCATGTACCTTGAGTATATCGAGAGACCCCACTAGGATACCTTATCGATCTGAGAAAAGCCCTTTGGGCGTCTTGCTTGGAGCCATACACCGAAAACAACATTCAGGGAGATTACTATGCATGTACCCTCGAGGTATCTTGTGAGTGGAACCTCCTTGACAATCCTGGCGAGAGACTTGACTATTTGAACTCCTCCTATCATTTTAAGTGTGCTTGTTTTGACCTATAGCTTGTGTAGGGAAAATTTTTGGTGTGTTTTCTAGTTTTTCAGACCCTAGGTTAGCTAGGAACTGTACAAACTGGTTGAGTTAAGACAGTCCAGAAGAGTACGGGGCTTGCCACCCGATTTTATTCCTGGTTTAGGAGAAAATCCAATGGAAGCTATTAACCAAGGAGCTGCCACCACCTCCCAAGTGGGAGATAATGTGGTTGCAGAAAGTGGAGGACCATATTCTTCACACTCGCCTCCCTTGGTCCAACAACCTTCTTGGGGAAATACCTCATTCCATTCTCCCACTAAAGGTCATGTTGATGATACTACCCGTCCATATTATGGTCCCAATGATCCATTTTGGGATACCTCTATAAGACAGGCCATTACCTTATTTGGCACCCGTTTAAACTCTTCTGAAGATGAAAAAGAGTGTAGGAAATACCACGCTACCATTCTCCGTACACAAGAGATTAACAAGCAAATAGATGAACTATTAGACCTGACACCATCACATTCCACATTTGTCCCTGTGGGATATCGTTCACTTACCGATTCTATGAGACCCATTGAACCGATTATAGATCGTGCAGTAACACCACATAACCCAGGTCAAATTACCAACCCCATCACCTCCCATGTTATGTCAGTTCCAAATCCTCCCAGGTCTTCTGCACCTAGGGCCCAACCTTCAATTCCCATTTTGTCAGTACCTTCTAGTGCCGAGGGGCAACCCCCAGCATGACCTACATTATCTGACACCAGAATTGTACCTAGTCAAGGGCAGACCTCTAATATAGAACCATATACAGTTTATGTCCCTCCCACCCATACTAATGCGGTTAATCCTCCATCCAGTTCAGGTCAGCCCTTGGGGGCACAACCTGTAACCATTCAATCTTCTAGAGGTTATGGTTATCAAATGCCTATAGGTAACATTAATCATCCACTTAATCCTACAGGGATGCCTTATGCTGGAATTCCATACCCTAGTAATACTTTTACGCCATGGGGGCAACCCAATTGGTCTTACATGCCAGCTATGGGGGGGATACCTATACATACTGCGGGAGATGTCGGAGGACTGCCTTACGGAGGTCCTCCCCTTGGGGGCCTAATGGTCCTATAGGATCTGGAAACTTTCCTCCTTATGGTCCTAATGGTCTTGGAGGGTCTGGTGTCCCTCCTCCTAGTGGTTTCGAAGGCTCTGGTGGTCCACCTCCTGGTGGTCCTAGTGGTGCCGGAGGCCTTGGCGGTCCTCCCCCTGGAGGCCCTAGCAGTCCTAGCGGTCTTGATCCTAGAAATCAACCCCCATGCGGGTGGATTTTTCGTTAGTTCTTCTTCACAACAACCTATCTTTCAGTCCACTTATGGTCCTATCGGTAATTATATGCCATATCATTATTACCAGTATGTACAACCCAACCGTTAGTTACCTTTCCTAGCAACTTTGGACTTACCAGATTTGTCCAAGTTGATTAATGACCCCATTCGACACAATCCCTCGTGGCCTCCTATTCCGGTAAAGTTACCATCGGACATCCTGAAATTCGATGGGAAGCAGGGAGACGACCCAAAGAAACATGTTATGACATTCCACCTGTGGTGTTCTTCAAACTCCCTCATGGATGATTCAATTTGGTTATGACTTTTTCAACGAACTTTTACTGGTATAGTCGCGAAGTGGTACATCGAACTCCCACAACATTCGTTTGTCGATATTGGCTCGTCTGCAACCGTGTTTCTTACACACTTTCAGCTCCCTATTCGTTATGAAACGGGTACTGATCTCTTAACTTCTCTGTGACAGAACACCTCCACCCACATATCTGATCATATCCATGAGTGGAGAAGGCGGAGAGGGCTTATCAAGGCCCCTATTCCAGATCAGTTATTAGATGATTGGTTTACCAAATATTTGTTGTGTCCTATTGCCCGAGATGTGGCCATGGGTGGTGCCGTTACTGAAGAGAAGGCTATTAGTCGGGCTTAGTACCTAGACTTGGTTTATTCCCAGTCTGGAACCCTTTATGGCCTGTTTCCTCAAGCTCCTCGCCCCAGCACCGATCCTACAAAGCCACCAGCAGAAGTACCTGTTGATGGGATTGTTGGTTCAATCCAGTCCCCATCAGCAGCAAAACCTGCCAAGCAACACTAAGACTACCAACCCTACTCCTTCAACTCCTAAGGTTTTTGTCGAGGTCAATTCTATCCAAAGTACTCAAACCTTGAGCAATAATAAAAAGAAGGCTAAAAATAGAAATAAAAAACCTGGAAACCAACAGGAGAATCCAAGACCAACCAACAATGATAACGATAAAGGGAAAAGAAACACAAAATATCCCTGTCTACTATGCGGAGGTGACCATTTCTCAAAGGAGTGTCCTCGTCGGGACAAAATCTCCCAATTTCTGAAATCAAATCCCGCACCCGCAGTACTCACAGATCCTTTTCCCTCTCAGCAACAATTGATAGACCTGTAGCTAGGGTTTTCTCCCTAGCTTGTACGAATGAGTACCTACTAAGGACAATGGATTCCTTAGTAGCAGTTCAATGATTTATGAATTAAAAGCTAT
>LPNX010461857.1:0-40216 GCA_001517045.1 Pseudotsuga menziesii
TTTATTTGAAAGAAATGATTGTCAAGTTAGTATCATCTAGTAAAAGATCATCTAGTATCCAAGCAGGATGTAAAAGATCATCTAATATCCAAGCAGGATTTAAACAACGGTGATCATTTTGTTTAACATATAGGCATAAAGTGTCTTTGTTTTCTAGTTATGTTAGTGACTTTCACGTTTTGCTCATTCCATCTTGGGCCTCCAATAAAATTTGGATCTTAAACTCTAATGAATTTTGATATTTTATAAGGCCGTCAACAAAATCTGACAGTTCGGAAGTATGGAGTTTGCTATTCACGCTTTCCACATTCCATCTTGGGCCTCTAATAGAATTTGGATCTTAAATTCTAATGAATTTTGATATTTTAGAAGGCCATCAACTAAATATGGCAAATTTTGAGATTTTAGAAGGCCATCAACTAAATATGACAGTTCAGAAGTATGGAGTTTGCTATTTTCAGACCTAGGGCTAGCTTGATTATGGAGGTTTTTTTTTTCAGTCTTCCTAAGTACTTCTTACCTTCAATGGAATAATTATAATTTACTCTGTTACTCTGATTTAGCTGACTCTGGAATTTATGCACCTTTCATACATCTTGAATAGTTACTTGGTCATTTTTCCAACTGTAATTAATGACAACAAACTAACTGTGAAGCCTTTGCTATAACAGAACCATAACAAAAATTGAGACAAAATGTCAACACAAATCCCTAAACCTGAACGAAATGGTACATTTAAATTGTAAACATAAGGATGCCCTACTAATAGCAATAAGCATAATATGTCATAGTAATCACCAGTGATTCGACCAGATATTCAGATAACTAATTTAAAGCAGATATCAATATAGCACTTCCAACAATACCAGCATATCCCGGACCATGACTATGACAAAAAAACAACAGACCTTATGTTTGAACTGCCATCAGATTCATAATTGACTTGTATGGTATATATAAACATTACTTCATACTTCTTAACAGACTCATTAATAGCTAACCAACCATCATACCATTATCAAAGTGTGTGAAACCATTAATATCATGAACAACAAGGGCAAATATTATGCCAACATCCCTTCACGGTTCAGAAGGAAAATCCACCTAATACTGAATTCAATAGCATTCTCAAAACCCAGCATATGAGTGACAGGTATAATTGCATTCAATAGCATTCTGAGAACGCAGTGTATGAGTAACAAGTATAATTGCATGCAATAGCATTTTCCCAACCCAGTGTACGAGAAACAAGTATAATTACAAACAGAGAATCCAAGCTAGGTGCTATGTTCACTACCTCCGTGTCAAAAGTCTGTAACTTGAATTTCTATTTTTTTTTTATTGCTTGTTAAGATAGATATAAACTAATACTTAATTCAGGAGAAAAATTGGAATTTCACTCTGAAGATAAATTAAAAAGAAATCTTTTCCAGAATATGCCAGGCCTAACTCCTGGTACTCTTCGTTTCTAAAGAATTACATCATTCAGCTTGATTGCTTGAAACATTCCTAATAATGCATCTTGAAAACCCAAGGACGTCTAAAGTTAATATAATAAACAGATACAATTCATAGTTAAGTACCATAGAAAACTGAAGGAAAATGCTTGCATACAGACCAATGAAGATGTATCATTAAGCTCCTATATTGATAGTTAATTATATCCTTCAAATTGCTTTGAAGATCAGATCTTCTCACCTTACAATAACAGGCGTTACAGTTAAAACCCTATTGCTGATGGTTATTGACTAGATACCAATTTGATTAAAACCCTTTTTTTCTAGCCAGTCAAGAGCAATAAATTATTGAGAAATGCTAATGAAGATATACAGTATGAAATTTAGAAGATAATGGCTGAGTCTGATCAGTGGCAACAGAAGATGAAGATGCTGATGCTGATGATTTATTTGAATCATGTTATTTATTTACCAGCTGAATCCAAGCAGCAATGCTAGGAACACCTTGATTCACGGCGAAGACCATGTAGTAACTTGGAGGAGCAACAATTGCACTCGGCGGAGTAGTTGCAGTTATAGTATATGCTGATGCACCAAGACCATCAGGAATAGCAGATGAAACCTCCAACTTAATCAACCTCTGACCCTGAGAAAATGAATGTGTTGAAAAAGGAGCACTTGCCATATTTACTTCGATAATTCCCACAACAGGAAGCTCAACAGAGACCTTAACGGTGAAGCTGGATCCATAGGAAATAACATCTGGAGCTGTGGTAATTCTAGGACGCAGATTAGCCCTATCAGGCCCGAGATACTCGGGCGAAAAGGCTTCAATTCTAAGCTCTGTAGGAAATGTTGCAGTATAATTATAATTATAATTAGGATTACTACCTGCAACCAGTATCCTACAATCTGTAAGCAAAACCGAAGTGGAATGATACATTCGTGGTATAGTAGTAGGATTCAAAGTCATGAACCTCACGCCAGGAGCTGCAGAGGGCTGATACAGAACTGGATTCAGGCATGGGCTGGATGCTAAACCGAAATCTTGTGAACCAGCCTGTGCACCATTTAGAATCATAATATTGCCTGTAGGAAGCATGACCATGTCTCCCATAATCCTCACAAATGGCATGTCCTCAATAGCCCATGAAGGTGCATCATCTGTTGCCACCATTCTTCCACAACTGCCATTGGCAGAAAGAGGAATCCTTTCAAGGTAAGCACCATATCTTGCGCCTCCACATATAACAATCTCCCCCTTTGCATAATTATCCTCTGGTGTCAAGGGCAACATCGCAGATGACCCGGTAGAGGGGTAATTTCTAGGACCACCCTCCAATGCAGGGTATTGTTTTAGGATAGTGTTGCCTTTATAATCATAGAGAATTGACTCAGTGTTCGCAAGATAAATAGATTGTCATTGGGTAGCAAATGAACATAAGGATACATATTATCCAACTGGTCATCTCCGGATTGGGCTAGAAATGGCATGGCAACGGGCTCTTCGGAACTTGGGGGATAGTACTCAATACTGTGAGTATCTTTTCCTCCAACAATAATAACTCTCCCATGAGGAAGGATTTGGTTAGTTGAATACCAACGTCCTTGTTTCAGCTCCTCATCTTCCAGCTCAGTCCAATCACAGAGCTCCTCAGGAGGGCAAGGGGCAAATTTTCTGATCCTCTTGTTGCCATCCATGGCCCCTCCTGTCTGCAGCAAAGTTCCATCAGGGAGAATCTGGCCAGAAAAGCACCATGTGTCTGTAAATATATTCAACGGTCGAATCTCATTGGTGGCAGGGTTGAAGAGCGCGGAATGTGCACTACAGTCATGCTGCAGGGCTTGGTCATTAGGATTATCTCTGCATTTCCCTTTTGGTAAACTGATCTTGCTCTCTCCAATGTCTGTCCTGTCCAGCAACACCACTGTTCCATAATGGGTCACTGCAGTGTGCATTGATGCAATTCCTCCATTCTCCACAAGCAATTCCCATGTTCCAGGGAGTTCAGCATCTACAACTCTGAAAATCATTAGATTAAACAGTACAGCTGTAGATATACTCACATGATACGAAGGATTGTAGATTGACAGAGTTTCAGTAATTCCTTGTGATTTTCCAAAACCAGCCATCTTGGAGATTCTGGGATGAAAAAGAGTCCAAGCATCAAGAAGGTGCAAGGGGCAATACCTACACTTTGGGTAACAATATGAATGACGGTTATCAAAACTGTCTAAGTCCTTGTATAGATAATGATATTGCACAAGAAACTCCCACAAAGGACAATACTTGGCAGGCTGGCAACTTGTCCTCTGGAACTGGAAGCTAAAGAACATCCACCAACAAGTTTGTAGGATGATAAAATTGCCAATGGCTAGTTCCTGATGCGAGTGAAATGGATTGAAGTGAAGAAAAGGAAGGTAAAGAAAAGCAGCACCATTGAAGAAAAACTAAAGAGGCCCTCCGGTTGTAGAATTTTTGACTGTTTGGGATGCAGGGTTTGCATGCAGTAAAAGGGTATAATATGGCCCAAAATATTCAGAGCACTCATTATGAGGCAACTTATCTTGGAGTTTAACACCTACAAATAATCTGTGTTGCTTCTTGAAGAAAGATATGAATAGATAAGCTAAACCTCATAACACCAACAGCAGGAAAAGAATACTGACCTCATTGTGAATAGTGTAACCCTTGCCTCCAAGAAGCACCAATGGAACAATAAATGACTGAAGAAATCGAACACAGTCTGCATGCCGTTTGACTAACAAATTGAAACAACGTAGCGTATAACCTGATAAAGAATCCACTCCACATTGTAAGACAACTGCTTCCGGCTGATATATTTCCATGACCTTCTGTACTATAGGCCTAAAGAGATTATTGTAGCTCTCATAATCAATTCCATCATTCAAGGGATCATTTAATTAATAATATTTTCCTTTCCCATATCTTGTATCTTTAAGGTGGCCTGTGCCTGGGAAATAGTCTCCAAACTTGTGAAATGACATGGACATGACTCGGTCAGTACTGTAGAAGGCGTCCTCCACACCATCCCCGTGATGAATATCAATATCAATATAAAGCACTCGCTAACATATTGAAAAGGCAAATGAGCACTACTGTCTATTAAACAATCAGGAAATTGTGTGTAGTTTAATCACTTACAAGTTACATCCACAGGTATTTCACACATACAAATCAAAAGAGAGCCTTGCACAGAACTTTAGAAGCCAGGATAAGAGCAATAAAAAAAAGTAGAATTAACCCAACCTTTTAGATAATAACGTTTTCAAAAATAAATTAAATGACACTGTGCAAGCCCATTTTCATAAACCTATGAGACTTAGATATTTGTATTAGAACCAGATTAAGTTGTGATCAAAACAAAAGGGTTGCATGCAGTAATAGCTCAGCAATTAGTATTAATTTATGGAATTTATGTCAATTGACCTATTTCACTTCAGGACACAATGATCGACAATACGTAATATATTAAACATGGCTTATTTGGTAGAGTTGTTCTTACCTAAAGGTCTTGGCATGAATTTGTGGGATTGACCAACTGAGATTGTTGTAGGACAAATTGGTGAGATTGGATACATGACCTTAAAAAAACATTTCTTCATAGTAATCTACAATTCTTTGATGGCATCGTGCAAGCAGTTGGAAAAAGGGTGTACTCGACCTGAGTGGGTGAAGATAAAAACCAGGACAACCATCAGTCCAAGATAATTTCACAAAGAAAATATGAAGTGAGCATGTACTGAATTTTATGAGCATATGTACATATAATGAAAAATATGATGTATCCCATATGTAATTCTAATAAGAAAGAGTGGTTTACAAGTAATGTTTACCAAAATCAGTGAGTGTATCTTACCATGAAAGCGTTGAGGTTGAAGGCATTGCAGCATCTACCCACGTAAATAAAAAAAGGCAATGGGAACCTGAAGATAGGAAATAAATTTTTAAAGATTGAGATATATTGTAGAGAAGAAACTAATTTGCAAAGTAAAGAAAGCGAAAAAGGAAGTAGAATCCTGTAACAAGAGAGAAAAACCGCGTACCCATATGTAGACCTTCATGAATGGTTGGAAAGGGAGGCATAGATGTTAAGCGTGTTTTTTGTATTCTTCTGTGATGTTGAATTTGAGCTGCAATACATGTAATGTAAGAGGGCAAAATAAAGTATTTTTTTGTTTCTTCTTGTATAAAATGGAAAAATAGCATGGAAAAGAATAGTAGATAGGATAGTATCTTTTAGTTTGGAGTTGGATGCTTTGCATGCCAGAAAGGAAGCTTGCATTGGCGAGAACAGGAGATGACAAGTACAGATGAAGCAGTTGTACTAGAAAATTAAAAAAACGACTAACAAACTATTGCAACAGTTATTTACTTACAGACCATATACTCTCTTTTGGAGAGTATTTTGAGACGATTTGAGTATGGCGAATATTTGAAACCAACTGAATGTACAAATAGTATACTTGTAGTAGAAATTAAAAAATGGGCAACAAATTTACTTTCAAACCAAGTATAGGGACACCATGGGAAAAAAATAGACATAGGTATGAAGTCAAGAAGTACAAGCTAAATATACACATGGGCTAAATGTACAACAGAACTTAAGAATTTAGTATATATTGTGAACTGTTTCTATGTACATACAGTATAGTGTGAACTGTTTCTCTGATCATAAGAGAGTATTTGAAACGAAATGAGGATTGCGAATATTTGAAACCAATTTAATGTACAAACAGTGTAAATTGAGTAGAAGTAACAAATGGACAACATGTTTACTTTGAAACCAAGTATAGGGACTCCATGGGAAAAAGAATATACATATGTGTAATGACAAGAAGTACAAACTAAATATATACATGGATTAAATGTACAACAGAAGTTAAGAACTTAGTATATTGTGAACTGTTTCTATTTACATAGAGTTTGTTGTATTGTATTTGTAAAAGAACTGTTTGTTTGATAGAGTATATACTTTAGAGAGGTGCATTACATGCAAGTAGAAAGGAAATATAATAAATGTACATGTACCGTGGTAGTAGTGGAAGCATGTAATATGTACAATGTTTGTGCATTGCATGTGTGAAAAAGACTAATACATTTATTCAATTAAAGCATAGGTTATAGACAAGGTAATACATACAAGTGAAGGGTAGTAATGGCAACTGAAGAATGTGTGGGAATCAAAGAAGAAGGGTTGATGGGTTGTAAAGAGAGGGAAAAGGGAACTGCAAGCAAGGAAGAGGCTTTAATCATAAATGCAAGAGGGATTATGGCAACGACAACACCATGGAATGTTTATGTATTGAGCAAGACAAGGGTGGCAGGATACTAAGTATTTGCGAATCTTGCACATGGTGTCCCTTTCATGCATATGGATAATGCGTTGAAGGAAGGCTCTTATTTATAAGAGAAGCTTAATAGTAGGGTGGATCGGATTCAGTGGGATGTTTGAAGTCGATTGGAAGCGTGCTTCGATTTGTTGTAGCGATGCTTGTTGTTCCTTGATCTGCTTGCAGAAGTCGGGAAGGATGTTTAGGTATTGCATGTCCATGTTTGTTGTCGAAGAGCTAGAAAGAAAGAAAATAGAGCCATTAAAAGCTTAACATGTTCAAATAATATAGATTAAAGAAAGGCACATTCTTTTTTGTAATGGAATTGCTATACTGACAGTGTTTTTTTTCATAGTAGCAAATAACAAAAGCAATAACATATTCACATCATAGATGAAAGGAAAAAAAGTCGAAAACTTGTGTAATGGACATTTTTTTGTTCTTTTTTTTGTTTGTTCTATTGCAGAGAGAAAAGAATGTTGTAAGTGTAATGTTATGGTAGATTCAAGTAGATGAAACAAAACGAAGTTAAGATGTTGGAAGCAAATGAACAAAAATATATGCATGAGCGCATGAGTGTTTTTTGGGGGGGGTAGATGGGGGGAGGGAAGAAAGCGAAGTTGTTTTGGTTTGGTTTTTAGCAAGCGGAAAGTGATAGTATTTGTTTTTTATGGTGTTGTTTGTTTATTATTTTTTGACTGCCTATTTATTTCAGTAATGATAATGGAAGTTGTGCAATTGTTGCCAAGTAGCATGTCAGATTCACTTCAATTACCTATCTCATTGTCTAATAAGGCAAGGCACAAACGATGAAATTGTAATAACCTTGTTGGTTAGTTGAAGTTCTTAAAGCATATGTTTAATGTTATGACCTCCCTAGAATGGAGAGTGGTTGTGTATTCCCTTTAGGGTTGGGGGGTCAGGGCGTGGCATGACCAAGCTCAACAAGTACGAGCATCAAGTCTGAACAGGGCAGGAAGGAAAGCTAGCTCTATATGGGCAGGTAAAGGAGGTGAAGACCTCATCCCATGGCCAACAAAAGAAGGTCATAGTAGGCATGACCCAGGTCTTGGAGGGCCAGCAAAGGGCAGGGCCCAGCCCTAAAGGGAAAGCACAACCACACGCTAGTCACAAAGAGGATGGGAATGAAGGTTAAAGGAAAAACACAGTCACGTGCTAGTCACGAAGAGGATGGAAAGAAAGTCTAGAAGTCAAATGAAAACAATGTATATGCAGGCTAAAAAAAGGAGTCAAAAGCCAAAGGATATGTTATTTTTTCCCTGAGATAAAAAGGAGGTGTTTACTTGATTCCTGGAGCAAAGAAAGTGCAAACTAAAGAAGAATACAGAGCTCCCACAGGGTATTGATTGTTCAAGAGTGTAAAGTGAAAGCTATGGATCAATCCAAATATAAACACGTGGGTAGATTGTGGCCAATATATGGTTAAAAATTTGCAGTTGGTTAAAATTTGATAGGATTTAGTTCTAAAAGAACACATAAAAACATGTATTTTTTGCTACATGAATAACCTGCAATTTGGTGGGCGTTTCATACACGAAGACTAAGGGGTTTATTTTTTTACCATTAGGTGAAAACTTCTAAAGCTAAAGTTAGTATAAAATAAAAAAATATTGGAAAATTTATAAATGACAAAATAAACAAATATAAAGGAGAAAGTAAGGAAAGTTTGATTATAATAAAACGTATCAAAGCAAATTTGCAAATTGTAATGGATTTTGAACTTGTATTTTTTGTCCACGGTGAAAAAGCTATGATGTGTTATTCAAAAGATTGAATCAAAATTATATAATTAGTTCAAATATATCAAACTACTCTTGATATCCTTGTTGATCTACTACTTGTAATATAAGACAATAATCATAATACTAAATCGGCATAATACTAAATCTGTTCGTTGATCTACTACTTGTAAATCACTTTTAAGACTTTAAGTGGATTCTAGACTTAATTCCTTGTCATTGTGGTAGGATGATGAGAATATTACATTCGGTAAAGATACAGAGATTTCTCTCTTCCCAACCCTAAACTAAGATAAAATGAAGAAAAAAGTTAATATCACATTGTGAATGAAAAAGTTAAAGGAAAAAGTTAATATCACATTGTTTTCCTGACCTTAGAGTATCTAAAACAGAAGTTAATATTCTTGATCCTAAGTTCACTTGAGGTTTCAAGCTTTTTTTCAGTCGAAAAAAACAGTTCCTTGATATTCTAATGAATCAAAGGTAACCTTGTACATCATCAACAGAACAGTAAATATTACATTACAATGCAGTTCAAAACAGAAATATAACTATACCCAAGATGTGAAAAAATACTATTAGCACCTGGGTATCAATACATGAAAAGGTCCTCTCATAAGTGAGCAGCATATACATCAGTCAGAGAAATGTCCATAAAGAACATAACAAGAGCCCAGACACCTTATCCAAAGCAGGCAAGTGACTCAAAATTCCTATAACTGCTACTCAGCATAACCAGAAATAACTCAAAAAAATCCATGAGATAAATATCTGAAATAGAATGAGCAAATTCTAAAAAAGTTGGATTGAGACTTCCCCAATAAACTCATCATCATAAGATTTAGTAAGTAAGAGATGACCAGGAGCCATACACAAACCCTCCATGGATAAGATGTCTGCCCTCTTATTATGTTCCCTATAAACATGACTGAAATCCACCCAGGTGAATGAGGATATGAATAATCTGGTGTTGTAGCACCAAGCCTCAAGGTTCACCATGTCAAGGGTGGATTCCCCATTTGCCCAATTTATAATCACCGAGGAGTCGCCAAAGATATGTAGGTAAGGCAGCCCAATATCTTTGGCGACTCGTAATGATTCCCAAAGTGCTAAAAGTTCTGCTCTAGTATTAGTACTGCTCCCACATCCAAGCTTAAAAACTTCAAGGTCTCTGCATGGCCCTTTAATTAAGATAACTTTTTACACTTAAACATTTTAGGTCTTCATATATTCATTGCTTCATGGGGATAATTTTTTGATTCCATGCATAAGCAAAGTTATTTTCTTTGTGAAATGTGCCAAAACAATCCTCAATAACTACTTCAGATTTGCATCATAACTTCATACCAAATCTACCCTTCAACAAACTTTCAAATATGTCTACTGAATACAAGGCTCTTCTTTGCAAAAAAGTGCCACATTTTTTCCTTACATTCCTCTCTAAGAGCACCTTGAGAATTCACAAGAAAGTGTTTAATGTCGAATATGTAAGTATTCTGCATAAATTTTGAGCCCTTGTGTGCGAAGAGACTGTTCACCAAATTACTCTTATCTCATCCTACTTAGACAAGAGCTACCTCCTTCCAAATAGATAACTCAAAATAAAAGGCCATGAACAAGTGATCTACAATATCTAAATCATGCTTGCAAAGTATGCATCTACTAGCATGTCTAGTTTCTTTTATGTCTATTATCCTAGGTTAACAGCTTCTTGGCTATTTATAACCATAAAATAATCTTTATTTTTAAAGGAAATGTTGATTTCTAGACCGCTCTCCCCAAATAGACTCTATATGAAGGAAGGCATTCTTCAATGCTTGCAGCATAACCCAACTTGATAGTGTATACCCTTGTTCCACTATTCTTGGACCACTTGCGTTGATCATATTCTTCTAAAAGTTTAATAGCGCTATGGTTAAGAATATATACAAAATGTATACTAAAAATATATACAAAATGTTTCAATTATTTATCCAAATGACCTTGTAAGTTTACATCAAATTCCTATCACAATATATGTACATTATATACAACCTTTATGTGCTCAAAAGAGTGGGAGAGGATAATGGAATTCTTATTCATTGTAGTGGATAGGTAACAAGGGAGAAGCGATGATGCAATGGATGAAGAATAAATAAGAGTTGATAGCAATGGGATAAGGTTAGGAATATAGAATAGAGGTTAAGAGGAGTTGGTAGGGTCACTTAATAATGTTTACTGTGTATGTAGGAATAACCAAAACCAACTATAAATAAAAGGATCCAACATACTAGGTAACAAACATTAAATGAAAGGTCCAACATATTCCATTTACCACCGTCCATAGAAGTCAAAGGATCCAACATTGTTAAACAGAAACTTTGAATATATTATATTTTAAGAATAATAACAGACATAACAGTTTTCCATGAAAACCAACATTATTAATTGTTACATAAAGCTCCAAGCTCCAAAAAGTTTACGTGAAAGTAGTGCCAACAAGAAGTGGCAGCGGTCACAATGTCAAAACAAGTTATGCATGCATTCATTTTAAGTTAATGCTTCCTTTTGTAAAAATTTGTTAGAGAAAACTGTGCCTTAATTCCTAGCCTTTACTACTTCAAAAGCTAGAATAAATTGAAATCTACAGCAAAACCATAATAAATAGGAAAGCCTTGACAATATTATCGCAAACGAGGAAATGGGTACACGTTGAAAAAATGATTATCATTCCTAAGTTGAACTATGAAAAAGTGAATAAATTTGAACGCTTTGAATAAAGAATAAAGTAGTAATAGTAAAAAACTCACAAACTGATACAAATTTATTACCAAGAGTCTTAGTTCAAGTTAAGCAACGACTAATAACACGATATACCATCCACCGAAAAAACTTATCCAAGAGACATGGGAGATGCATCATTATTAAAGAACTTGGTGAAAACATAAAAATTGAAAATAGAGACAGGGCAGCAAACAGAGGTGTTGAAGCATATGGACAACTGAGTGGTGTTACCAAAGAAGGGAAACCCAAATCTGTCAAAGATTGCCCTTTTAAAGCCATGCCAATAGATGTTTATGTGCAAAAGGCAAAGGCCAAAATCCACAATGTTCAACAACAAAAATATTTTTCGGTACTGAAGCCCATGTAGCATAATCATGAATGGCAAGAACCTGTCAATGCCTTTTAATGAGAACGCCCTTTAGATGGTCATAAACATTGACGTGATCAGGACTGTCCAACTTGCACCATTTTTCACCTCAGCTTAAAATTAGAACAATGTAATTATTCATTGAACAAAGCTACCAACTTTTCAGATTGCACTTAGAGGTATGCTACTACCATTGATGCATTTGGACCTAATGTAAGATTTTCAACGCAAGGCAGAAATTCTATAAAGAAAAAGGAAAGTCAGGAATGTCGATAACTTAAATGCCTTTCATTGAGAACACTCTCTAGATGCCATCAACATTGGCCTGATCAACACTATCCAGCTGGAGCTGTTTTTTTCACTTAAGGCTGGAAGTCAGAACAATATAATTAATCAATGAACAGAGTCATCAAATTTATGGATTGCACTTTGAGGTCTGTTGGTGCGACTGATGCATTTGGCCCTAATGTGAGTCTACTGTGAGTTTGTCACCGCAAGGCAAAAATTATGTGGAGAAAGAGCAAAGTCAGGAAGCTTCATAAAGAAAACAAAGGTTGAGCGTATCTCTCCACATAATATATGGAAGATAGATGAAACCAACATAAATCTGCCAGTTTCTAATACCAAGCAAGTGGCATCCCAGATCCAACATCAGCCTAGAAAAGAAAATGAGTGAAGCAATAGTTTGATGAAGCATGAGACAACTCCAATTTGTTACGATTAAAATTGGATGGTGCTATCCTTTTCAGAGTATAATTTACCATATCTTTATTTTGTTTACATTAATTTCCATTTCACAATGACTGCAAATTTCATTGGACTGGTACACGTATTACATAGTTTCAACCAACAAACTTTAAAATTATCATAAAAATATTTTGGTAAGAATTCTCTTTTCATGGACGTCTGAACTCCATATTTTTTTATATAACTGTAAGTTTGTGCCATACTTCAATCTCACAATTTATACACAGGGCAATGATATAAACTCTAACACTTCCTATTTTTTTTAGCCATTAATGGTACCAAACTTTTGGTACATGATTGTGTCGAGGCATAGTGTCCATTTGAACAAAATTAACTTGTAAACTACTTCTATTCAAAGGGCCATTGTTACCCTACGTTGAGTCTCGCTTGATCTTTCGTATTCTTATCTTACAAGCCCATTTTCTCACAAAAGCAAGCCACCCCTCTTGTTTGCTTATTCATATTTTGAAAAGCCAACTTTAACTTCAATGTAAAGGCCTATTTTTTCAGCATCTCTTATACCTTAAGCTCACCAAGCAACTATAGCAGCCCAGAACATAGGAGTGACCTTCACAAGAACCAAAGCAAGTTGCTCTTATGTAAAGTACTTTTTAGTTCATTCTGGTCTTATGTAAAGTACTTTCTAGTTCATACTATTATTTGGATTGGAAATGTTGAAAAACACTTTTTCTTCATGACTTGAAGTGAACTATAGAGTGCATATTGAGAATGCTTCTTGTTTCCATTGAAGTCTGTGATTTGATTTAATTGAAGATGCAAGTGCAAATTCTAAAATATGTTCAATTCTAAGTTTTAGTACAGTTGTCTATATTTAAGCTTATTCTTTACTTTGCCTGTGGAATCATCCATCTCTCCAGTTACATTTCATTACTTATGACTTAATGCTTTATCCAAAACAGTTTAGAAAATTTCGTTTTTACTGGAGTTTGGTGAAGCAAAAAATCCAAAGGGGACACAGTTTTAGTTTTTCTTTTAGATTGTTTTAGGATTTTTGAAACTTTTAGAGACCCTCAAAACCTCTATGACATGAAAAGCTATCTTTGAAACTTTAACTTATAGAACTATGCCAAACATCAATTTTTTGCAGAATTTCTACTTTCTCCATCTTCAAATAGCTTTTTGCACCCTCTTGGATAGGCAACCTGCCTTACTCATTTATCATTTATCATTTATCTTCGACATGCCAGAACTCTATGGACATTGATTTGATTCATATGAATGTGATAACATAACTTTAAGGTCTCTGGACTGCAATGACTTTAGAATCCATTAATTAAAAAGGGAAAATGACTTGCAAAGTGCACTCTGCACTGAATGGATTCTAAAGTCCCCAAATAAAAAAAAGGCTTCCTCCTCCTGTGTAAAATTCCGGTTCCCTCAGGGAATCCATAAAGACTTATCACAACTTGTGTTACAAACATTTCCAGATAAAAAGTTTTCAACGTGTGTCAAAATGCTGGTTGACTTAAGGAATCTACAAAAACTCCATGGAATACTTTCACCTTTTCATTTTTATTCCGTAGCTTATGATTTTATTTTATTCCTATTAAGAAAATATTCAAAAGCTTATTACATATGCAATTTCCCTCGCACCTTTAAATAACTATGCACCCAGAGAATACAGTAGCACTCCATTGGTCTAGTGTCTACGTGCATATATTTATGTGCATTATAGAAGGTTCACGAAATCTAAAAGATGTATTCCATGCATTGAACATAGACATTCATCTACATTTTATGCTATTTAGAAATTCATGTCCAATAAAAGTTGGTTCTTACAGAAGCAAGAGCAGCAAAAGAGAATGGATTGTTTTTGTTGATTATGATTCCTCCTCTTCTTAAACTATGTAGACTGCAGAGGAAGAAGATGGCAAAACAAGTGTAAAACAAAAATAAGTAGGGTGTAAAGTAAAGTTTGAGACATTAAATGGGTGCAAGCTGGGAATCAACAGATATCCCGAAAATAAGGAAAATAAGGGATTGCTACTTCCAGCAGCCCCTTCAAGCCTCACTTTGGCATGGGTGTTTTACCAATTGCTAATCAACCTCAGCAGCTGGCTCCCATACCATGTTGAAAATTACACAAGTTATGAAACTATTCCACAATTGCCCCAATCTCATGGAAAATTACACAGGTTATGAAACTATTCCACAAATTGCCCCAATCTCGTAGAATTCTTAGTGTTGTTCAGCAATAAGTAGAACAAATCTAAACAAATGATAATAAAAAAAAAATCCTGAACAGTATTCAACATTCAAAATCAACACAACTAATAAATCACCATGCAAGCATCATTGGGAATTCAAAATCAATATAATTCTTCCTGATCCACCAATAGATTAAAAAAATACCGTTATACTAAAAGAATGGATCAGATTGGGCGTACTGAGTGGTTTTACAAACAACTGTAACTGATAATGTTCCAGGTGAGAATCATCATAAAACAATAGTTAAACCAAAGGGATTATTATAAAAACATAACAGCATATATAATTTACCAAACCACAGAACACTGCAAGAGAGTTTGCATAATTTTATAAAAAAAAGTGATGGACACTCCACGCTTTAAAGACAACAAATTTGCATAGAAATGAAACTGCACAGAATGAAATCCAGGAGGAGTGGAAAAACAAAGTACCTATGTTTTTTTCCTCTTCTTTGGCTCTTTGAATCAGAATTCCTGCAAAGGTATTCCTAGAAACAATGCAACTTCTCTGTGCAAACCCAAATAGTGCAAATCCTTTAAAACCGCAAACTAAATGTGACCAGTAAACACCATTTATGCAGGAGGGAGGGGCGGTCGCCATGACAAGATGTTCAACCACCTCCTCCATGAATAGCAAGCTATCTATGGGGTTTAATAAATTCAGAATAAATGCCAAACTGAGAAAGCTGAGAAAAAAACACACGCCATCCTCTGATCATCTGACCAACTCTAGAGTCACTTCACGTTTCCTTAAAGCTCAACGAGGATTGTAAACTGAAGGGAAAAAGGAATACTGTAACCAAAAAGCGTTATGAGTGATAAACCCTAAATGTCTTCATAATGTGTTGTGTTCTCCGGTACTAATGTGCTGCAACACATGACTAAGCTGTTGAGAACCCTAAAGGAGTTAGGGTTATACCTTCCGAGTTCAGTTATCTCTCAACATCGACCATTAAACCAAAACCAGGGCTCTTTCTACAGTTGTTGCTCTGACCTCTCCAGAAATCGTCAGACGGGCTCTTTCTACAGAAATCACAGGACGGGCTCTCCAGAAATCACTGGACAACTGCGGTTATGACCAACTCAAGAGTCACCTCACGGCTCTCCAAAAATCATCGGACTGTAGAAGAAAGAAAAACGTGAAACCTGGCAGTTTAAACGGCGTGAAACGTGGCCGAGAACACATGGTAGATAGCTACTCGCCTGAAGGCCGACGATGCTACAGTGTTCCCAAACCCAGCTTCTGAGAGAAAAACACCTTACGGCATAAATATTATCTTGGAAGTAAACCTTTTTTTATGAAGCCAAGATTAGTTTACCTTGAAAGTTGTACTAAATAAATCAATTTACCTTTGCTTGGAAATCGGTATTCTGCATAATATAGAGGAACAACTTAAGAGCTCCCTGATGGACGAGGGCTGGTTGATCACTATTGCCCTTGAGGCAAGCAGAGAAGACCTTATTGTCAGTTTGTATATTGCCTTCTCCATATTCGCTCCCATTGAAAATGCAACGCAACATATGCAACACCTTCATATTCATTCACACTAAAACTCTTTGAGTTGCTTGCAAGATGTGACTCTTCCCAAGCCTTGGACAGTATTTTGATTGAAAGAAGGAAAGTTGCAATCTCCTTACCAATAGTGAACCTGCAAAAAGCATTTCTGTAAATTAGCACCATATGGGAAGCCGAGAATGGACTCGTCTCCATTCTTAACCGTGAGCAATAATTATATAAAATTGAGAAGTTTTGTAAACAAGTAACAAGTGAGGAGGTATCGTTCAACACTGATCCATACATGCTCATTAAACAGCCAGACACAACATATAAATGGTATCTTGGAATTGCTATACTTTATAGTATCTCTTTCCGATGCATTCTCACATGCTTATAGTATCTCTTTCTCATGCGAAACCCCACATGCCTATTAAAACATCTAAACAGCTGAATATAACATACAAAATGGCATCTTGAAATTGCTTTTATGACTATAAAAAAAATTACTAAATGTTATTTCATACTAATCCATAATAGACCATAATTCTGCCAATGGAAGTATTCACAGATGTAGTGATATACCATAATTCTGCGGATATACCATAATTATGCGAATGAAAGTATTCATAAAGATAGTAATTTTCCTATAACATAAGAGTTGAATGGTTATACTGTGAAAATCCTTAACTATCAGTACTCTATTATACCCTTTCCCATACTATCCCCACATGCTCATTAAAAGAGCCTGAATATGGCAAATACAAAGCATCTTGAAATTGTCCTACAACTATAAAAACCAACTATCTACAATAAATCAATGGCTTGGTGAGCACTGAGCAGTAAGACCTTTTCTAGCTTATTCTTAATGGGTATGTAAAGCTTCTTCAAAGGAATCCCAACTCTAGAAATAAGAGCAAGTCTTTTTTTTTGGCTTTTTAAGATTAAGCATAGGGCATACCATATAGAAAGCTAAACCATTTCTTAATAGTCTTTCTATGCTTGGTAGAAGTACAATCCATTCTTTATAACCATTTGGTCAAATGCTTATAAAGAGGATATTGGTTAAACGAGCATCCAAGGCAAATCTAGACCCCGATAATGTACAAAATGGAATATGTTCCAGAATCCAACATCTCAACTACTGTTCTAACAAAAAGTAAAGTGCGGCTAGATGCATACCTTGACAGGAAAAGTACCAAGTGGAAGCTTTGTAGTAAGCAATTCTCTTAAGCGACGAATAGCCTTAACCTTGTTTGACAAAATGTCGAGCAGTGGCAATAGCTCATCAGTCTGGAGAGGAAACTGAGATGTGAGCCACAGGACTGGCCTTAATCCTTTCTTGTACTCACTTTCATTTCCGCTATCATTGACAGGGAGCTTATGCCTGCGAGTTGTTTCTATACTTATTGAATTTCTACCATTTGTCTCTTTTCCCTTCCTATAATCATCTACCCTATAATCAGTAGGCCTTGCATCAACAGACCTTCTACCACGCTCAGGTGAATATCTTCCAGCTTTCATCGAAATCCTTGTAGCCTAATCGCCAAGCAGATCACTAACTTTTCCTTCTACACTCGAAGAACTCCTAGGTGGCACAATCTTTCCGTTGTCTTGTTTCGCATTCCGCTTGCCCCAACTGAACCAACCCTTCTTCTCTTCCTTGACTTCCTTAAGTCCCATTGCCTCAACAACATCCCCATTAGATTTGGCACCAAATAACAAACCCACGTTGTGTTTCTCTTCCCTGCGAAGGAATTCCTCCCTTCCATAGCAGCTATGGCGATGTCCAACATCCAATGCATCATCTTCCTGCATCCCATCATCCCCAATTTCCAAATGATCCATCTTCAAGGCATTCTCTAGCTGCTTCTTCTCCTCCTCTATCAACAAACCTGCATAATCCTCCTCAGTCTCATATCTCTCATTATCAATAGTATAGCTATCCCCTGCAAAGGTTGCAAACAGTTCCTCATCAGTCATCGCCCCGGGAACCCGCGTGGACTTCACACTAAGCATCACATGGTGCATATCATAGATCCTGGCCTTCCAAGGCCCGACCATCTCAACCTTCTCTTGCCTTCTCCAAGTGATCTGAGGAACCAACTCAGCCTGAGTAACATCAATCCCAGGCCTGTACATATTTGTCTGTGACATCGCAACGGCTTCCTGCGCAATCTCGACATCAGAAGGCTGAGACCCGGCACTATCCAATGCATTCATAATTTCCTTATCGTTGTGGTATAACACACACAGAGACCCAGGTGCGACCCTCCCATCCTCACTCCCATCCCCAAGAAACAAAAATCTCTGATCTGATCTCTGAATCCGAAAACCATCAAACCCCGCAAGGGTCATATCGGCCCTCAAATTGGACCCTCTTTTCCATATCTTGTATGTATCCAAAAGCGCAATGCGGCCAATGAAGGGTATCACAGAGCTCTCAAAATGAAAATTTATCTCCATATAAAAATCCCGCATTCACTTCTTGGCAGCCACGACCCTGGGCACCCTCGTGCACCATTTCGCCCAAGCAAGGGGCTGATAATGCTTCATGATGATCATAGCAATTCCCTCTTCCCGTGCACATACCGCTTCCTACAAGGCACTCCAGCCCTGCTCATTCTGCAGACTCCAATCCGCGCCTGCAGACATGAGCATCTCGACCGCCTGGGCATCCCCCATTCGCACAGCCAGATGCAGCGTCGTCTCGCGCCCGGGCACATCTCGTATATCTAAAACACCAAAAATCGCTCCGCTGCTCCTCCAAGATCGACTCTACCTCCGTCTTGATTTCCCCGACATTCCCAATCTTCGAGAGCCCCGAAATAACCCGGCGAAGCGTCGTGTAGTCCCTCCGGGCAACGGGGCTGTGCACAGGACTGTGGGCATATTTGGTCACCTCATCCTGAGCCATTTCAAAACAGAAACCCAAAAACAAAACAGACAAAAATTCCTTCTACCATTTCCTATACATCATAATGCTGGAACACCCCCACAACTCGGTCTCAAAAATATTCCGTATTCTGCCCTTTGTGGGTTAACTTTGTTGATAATGCGTTAAGCGGTATTCGTCCCCCAAAGAGGAATTCATCTGGGAGCCCGGAAGGAGACTTATTCTCTCCACCTTGCCACGGGCTGTGTAGTCGTGGAGGACTGTGTGAGGGTCCATGGATTCCTTGATGGAAGCTCAGACAATGAGATCGCTCAGACAATGAGACCGTGGGGGATTAGCAGAGCGCTAACAGGTACGAAAGACTCGAGAACAGTAAGGAGGCAGAAAGTATTAGTATGGAAAACCCGATACGTGGCAAATTTTTATTGGAAACAGGTGGCATCATCTAATAGGCAGGAGGGACAATGAAATGAATAGTGGTTTTAAACAGAACTTCAGAGAAAAATGCCTAACAGCGTAATTATTGGTATATCAACTCCCTCACTGCCAATGGGAATGGTTTGGTAAATTTATTTCAATGGCTTTATAGATGACGAATTTTCTAGCTTCTACTTTTGCCTATATCTTTGCATCAAAGCTAATTTGAGCAATGGCCTTATTGAAGAAATCGTATTAGACTTTAATGGTTGCATCTAGCTTTTCACTACTTCAAGCGTGGTCAACGACCTGCGTAGTGTCTAAAGGTTAAAGCTTACTCCCAAAGTGCTTTAGAATCAAAGAAGTGTATGAATCAGAAACCCACTTGATGAAATAATTCCAATATTGATCACCATTGGATGGAATCAACTGCAAATATAAACCCTGAGCTGCTTGGCTATGTGGATTATCTAAATAACCCTAAAATTAATCTGTTAACTATATTTAATGAAAAACTAATACAAGTCATCTGAGGGTGTATTTAATGACTTAGTCATCTGAGCTTGGCTAGGGTAACAATAAACGTATCTGTTAACTGTATTTAATGAAAAACTAATTAACCCCATCAAAAAAAATTAACTGAGCAATGGTAAAATTCTTTCTTTACTTGTTTCACATCCTCCTCATAATCATCAATGTTAAAATTTATATCAGCATCTACACCTCTGAATTTGATGGCTGCCCTGTCATATGCCCTGCAACAAATGGAAGACAAATTTTTTATAACTCTAGCTAGTAATTTGGTCTCCTTGTTTCTCTGCGACTATTAGATCCTCAAACATCTCTAGGAGGCCAGGGGTTAAGGTCAATGCAAGAGGACTATTTCGGGAATGTTCGGAACAGTTCCCTGCTCTATTAGCCCGTGTATGTTAATGTAAGCAGAACAATGCAGTAATAAAATATTGCCAAAATGAATGGTAAAATTTATAACTAATGATTGAAAATGAATGGCACAATTTATGTAACATTGATGGTGCTCTTAACCTGTACTGAGGGAGAAAGGGGTAGGATATGTACCTGCTTGCCTAAAAAAACGATAGACGAGAGGAGGAACTTCATTACACAGCTCATCTTTCATAGCTCTATTCAAATCAATCTCTATTCGAATTAATCATCCTCAATCGAAGTTAGTTTTTCATCTTCAATTTCAATTAAAGCACATGCATCAACTCATTTACAAAATAAAGACAAAAGGAACACACAAATATCAATATCAATGACTAGAATGAAATGAATTTGTGCTATAATATGATTACCATAGAAAGAAAGAAACGCAGATAAAACACAAAGCAGACTACACCCAAATAAATCTAATAATATTTAGTTCAACAAAAAGGATAATATTGTAGTTGCCAAGAGCATAGCCTAGCTAAAGAAAGGAACAAGAATTTATGAAACCTGACAGAAATTGTGAAGAAGCAGCGTCCAACTTGGTGAATTGATTCGATTGCTTCCCAATTCTCACCGCGTCTTGGCCATCAGAGTAGAGAAGAGAACTGGAATTTAGATAATATAAAGGCGAAGACAATACTGTCGTGGCTTTCTTCGGCTTGTTTGGAAACATGCTCAGCTGTCCTCTCCCGGGGAGCCTCAGAAAGTGTATCAGACTCCAGGATCTGGACATTTCTTTTAAGAGACTTACAGGTTTCACTCCAGAACTGTGGCTAGCTTGAGGGGATTGCTGATAAATTTCAATCTATCTAATGATCTAATAAGCGGCTCAATACCATCTGCGCTGGGAGGAACGGCAATGATGCAGTTCTTGGATTTGTCCACTAATAATCTGCGGGGAGCAATCCCCTCTTATTATGGCGGACGCAACGCTCTTCGGGGACTCGATTTGTCCGGAAATATTCTGCAAGGTCAGATACCTGTCGGACTCTGTCACGCCTGCAGAACTTTGATCGATTTCTAAATCTGTCAAAAATCCGCTCACGAGGAGAGATACCCACTGCAAATTATGTGAACTTAAGGGATTAAGAATTCTGGATTTATCTTCAAGTATGCTCCCTGGAAAAATGCCCTCGGAGATGGGAAACTTGGCAAGCTCCAAAACCCTCAATCTTTCTCATAATGAACTCGAAGGCCCTGTTCCTCCAGTTGGCATCTTGAAAAGTTTCAATTCCTCCAGGTTCAGAGTGCTGCACTCCCATGACCGTCCACGGCATACCATCATTGTAGTTATTTCAGTTATATTGCAATTTCTCAGCTCCAGAAGATGGCAAAAATCAATGGAGAATTCTCTCTGCTCACATTAACCTCCACCACCGAATTCGATCTCCGGTCACATGTAATGCCCTGCCATTCACAGAGAGAATGTTTATTCGGGTTCCAGTTACTGAGAAATCCGTTCGGGAAATTCATTTTTTCTTCGCTTCAACAGAAATCAAGCCTTCAAGAGAAACAGTCACAGCCAACGGAAAGATGCACATATGCAGACATCGAATTCTTGATTTCACAGCAACAAAAGATACATACAAACAGGCTCTTGAATTATCCATTTCTTTCACATAGCTGTTAAGGCCATGTCGTGCAGTTTCATAGGCCCTTCAATTTATTTAATTTGAAGGCACTCAGGCACGAAAGCACAACAGGCACAAAAGCCCAAAGTGACGGTCAATAGCACAAAAGCACAACTTAACAAACGCTCAAAAGCATAAAAGCCCAAATCAACGCACAATATCTTCTGGCATCCAATGATCCCAGGAATCCAAGATTTTCTTGGTAACAGGAATCCAAGATTTTCTTGGCATGCGGACTCTGCTTGTTATAGAAATCCACCACGACTCCATCCCTCCCTCTCTTAATAGTAGGCTTGGAACTTCAGTTACAAATACAAATTCATGTTTATTCGGGTTCCAGTTACTGAGAAATCCGTTCGGGAAATTCATTGAAAATCAAGCCTTCAAGAGAAGCAGTCGGAGCCAACGGAAAGATGCACATATGCAGACATCGAATTCTTGATTTCAGAGCAACAAAAATACTACAAACAGGCTCTTGAATTAACCATTTCTTCCACGGAGCTATTAAGGCCATGTCGTGGAGTTTCATAGGCACTTCAATTTATTTAATCTGCAGGCACTCAGGGACGAAAGCACAACAGGAACAAAAGCCCAAACGAACGCTCAACAGCACAAAAGCACAACTTAACAAACGCGCAAAAGCCCAAATCAACCCTGCACAATATCTTCTGGCATTCAATGATCCCAGAAATCCAAGATTTTCTTGTTAACGGGCATCCAAGATGCATTAAACATTTAATCCCTCCCGCATCCCCATCCCTTGCACTCTAAATTGTCAGCTTGGAACTCCAGATGCATTAAACATTTAATGGCTACAAATACGAATTCATCTCATCAACCTATCGGACGGCTGACATTGTCTGAAACACTTACGTCTTACAGAAACAAACAAACTATAGACATAATTACGCATATCATGTCCTTTCTATACATTTCAATCAGTTTTAATGGATGATCAAAAGTTTTATCAACTTCAATTAAGTTTTAATTTAGGATATATATATTTTTGTTATATATATATATTATATAATTATAATTATAACGCTAAAAGCGTGAAAGTTGATTATGATAAGTGTGTTTAAAAGGTGTGATATAATATAATGGTAATAATTTAAATTTTATTTTAATTATGTAGTTAGATTAGTGAAAGTGACATATTATTAACAGCAATTATGTTAATAATACTAGCATACCCCAAAAGGGAAATGAAATATTGAAGAAAATTTTAATATGTTGTAAAATGAGAGAAAGTTGTGTGTATGTACAAATATAATTTGATGTGTTGAAAGTAAGTCTAACTAATTTATGTAGTTATAGTAGTTGATGAAATTGAAAGGAAAACTCTATTGCAAGTACCAATAAGCAATAAATAGAAACTCATGTAAAGGATGGCAAGTAAAATGAAATGTACATTAATTTGTCATATGAGAAAGTATACATATGTGATTAAAACAATAAAAGGCTAGGCAGTGATCAAGTTTGACTCAAATTATATTGGAAATCAATATTGGTATTTTCATTTGATAGGGGGAGTATAGGGATTGAAGGAAGGTTGCAATTTTAAGTGCGAAAGGGACAAAAAATGGAGTGCCTCTTCCTTTTTTCGAAGTGAGACATATGAAGTGTATTTCATCTTTGCATAGCATTCGAAGGAGAACGGTGATGCAATTCACATTTCTTGAAGCGAATAATTATCCGCTCATACAAAGATTACCAAAATATTTGGAATATCGAATAAGCCATAATAAATAATGTATTGTATTGATGATAGGATAGATGATAAAAAGATGATTACAATGGTTGACAACCCGCCTATTAAATAGGTCTCGGGAATTGTGAATGAAAGGTCATGCCCTTTCATCTTAAGTACAATTAATTATGTTTTACTATTCAGTTATTTAATTATTATATTGATTTATGTTTGTTACATTGCCTTCCCCTTAAGGGAATCTTTGTCCTCAAAGATGTATTTGACATTAATGTCTGATTTATTTTAATCTGCCGTCTCATAATTCTTTCCCTTTTGTATTTGCGACATTTGAGGAGATGAGCCGATACGAATTACGGATTCCCAAGGAGAATTGTCGCATCGTATCTCTTGTGGTCCATCCCAGATCTATTTTTATCGGAGCTCTGAGATCTTTTTGTTGGACAATTCGTCTCAATTGTTGCTTAGTATGTCAATATTTTTGCATGTCCACATAAATCTTCTGTGAATATTCATTTTGACCCTGTCATTGGTCAAAACGACGATTATAATTAGGATGTCTGTAAGGTGTAGGTGTTGTTTGTTCTTCTTTCTTTTGGACTACGGCAAGGATTGTCTTCACTTCCTCGATTTGATTTTTGGATGCATTTTCCTGGATTGTGCTTCTTGGTTCTCCAGTAGATTGTTTATGATTCTGAATCTTTTCGATTCTTTCATCTTGCGATTTTTTTTCAATTTCTAACTCCTTGATTTGATTTTGTAGTTCCTGATTATGATTATTTAGACACTGGTTTTCTTCTTGCTTTTCTAGTATTTTTCCTTCGAGATCTTCACCGGCGTGTTCCCTCTTGCTATTGTTTTTCAATTTTTTTGATTTTTGTAATCAGGGTTTTGTTATGATTTCTTAATCTGAAAATTTCTTCAAAATTGTGGGATATTGTTGTATTACTCTTTGCGATCTCCAGCTTGTGTTCCTTTTTAGAGTCGCTATTTTGTTGTTGAAGAACTTTTATTTGTTGTCGATACTGGTCTACCACTGATTCTTGATATGTTAATCTCTGTCGTATGTGCGTCAGTTCTTCATCTTTGTCGTTAATGATTTTGTTCAAGCATATTATTTCTGCTTCGTAATCACTTATTTCTTTCTTTATACCTTGATTTTTTTGTTTCTGATCGAACTCACTTTCGTCTTTTAATTTCTCAATTTGGGCAGACAAATTTTCTATATGGTTTTTTCGTCAGAAATTTTTTGTTCTTTGCGCTCTTTTTGCATCTTATGTAATTTAATCAACATTTTTTATTTCGTATTTATGTCTCGTAACTCTTCATTGTCTCTCTGATACGCTTTAGCTTGGATTCTAATTTCTCTATTTGTAGTTGCAAACCAGATTCCATGATTTCTTATTTCTTCAACACTAGATGGTTGTCTGGACTATAGATTGTCGTCGTTTTTTTATTTTGTTTTCCTTTTTCAATGATAATTGGTCTTCTTCTCGTTAGGTTAAATAACCCCTCTTTTTTTCCAAAAATAATAATTATAAATAATAATTATTATAATTTACTTTTTATAATAATAATTATTAATTAATTAATTAATAATATTATTATATTAATGTTTTATAAACTATCTATAGTTTTTATTTAATTTTTTTTAAATAATAATTAATGTATTAATTATTATATAATATTTTTTTATTATTTAATGTAATAAAACAAATTAAAATATTGTAAATATAAACGGACCCTGCAGAGAAAACATGCGGGAGTTTTAATGTGGGAGCCCATGGGGGCTCCACGGAGGATGAAGATTTTCAATTTTTTATAGTTTTTCGGGCAGGCAGTTGCGGGAGGAACAGTAGGTGGTTCTCGGGCGGATCCTCGGAACGGGAAGGAATCAGTCGCGATCAACATGGAGCCAGGAGCAGGGTTACCGATAGACATGGTGGACTACTCGGATGACCCATGGCAAGGGCTCAACATTTTCGCATCACCGAAAATTACTGGAATCCCGTCACCGGACACAGTCTAGAACACCCTGGAAAAACTGCCGGCTGGAACTGAGACTAGGATTCTGAATTCACCACCTAAGGAAGGGCTGCTAGGGCTGTTCGCAGCACGGCCGCTAAATCCAACTTTAGGAGGAGCCCCATACTCACTTTTCCCTACAAGCCCACCTCTGCAAAGCTCTGATGCAGAAATATTCATTAATGATCCTCCCCAAGCATAACCACAACACCAACAACCGGAAGGCATCTTGAACAAAGGGAGTGACCCCTTAGTGGTACAGACAGCATCCACAGGAGATACAGAGCAGGCCTCTGAACCACTGGACGAACTCCCGAGCAGGAACCCCATCTCGAAAGACGAAGGTACCCCCTCTGATAGAAGTTTGGAGGAAACCCTACCCAGCTCTAGAAAACAGAAAAACCACTGTCTAAATCCTTCCGGAGAAGCGTTTAACCTAATCTGTGGAGTTGGTGTCTCTATGGAAAAAGCCCATGAAATGGACGGATTGGCCCTAGTTGGGAAAATCAGAGGACGAAACCCCACTCAGAGGAAAATGGAAGAATGGGTTAGGGAAAATTGGACAAGGTTTCAAGGTGAAGGCCCAGAAATTACATTGCTAGCAAAGGGTTGGTTCGGCTTCCGTTTCAGCTGCAGAGAGGATGAAGACCTCATCCTCGAGAGAGTCTGGACATATGGGAAAACCCCTTTCAAGCTAAAGCGATGGTCACCCTTGTTTTATGCGGATACTGAGAGATTTCACACAATACCAGTCTGGGTTCGTCTTCCAGGCCTACCATGGGAATTCTGGAACCCGACATCGCTCAGTGACATTGGAAAGGCATTGGGGACCTTCATAGAGGCCGACCTTTCGTATTAGTAGACGAAAGTCAAGAAGGTAGCCAGGATCCTAGTCTCTTTGAACATCAAAACCAGCCTCCGGGAACACTTTAACCTGATACGGCAAACCAAGACAAAAAAATAGTTGTTGGACTATGAGGGGCTCCCGTTTCGATGCCACATATGTCATGAAACAAGACACTTGGAAAGAAATTGCCCAAACTTTGTTCCATCGCCTTCCGGAAGAAAGAAATGGGTTAGACAAATAGGGGCGTCGAGCTCAAAGGAAATTGATCTGAACCCAGTCCTGGACGAAGAACATCATATGTTGGAGGTTGCAGATCAACCATTAGATCAATCAAAAGGAATGGCCGTAGTATCAGACGAGGGACTTCCTCAACAGACGGAGCCTCGCCCGAGTTCGCCTTCCTTACCAGGTATGAACACTTCTTCCCTTAGCATGCATCTGAATGTTTTATCTTTGAATGAGGAAAAAATTTTGCCTACTCCCCTCACAAACAATCCCATCCCCACACAAAGCTGCACCTTAGCCCCCCCAAAAAAAACCATCTCCACCACAAACCTTGCAGCCCCCCCCCCCTCACAAAAATTGACTCGTCCAACCAGTCCTCTTCCATCTGTTTCCACCTTCAATCAAGAGATGTTCCAATCTCTCTGTGATCTAGGAGGATATTGGTGGCCACCCACCTATTCCTCTTGGACCCCCACCATTGTTTCTTTCAGTTTTCCAGTGTCCTTAATTGTAGCACAATTTACTATTTTTGGCAGTTTTCGGGTCCTAAACGTCCGGAGCCGTTTTGAACGACGTTTTGTTGGCATCGAATGGTTGGGCAAATATGAGTCCGTTCCGGACTCAATATTTGTCGTTTATGGATGTAGTCTTTAAAGATCAGTTTAAGGACTACATCCATAAACGACAAATATCGAGTCCGGAACGGACTCATATTTGCCCAACCATTCGATGCCAACAAAACGTCGTTCAAAACGGATCCGGACGTTTAGGACCCGAAAACTGCCAAAAATAGTAAATTGTGCTACAATTAAGGACACTGGAAAACTGAAAGAAACAATGGAGGGGGTCCAAGAGGAATAGGTGGGTGGCCACCAATATCCTCCTGGATCACTCTGAACCCAAGAGTTCCTGCTAAAGAGCTCGGGGTAAACCCTAGTATCATCTCCAAAGGTAAAGGAAGGGGAAGACCCTCACACCTCTCCGTGGCCCAGAGCAAGGCTCTTAGGGACCAGGCAAGTGGAAGACAAACAACCTTATTTGGGGCGCTTAGAGTAGTGCAAACCCCAGATGGGGTGCCAAAATGAAACTTGTCTCTCTAAATTGCAGGGGTCTGGCAGGTACCCAGAAAAAGCTTGCCCTAAAAAGGATGATGGAGGTTCTTTCACCAGAAGTCATTCTTCTACAAGAAACCATGGGACCAGAGTTGGAAGTAGAAACTAGTTTATCCTCACTTCTCCCGCTCTACTCTTTCACAGCATAAAGTGCTTTCGGCCACTTCGGAGGATTAGCAATTGGCTGGAAGAAATCAAGCATTTGGTGTACAAAGTCTTGGGGCTCCCCACTTGGGCTAGGAACCCATCTATGTTGGGTGAAAACAAACACAACCCTAACTGTTGTTAACATCTACGGGCCTTACTCAAATAGATTAGATTTCTGGGATTCTTTCAAAAAAGCTGGATTTATAAAGGAACGAAACTTGATTATAGGGGGCGATCTCAACTTCACCCTCGGAGCCCATGAAGTTTGGGGGCCAAAAGCACGAACTGATCCCTCAACCCCCTATTTCAACAACCTACTGCTAGACTCCAAACTAATCGACCTTGATCCGCAGCCCCTAAAACCAACTTGGTCAAACAGACGATTGGGAGAAGAAGAATAGCCAAGAAACTGGACAGATTTTTTATCTCTAAATATCTGCTAGAGAAAGATCTCATGTTCAAGCAATGGGTGGATTCAAGAGCGGACTCAGATCACCTACCCATCTGCTTGGAAATCAAGAAACATCCAAAAAAGTTGGCTAGTCCATTCAAGCTATGTTCTGCATGGCTTAAGAATGAAGAGGTAGTGCAACTCATTCATACAAATTGGATCCCATATCAGGTTGACAATGATACTAGGGCTGCCATTCATTTCACCCAAAACCTACTAAGAATTAAAAAACTTATTAAGGAATGGGCAACAAATAAGAAGATTCAGGATGATCAGCACATCATCCAAATTGAGCAGGATTTGAAGGAGCTCCAAAACAAAGAAGGGGGACGCTTCCTTACCCAAGATGACAGAGAGAAACTCTATTCACTAGAAGCTTCAAGAACCAAAATTCTAATGGAAAGACAAGAGGTCTTGAGATTTAAAAGCACAACAATTTGGATGGAATGTGGAGATGGCAATACAAAATACTTCCAGGCCTTTGCAAAAGGTAGGAAGCAACAAAATACTATCTGGGAGCTAAAGAATGAAAACAATGAGACAGTAAACACTTTTGAAGACCTAGCTGATACATGGAAGAAATACTTCGAAAACATATTTAAAGAAGGCCATCAAACAACAATAGCTGAAGTAATTCGAATTTCTCAGTTTTTCCCTGAAAGCATCAGTGAGGAAGACAATTTGGAGCTAATGGAAGAAGTCTCAGAGGAGGAGGTAAAAACAACCCTACTTAGCTTTCAAAAAGATAAAAGACTGGGGCCTGATGGGTGGACAGTAGAATTCTTCCTAGCAGGATATGACTCCATAGGCCCAGACCTATTATATCTGGTAGAGGAAACAAGGAAAAATGGTGTCCTCCATCCTCCATTGAATTCAACTTTCCTAACCCTAATTCCAAAAAAGGACACAACAGAATGCTTGGAGGACTATAGGCGTATCTCCTTGTGCAACATAACCTACAAGGTGGTCACAAAGATTATTGCACAGATATTTATGAAGGTCCTCTCAAAAATTATTTCCAAGGAACACTTTGGTTTTCTGGAGGATCGACAAATCCACGAAGCCATAGGGGTTGCCTAGGAGGGACTCCACAGTGCCAAAACAAAAAAAGCAAAGGGGGCGATCCTGAAAATCGATCTCTCGAAGGCCTTTGATAGAGTAAGCTGGATTTATCTCAGACTCCCACTCACACATCTAGGCTTCAACTACCCCTTCATAAAATGGATGTTTGCATGCATCACAACTACCTCCTTTCCAGTCCTTATAAATGGAGCAGCTTCCCCATTTTTCCATGCTGAAAGGGGTCTAAGACAATGTTTTCCACTATCCCCCCTGTTCTTCCTACTAGTTGCGGAAGGATTAAGCAGAGCTATTCTAGATGCAAAAAGAAGAGGTTGGTTTGAAGGTCTCAGAATTACCTCAAACACGAGCATAACACATTTACTATTTGTGGATGACATCCTCATTTTTTGCAAGGACTCAAAAAGAGAGGCAGAAAGGCTCTCAGAAATCCTAACCCTTTTTTGTAAAGCTACAGGTATGCAAATAAACTTACAGAAATCCTCCTTGACAACAATAAATTTGGAGGAGGATATGCAGAGATCTTTTCAGGTCTTATTCCCTTATCAACAGCTATCCCTAGATGATGGAATAAAATATCTTGGATTCAGACTTAATCCAAATTGCTACAAAAAAGAGGATTGGAACTGGCTGCTTGCCAAACTGGAAGCCAGAATAAACAACTGGTGCAATAGATGGCTCTCAAGAACCGGCAGACTAGTTTTGATCAAATCAGTTCTAGAAGCAATCCCAGTCTACTGGATGGCATTGGCATGGATTCCTAAATCAATCTTGAACAAATCCAGAAGAATCTGCTCAACTTTTCTATGGTCCGAGAAAAAAGATCAAAATGTTCTTCCATGGGTAAAATGGGATCAAATTGCAAGACCAAAAGCATTTGGAGGCTGGGGCATAAAGAACACTTATTTCTTTGCAAAAGCTTTGGCAGCAAAACTAGGATAGAGACTCATTTCAACCCAGATTCTGTGGACAGAAGTCATTATCCACAAATACATTTCCCCATATGGGATCCAAGAAACCTCCAAATGGATCCATCATTTGGAAAGCCTTATGCAAATCTTTCTCACTTATATCAGAAGGACTGGTCTGGAAGGTAGGGGACAGTACAAAAGTCAGAATAGGGGAGGACCCTTGGCCAAGCAGCACCCAAAATCACATTCTTCCCCAACCTTTAATTCAACTAATTCATCAGAAGGGGTGCTACCATTTAAATCAAATAGCAGACCCTACTTCAACCAACATCTGGCATCAAGGCTAGAGGAAGAGTCAAGACATGGAGCTTCCAAAACAATGGGCAAACCTTTGGGAATAGTACACTCTAGCATTGAAATCTTCTCACATCCGGATTACTAACAGAGAAGATGAGTTGATTTGGGAGAAAGCTCAACTTGGAAAATACGCCCCAAAGATTGGCTATCAACAACTCTGTTCTCAACTCTTCCAAGAGAGTAAAAAATGGTGGCAGAAAGGGATTTGGAAGATAAAATGTCCTCTAAAGGAAAAAAAATTTACATGGTGTGTCCTTGCAAACAAAATCCCAACATGGGAGCATCTTCAGAAAAGACAGATAGCAGGTCTGGGATGGTGCAGCCTTCGCAAAGACGCTGAGGAAAACTCAAACCATCTCTTCCTTCACTGTACTTTTTCCAAACAGGTTTGGGAGCACTCCAAGTCTTTCACATCTTCAAATTTCATTTGAAAAGGCAGCACAGTAGAAGAGGCTTGGAAGGACCGGTCATCATCCCCCCAAACAACTCAGATAAAAGCCCTCCCACTTATCCACATTTGGGGCCTATGGTTGGCTAGAAACAAGGTCATATTCCTTGAAAAAGCCAGCTCTCTTGAAGAGGTAGCAAGGAGGGGCTTGTATATAATCTCTTACTTTCCCCAAGCAAAGAACACACCCCCCCAAGAATTGTTGTCCCTGAACAATTGAACAGAAACACCCCTTGGGAATTTTTTGATGGAGCCTCCCAAAACTTAACATGTGGAGGAGGTGCATGCTTATTTCTCAATCAAAACCACTATTTCCAAATATCCTTGGGGCTGGGAGCTGGAACCAACAACTACGCAGAGCTCATGACGCTGAAACTCCTCCTTTTGTTTTGCAATTGAAAGAAACTGCAGACAACTACAAGTCTTTGGTGATTCAATGGTGGTCATAAATTGGCTAAACAAGACTAAAAAATGTAGAATTGCTACACTAGATGCTTTATATGAAGAGACAACTAGATCTCTCTCTTTCTTTGAATCAATCTCTTTCAAACATGTTTATAGGGAGCGAAATGTGGATGCGAACAAGCTCTCAAAGACAGGACTGACTTTGCAATGGGGCGAATGGAAATTTTTTGAAATAAAGGACTCATAGGCTACGGAATATCCGCACAGGCCTTTTATAAACCTGCCACACTAAAACATTTTCAATTCGAAGTATATATTTTTTGACAGTGCTTAAGCACCTGCGGAAAACCTCACGAACAGGTTGAACACAATTCTCTTATTCAGCTCAGAGGATGGAACAGTTTTGTTTTGAAGCTGCCCTACATGGGCATTTTTCTGCCATCAGACACTCAGTCTATCAAGACTAGTCTGGGTTTTTTTCAGATCCCGGAAGGGAGGAACATCTACATCAGAATAGATGTGAGAACAATTGTAAATCTGCATATAGCAGGAATAGAACACATACTATATCTAGTATGTAATTTTGATTAAGGAAAATCAGCTTTTTTTTCTTTTGAAAAAAAAATATAGTGTAAATATAATATATTACAATATAACATTTATGTTTTGTTTTGTGTTGTGGGAGTTTGGACGACCGTGCGGCGAGGAATGGTGGGCACCGACAAGAATGGATGGGCAATGGATGCGCAGCGATGGGGGAGGAAAATGGCGTGGCGGTGTGGGTGTGGGTAAAGGGCATAGAGATGAGAGAGGGGCGTGAGTAAGGAATGAAGGGAATGGCGGCTGGAAGTTTAAGCAGCGTGGGAAGGGAGATGGGAGCATTCAAGTGAGGGGTGGTGGCGCGATGGGGGAGGACGCGAATGGAATGAGAGCGCGCTGAGAGGGAGCTGAGACGCAGGTGGAGGAGAAAGGGCAGTGGTGAAGGGTGAGCGTGAAACAGTTGAAGCATGCAGGTGAAACGTGAAGCGTGGGTGATTGGGAGGTGACGTGAATGGAAATGAGCGTGAGCAGCAGATGGGCATGATTGATGTGAGAGATGATGCAGATAGTAAGCAGAGAAGAGTGCAAGTGTTGGGAGTGTTGAGAGAATTGGATGGAGGGCTAGAGTGGGAGAGCTAGGCAAGATGAGCAGTGGGGAGAAGCTTGAGCAGCGTGGAGGGATGGGAGATAGGTCTAGGCAGAGCTAGAGAGAGAGAGAGTGTGAGATTTCAGGGAAACCTTGGAGTGAGGCTAAAAACCACAAAAACTAGACAAGGTCTGAAAATTAATGGCCAAAAGTTCGGATCAGCCAACGTGGCTCTGATACCACATGAAGCGAATAATTATCCTCTCATACAAAGATTACCAAAATATTTGGAATATCGAATAAGCCATAATAAATAATGTATTGTGTTGGTGATAGGATAGATGATAAAAAGATGATTATAATGGTTGATAACCCGCCTATTAAATAGGGCTCAGGAATTGTGAATGAAAGGTCCACGAAAGGTCATGCCCTTTCATCTTAAGTACAATTAATTATGTTTTACTATTCAATTATTTAATTATTATATTTATTTATGTTCGTTATATCTCTTCTAATGTTGTAGTGCATGGCATTACTGTGAAGGTCAAACATTGTTGTTCATTGTTACCAATGTCAATGGTTGACATTGTTAATGTCAATCCTTGGGATTTATGGATAGTCAATGCCCAGGCCATCTTGAGAGGGATTTGTTTCTCGTTACTTCAATTTATGGGTGGAATTGATATGTGCTTAGGTTGATATTGGTCCCATGGAGGCCCAATGCAATTATCGAGTGTCATGAACATAGGGTGGTAACTTAGGAGGGATAGATCCAAGTGTGTATATAATTTGCATGACTACTCCAAGTGCACCATTTACTAATCTTGATTGAATCCATACTTTGCAAGATAACATTACTTGCTTCCCTACACATAGAAGTATTCAGATAGTTATTTCTCTTTGCAAGCCTGGCTGAATTCGAATAATTATGAGAGTGCAGAGACAAATTCAAGTATTCCAGCGCAAGGATATTTGCAAGTGTTCCGCTCGATATGGATAAACTATGGCAAAGACATTGAGATATTTAAGTCGAATTAAAAGCTCTCAAAGGAATTTGTAAGCTGCTCCAAATTCGTGGTGCTAAACAGATCAATGTGTTCGAGGCTACTTAAATTCCCAAAGGAATATTGTAGTGACTTAATTTTGGAGGCACCATTCAATTCAAGATATTTAAGACAAACTAAGTTACCGAAGGAATTTGGAAGGCTCTCCAAATTATAGGCCTTTAAAAGTTTGATGTGTTCGAGGTTCCTTAAATTCCCAAAGGCATTTGGCAGTGACTTTATTTTAGAAGTGTGTAATCACTTCAAGCTCTTCAACAACAATAGATCACAAAAATCTTTTGGCAATGTCTCAATCTTCTCCGCTGATGAGACGTAAATCCATTCAAGGTGCTTCAACTTCCCTATGGACTTCAGAATCTTTGAAAGAGGAGAGATAATGTTCAACTCCCGCAACTGGAAAGGAGCCTGCAAAATGTTCACGCATGTTTCAATGTATATAAGAATTATACCAATACTGAATAAACAAAATAATATTAAGTCTGTCCAATTTCTATTTACCTACGATTTGCCATGCCACAATGTTTTCAATTCCGTTCCATCCACATTTAAAACCCTTAGATTTTCCATTGGAATCCAGAAAGGCAGGGAAAAGTAGGGACACTTGAACCAATAGAGTGTGTACATGGTCAAACCCTACAATCAACCAAAATGAACAAATCTAAATATATTAAATATTGTTTTTCAATTTAAAAATAAACTCAAATAAACTATAACAATCAAAGTTATTTCATATCATTATTTCTCATCTTATAATCCTAATATCTATGAACGGTCTCTTTTCAAATATAGTGAGGGTGGCACACACAAACCCCAACTATGACATTTGCTTTGTCCATAAAAACCGATTTAAAGCAACTCTATATATGTGGAGGTGGAGGTAGTGTTCGACTAAAATGTAATATCATACCTAAAAATATTAAATAAATAAGGCATAAAAACATAGAGATAAGATCACATTTAACAAAAGAAAATTTCTTTGCATCATCTTTTCAGAAAAACACAAAGCCTCCTTAGCAAACACTCCACCATAATCTCCCCTCAAAGATACAGACTGCCACATATATTTACATAGTAAAGCATAAATTTACACATTTCCTTTATTATTTTATATAACAAATGGCCAAGGGTTCAACTCCAACAACATACACAGATCCTACTGACAAAATTTAGAAGAAAAGGCCCAAAGAAAGTATGTGAACTATGCAAAAGAAAGATCAACAAACGTTTATCTGGGCCCTGAACAATTCAATTGGCTTCCCTTTGAATGATTTCAACATGGCTCTGAAATGACAACATGAGTTGGATGCTTTCGGCTTTTGTGGATACCGAATGACCACATGTGTAGACTGTAGCCATTAGATTCTATTTGCGTTCTTCCACGTTGTTGTTGCTTTTGTTTCTTTTCAGATGACGAGCAATGCCTTCCTTCCTTAGCGTATGATATGGGGTTTTCAAATCACCCCATTTCGGAGTTGGGAAATTTTTTCCCCACCTCCTTCCATCATTAGGGTAACTGTTGTACTACGCTCCCATCCCACCGTATTTTGGGACATCCAGAGGCGTCAAACATCTCCAACAACCTCACGTGTTCAATACCTTGCAATTCTTTTAACTCATCGCACCCAGAAACACTTAATAATTGAAGCATTGTCAGTTGTGCCAAACCTCGTGTGCTCTTTAGCTTCACACACTAAGATGCCTACAACTCTAATGATTCCAATGATTCAATACTTATCATCTCCACTTTTTTGCATCCGTTGATATCCAACATTTGAAGTTTTGCAAGACCACATAGACCTTCTATTTCCCTCAAATTAGAAGACCAATTCAATTTCAATGTTATGAGTGTACTTGGAAATCTTCTAACCTCCACCAAATCATCACAACTGTGGATTTCCAACCTAGCCAACTGAGTCAAATATCCAACGGAATCGGGCAAGCCTTTTAACTTCTTGCAATGCCTGAGGTTCAATTCTTTCAAATTCCTTAGCTCACTGAGCAAGGGCGGCAACATATCAACTAAATTCCTTCCTCCTTCCCATACCAGATGTTCCAAACTAATTACGTTCTCAACAATAATGGGCATGAATTCCACCTCAACATATAATTCATGAAAGATCTAGAAAGATTCTTTAACGGGCTAAGACTTTGCCTTAACTCAATGAACTCGATCTCAATCAACAGGTTTCGGGTCAACCGTTTTTGGCTCTCCATATAGATAGGTGTTATGCTCTTTACTTTGGATGTGCTGTATGGACCGGGGCTACACATTGATCAGAACAAAATGACAGACAAATGATAACAGGAATGGAAAGATGTGATAGCTTCATAGATAGAGTGTGGCACTCATTCAACATTCCAATAGTATCATTCAATAGGTGCTAGCAACAGTGCCTCATATGGGTAGCTTTTTTTCTGGAAAATGCGGGGAGCGACTATGATTTGGAAACATTTTTAGAGACAAAGTTCGACAAGGTTTCGATATCGACTGCCTATAATAGATATTTTAACATCATTTCCATTAACCATATCCAACGAATTAGCAGAGTTGTAATGGAGAGATGTTGAACTTTGTGAGCTCACTCATATTGGTAAATGATCTTGGTATTGGCCTTGTGAAATTGTTGTGGGAAAGATCAAGTCTATGGAGACACTTTATACCACCTAGTGATATAGGCAGAGACCCACTGAAATTATTGAAAGAAACATTGACACTAACAAGCAGAGGATTAGTGATCTCTTGAGGAAGAAGTCCATCAAAATTGTTCATGGCAGAAAGAATAAGGCTTAAGTAGCTCATCTTACCAATACTTTTAGGAACTGAACCACTAAGATTGTTGCCGGTGAGTTGTAAGTACCTAGAAATGCAGTAAGCTAAACTCTAGACCATTTGCACCTAAAATTCGACCAGTTTTTTGGCTAAAATCTGGTGAAAATTGTTCAAAGGTTTGCTTTTAGTGATTTGAATTGCATAATCTAGGTGCCTCGAGGGTAACCGAGGGTCCTGAATCCATTTCTGCAATAATTATTGCAATTTTAACATTGAAAATCTCATTTTCAACAACAAATAGTGTTACCGAATTCCGACCAAACTTACCTGAAAAGGTGCAAATGGTCTAGAGATTAGCCAACTCCCCCAGAAATTATGGGCTCAAAAACATTCCCACTACCCCACTTTGGACATATGGGGAAGAGTGATCTTCCTGTCAGCAGGTTTTCCCATAGAACCTTACAGCTTCTGTGGTTCAATGTATGGTAGATGAAATTAAAAGGTGGATAATTAACTAGCACCCATCTTTTGAATCTTGGGCACTGTCCTAATTGCCTTGGTATTGGCTTCAAAACTTTGATATTATGTTTGAATATATCATGTGGATTACTCCCCATTGAACTCAAATTATCTGGAAGATTCCTTGAGAGTTGGTTACAAGCTAAATTAAGCCATAGCAAACTCTTGCACTTGCCAACTTATGATGAAATTGGTTCAGTAAGTGTATTATTTTCTGGCGAGGTCTTTGGTGGGTGGTTTTCATAGTCTTATGGATTAGCTTTTATTTTTTGTTGTCCACAAAAAGGTATAGGGGTGATTCAAAAAACAAGGGTGCTCCATTGTGGCTTGCTTATTGGTGTTGTGACTGCCCAAAGTATTTGAATGTTGGAACAAACAAATGAATTTGTTTCAATTTCTTGAATATAGGGCATATTTCAACAATTCTTTGTCTTGTATTGTCGATCATATGCTTTCAGAGTTTTGTGGGCGGTAAAAAACTTGTTTTTTGTGCGATAATGTTGCCTATGTGCAATGATACTGTTCATTTTGAATATGACAACTGTTGGGAGAGTTGTATATGGCTGTGTTCTGTGTGATTGCAAATCCTTGGTCCATCTCTATTTTGTACCAACTTCTTAGGGAAGGAGCAGATAAGCAACCATGCCAACCCAAGACTAATAGTTGAGCGACTTCCAAATAGTTGTTTGTCATCTTTTGCTTTGGTTTGCAATGAATTTAATTCCTTCATGTGTATGTTGGTTGCAGTTACATCTCTTTGTTGGATACAAAGTTTGACCTCAATGATTATGTGGCTTCCCCTGCTAGTGTGAAGAATCGTATTGGAATCGTGTGAGGCTGAAGTGATGAAGTGTGCTATGGATCTAGTTGTTTATGGCTTAGATTGTCCTAAATTTTATGAACAATTGGTATGTGACCAATAGTTAGTGCCAAGGTTCTGTCTGTTTCATTGCATCTCTAGGAATTCATTCATTATAATAGAATTATGATTGGTGAAGAGCTTGTTCGTGGATATCACAATTTGAATTGGTTTTGATATTTGTGGCCATAGTTACAGAACTGTGTCGTCACTATTGTCTTCACCCATTGATTCTATTTAATAATAGTTGTATTGGTGTGGTTTGGACTGTATCCTACCACAAGTTATCCAGTGATGTCCAAATCGGGCCAGAAGACCTAGCGTTCTTGAGATTTTTTTCGTGTGCTAGATGTCTTGGTTGGATTATGGGTATTTTAGTTAAGAGCTTTGATTCTAGCTATGGAAATGAACATGTGAATAATAGTTAGTGAACCATAGTTAGAGTTCATTAATCATAATAAAATTATGATTGATAAACAAATTGTTGGTGCAATTATGCGTCTTTGTTGGATATAGGGTTTGACCTCAACGACTATGTGGCTAAGTACATTAATGGCTACCAAGTTGAAATCCTAAAATTGGGGGGTCAGTCTCCATCCCTCACATCCACAATATTTTCCATCTAGAAGTCAAGAAAGAGTTCCCTAAACCTTGGACTCAAAGCTGTTAGTTTTTCAACATTTAAGCTAGCATTATGTTAGGATCTTTTCACTGAGAGAATAACAAGCACAACAATAACATAAGCACATCACAAGAGACAAGAGACACAAAGCTTTTAGGAGGGGAAACCATAAATGGAGAAAACCCCTCAACTTCCTCTAAGATAGTATCACCACAAGATGTGATCCCAAAACAGTAAGATGACCTCCCAACACAACAGCAGCCTTCTGTCTTCTGTCAAGCCAAAGATTTCCTTCTCCAAAGGTGCGCCACACTTGAGAGAGCAAGAGAGCTAAGTCACAAGTGATAAATAGAGATACTGTCACTCTCTATTTATATTCTTCCGTTGACTTGAAGTGCACTCAACCTAATAATTACTACTCGAGCCTACACCTTAATTAGTGTATAATAACTCAAGTGCCCCTAAACTGTGGGGACTTACCTAATGACTTGATATGACTTATTTACATTATAATCCTCCCGATCGGAACATCGGGGCATGACCACATGACTCAAATACATAATAGAAACATCCCGGAATAAACACCGGGTTACAATACATAAGATACATAGAAGAATACATTCCGAAGTTACATATACATCAACACTCCCTCTTAACTAGGAAGGTATTCTTTCGACACAATTTTTCAGCACTGGTCTTCTTCTCTGTATTAGCTGGATCATGTTCATCTTCAAGTCATCTATGTCATCAAGTCTTCTTCGTCTTCAAGTCATCTTCATCTTCAAGTCATCTGGATCTAGATCATCTCTCGATCTGGATCATCATAGGACATCATCACATGATCTAGATCATCACTCGATCTGGATCATCATCACTGAATCTAGATCATCACTCGATCTGGATCATCATCACTGAACTGGATCTGGATCATCACTCGATCTGGATCATCTCTCTGGACTAGATCTGGATCATCACTCGATCTGGATCATCACTGCTGGATCTGGATCATCACTCAATCTGGATCTCTCGGAGTCATCATAACTGGATCTAGATCATAGCTCGATCTGGATCTCCACTGGTCATCATCATGTGTGTACTATCTCGTCATAGGAAGTTCTACAGAGCCAGCCCTTTTTCATGCTGGATGTAGGCCCACCACCTGTAGGTCTTCATCATCACTGGCCATACTGGAGAATCCTCAGGACTTATTACGTGCGTCACAAAACCTCGAAAGAGCATCCCAGGACTGATTACGGGCACACATCCCAACCTATAGGATCTCCCAGGGCTGATTACATGTGACCTCACCACAAAACCTCGCAAGAGCATCCCAGGACTGATTACGGGCAGACAGCCCAACCTATAGGATCTCCAAGGGCTGATTACATGTGGTCATGGCAAAACCTCGCAAGAGCATCCCAGGACTGATTACGGGCACACAGCCCAACCTATAGGATCTCCCAGGGCTGATTA
>LPNX010461857.1:42557-70811 GCA_001517045.1 Pseudotsuga menziesii
TAAGTAATCACTTCCTTCTGGAACACATTCCTTGAATGAATGAATTCCATGATCCTGGGAGGCCATTCAAGGTGGCCATCACCACTTTTGCATTCTTCACTTTTCCTTTTACCGCTTCAAGTTGTTCTTTGATTTGAGAGACTCTTATGACTGCATGGTCTCTGCATTCTGGATCTTCACATTCTTCAACTAGTTTCTTTAGGTCATATGATGACTTGACCATCTATGAATGCAGCCCTCATTCCTTTTGCATCAAAGCTGAAATGGAGAGAAGGTTCTTCTTCAATCTTTGTGAGGTGATTCATGTTCTGACAGTCTTACAAAGGATTTCTTGAATCCCGTCATATGTTTGTAAGCCCCACTGTCTATAAGCCAATCATCACTTCCATGAGTAATGTTACCTTTGAGAGCTGATATTAGAACATATTCATCCTTGCTTGAAGAATCTTCACTTTCATATCTGGATCTCTTTCTAGATGGTTCATCATCCTCTGCAGCATGAGCATGATGTCTTCTTTGGCCTCGTCTCCCTCTGAAACTGGAACCTCCATACTCATGTAGGTGTCCAATCCATTTTCTTCAGAGAGATCATATACTTCCAGGCTTGGAAGTTGTCAACTTCCGCAAGCTTTTCACTAAGCTAATGTGATATATCATATTGAAATAAGAAGCTCAAATGGAATTAGCAAAGAATTAGATCTTACCGATTTGAGGTGTTCGTCCTTGTCCCGGAGTTCATTGATCTAGGGTTTGTCACAGAAACCCTAATTTTTAAAACTTGGAATATTTCAGATCTGATTGGATGAACAGATATATCTCTTCAAATGGAGCTGTCCAATGTACTCCTTTTCTGAAAACAGTGAAGGAAAACTCCCGGAACAGGAAACCCTAATTTTCTGATTTCTTCTGCAGAAATGCCTGTTACTGTTTCTGTGATATCTCTGAAATTATTGATCCTCTATGTCTGGAATTTCTCACTGAGGTAACCTCGCATGTCCTTGATCCAACACCGTAGGTTTCATCAGAATTGGTTTCACCATTTGGGATTTATGATCCTTTTCCCAAGGTGACCTGTTAATGGGACTGTTCAGAACAACGAAGTTGTACGGCATGCCACGTGTCACTGGTTCATCTTCTGAGTCTGATATTTGGAACAAAGAAAGTACAGTCCGTTACCTTTCTATAAAATCTTCAGGAATTCCATTTGGACCTCTGTAGCCCAAGATATTACAGATCTCCCCAGGTGACCTGTTTATGGATGATTTCTGGAAGAGGCTGGAACCCTAACTTGGAGAGATCATATCTCCCAGAATATAGCGAATCTGAGGCTGAGCTTTTGACACAGAGTTCATAAGTATTTTATCTTCGGCCCCTGCAATTTTCAGCTTCTGATACTTTGCCAATCTCGGAATGTAGCGACTGTACCAAAAATTAGCAGGTTTAGTATTTAGGGTTTCTCCTAGCTCAGGGTCAAACTAGGGTTTGACTTTCCCGAAGATTTACCCAACCAAATTTCTTGATCCAGGTCTCTAAATTTCGGTTTTGATGAGGAGAACAATCCTATTCTGGTCTCACCCAAAAATTCCTCTTCTGTAGAAAGCCCTAATTTCCACATCGAAACTGAAAATGCTTGAAATTGAATTCCGCATCGACAGAAAGATGCACCCTTCAAAGGAGAGTCATCGTAGCATACTTTTGCTGAAAATATGTGGAGGAAGATCCACAAAATAGGAAGCCCTAGTTCCTGTAGCTGCACAATGTCTTCTTCTCAGGTTAGCTCTGATACCATGTTAGTTTTTCAACATTTAAGCTAGCATTATGTTAGGATCTTTTCACTGAGAGAATAACAAGCACATCAATAACATAAGCACATCACAAGAGACAAGAGACACAAAGCTTTTAGGAGGGGAAACCATAAATGGAGAAAACCCCTCAACTTCCTATAAGATAGTATCACCACAAGATGTGATCCCAAAACAGTAAGATGACCTCCCAACACAACAGCAGCCTTCTGTCTTCTGTCAAGCCAAAGATTTCCTTCTCCAAAGGTGCGCCACACTTGAGAGAGCAAGAGAGCTAAGTCACAAGTGATAAATAGAGAGACTGCCACTCTCTATTTATATTCTTCCGTTGACTTGAAGTGCACTCAACCTAATAATTACTACTCGAGCCTACACCTTAATTAGTGTATAATAACTCAAGTGCCCCTAAACTGTGGGGACTTACCTAATGACTTGATATGACTTATTTACATTATAATCCTCCCGATCGGAACATCGAGGCATGACCACATGACTCAAATACATAATAGAAACATCCCGGAATAAACACCGGGTTACAATACATAAGATACATAGAAGAATACATTCCGAAGTTACATATACATCAACAAAAGCCTTATTATACCCATTTTTAAAAGTTATGAGAAAAATAACTCCTCTAATTATAGGACCAATATGATTATCCCTCTCTTAGCCAAGTTATATGGTATTATTTTTGAAAATAAGATCAACATATGGCTAGAAATCCAAGTTACAAGAGTTAACAGGAAAGCTGGTTTTAGATGGTATCATTCCACCATAGACCACCTAATTACTCTCATGATCATTGAAGAGGAATGCTTCAATAATAAGATGAATCTCCTCTATTGCTTTGTGGAATTTAGGAAAGCTTTTGTTATGGTGCCTAGAAATAACTTTTGGAAAAGATTAAAAGAGTTGATGGTTCCTTTCGAGTTGAGAGCCGCTACAATAAGGTTGTCTGAGAATGCCATTGCCGAGTTTAAGAACATCGAGGGTCGGTTGAAAGATATTAATTGTAATATAATGTTTAAGCAAGGTTGTTGCGCCCATAGGCGCTCTAGAGCCCGGTATGGGGGGTTACATAACATTATGGTAAGGTTACTTTTTACTTCTAAAAAGAAGTAATAAATATATTTTGTCGGCCATTAAAAAAGAAAGAATTAATTATCAACCAAAATAAATGTCCACCATAAAAAGAACCTAATATGGGGAAGATGTTGTGATGTTCCTACCTAAATAAAAAATGAAAAATAAAAAAAATTAATTATCTGTAAAAAAATGTTGTCCTTGCACATGGTTTCAAAACCATGTGCAAGGCCTCCTAAACAACCCATGGTTTTATTGTACATGGTTTATGAGGGCCTTGCAAATGGTTTTAAAACCATGTGCAAGGCCTCTTATACAACCCATGGTTTTATTGTACATGGTTTAGGACGGCCTTGCAAATGGTTTTGAGACCATGCGCAATGCCTCATAAACAACCAATGGTTTTAGGAGGGCCTTGCACATGGTTTTAAAACCATGTATGGGGGAGATGTTGTAATGTTAGTTCCTAACAAAATAAAAAATAATAAAAAATATTATATGTTGATCTTAAATAAAAAGACGTGTCTTTTGATTTGAATCCCTCTCGAAGCTTGATAGATCCTAGGATTTGGATCTATGCTAGTTTAATAAAGACATGATGCACAGGCACAAGGTTAGAATAAATTGTCATCATATGAACCATATGACCACAGTACACCTTTCGTGAAGACTTGTAGGAGAAAAAACCATATGGCCACACTACACCTTTCCTGGCTCCCGCTCCGCCCTGAAAACCATAACCAAGGAACTCGGGTGTTTTTCAATGGAGTAAGCTAGCTGTGGAGCAATCCTCCCTCATTGGACGGAGGAGGAGCAAAGTTAGCGTTGACTTTGCTCCTCCTCCGTCCGATGGAGGGAGTTTTGCTCCACAGCTAGCTCACTCCTTTTTCAATTTGGATGGAGATATTGACATAACAGTGTGATTCTGATTTAAAGATCCGTGTCAAGTGTGTACAATGAGCATGCCCACTTATTTTAAGATTCTCTACTAAATATTCCTATATATTTTTTTTAATCGTACCTTTACACCTGGAAAGCCATTGTTAGTATTAGGTAACTTATTTTAATAGCAGAACCATGACTACAAATTCCTGCTTTAATTTAATATGTTTTTAAGATATTAAAACAGATCTGGGATAGAGGAGGAAAGCACGTAGACACAAACAAAGAATTTGTAACTTATTTTACTCGTAAAACCACTGGTACAAATGATGTGCACTGTTCTTGCACGGAACTTCTACACATTTGGAGAGAAAATACTTCTCTGTAGAGATAACGCAAATTGCCATTCGATATAAGAAAAATAAGATCAGATCTATTCAAAATTAAGTGTTTACGAGCCTGCAGTTGGCGCGGATCTGACCGTTGGTACCAGTGAGGGGTTTGATGTTTGCCATGTTTATGATGGCTTGCTTGAAATCGTTAAAGAACGTTGCAGGATTGGCTGCATAGGAGTCGACTATGGAGGCTATGGAAGTGTCACCACCAGAAAATAGCACTTGATCTGAATGAAGTAGCCCTCTCTTAGCCCCCACGTTTCTGAAATAGCTGTTGTCAAAACTAGAGGCACTGCCAAAGTCCAGAGGTGACAGGTTGCTATCTCCTCCAGAGGCGGGACACCTCCCCTGCATGACACTGGCATATCGCCCATCTATGGTTGTATTTTCGTTGTAAATTCTGTTTCTGAAAACAGAGCAACGTGCCTGTCCTATGGTGTGAGCGCCTGCACAATATTGTACAGTACACTATTAACTCAACTGATTAACGCCATGCAATTATGTGTGAATTAGCTCGATATAATGATGATGCGTAGTGTATTTAATACCTGAAAGTGCAACCATGTCTCGAGCAGAAAGGCCTTGATCTTTAAAAGCCGAAACAAGTCGATTCACATCGAATGCTGGAGAAGGTATATCATTATTTGCGTCGTCTACACTCGCGCTTGTGGAGTCTCTCCTTCCCAGTAGCACTTCCCAGAAAGGGCCTTTGCTCTACACAAATATAACAAATAAGATTTATAAGATAGATAGATATATCTATACAATACAAAACTATCATATTCAGAATTAAGAAAATTTTATATATAATATTAATTATACCAAGTGCACCGAATCTCGAGCAGCAATGGTGAGAATGTCTGCGCAGGAGACAACACCCGGGCATGCTTTCTCCACTGTCGATTTGATGGCGTCTACGACCTCGAAACCTCGCGCAGAGTTGTTGTTAGGGGCGGCACTCTTCTCGCTTTTAAATGAGGAGCTGTCATCCAGCAAAATGGACCCATCACACCCCTGCGCATGCTCACAAACAATCTATATATATTAATATCTATCTATAAACAATGTATATATATTTGTTGCTAGCAAGAGTGGTGCAGGCCGCAAAGCATACAGCTGAGTAACTTACATTGACAAAACAGTCGTGGAAATGTAGGCGCAGGAGAGATGCGGCCATTCGAGCTTCTTTCCTCACTGCTTTGGCAACCACAGGTCTCACCAAATTCTGTAGGTTAGGACAGGATTCCTGGTAGAAGTTGGCAGTGAGCTGGGCTTGCGCAGTAGCCATAGCCATGATCAGCAGGAGGGCAAAAACCGAAATCACAGCTCGAATGAAAGCCATAGAAAACAAAAGGTAGAATATATTGTTCAGTTTAATCCGATATCCCAGATTAGCTCACGAGATGGAGATGTGACTATTGAATATTCGAATCCAGGGTACATGAATATGCATATGGATATGGAGATGGATGGATATCCTCGATGAGCTTCGTTTCAATTTATAGTAGCTGTAGCCTGTCATGTTTAGCTGTAGATTGGAATGGAATGAATAAATCCATAAAGCGCGTGGACTTCTTCATCGAAAGCGCCCACCCTCGGCCAGTTGATGCTATCAGGTTTGACCGCTCTTGGCTGCTCTGTCATCCATGACTATGACTCGGTCTCCTTGCCACTTTGTTTTATATAATTGTCGAAGACTTTGTCTTCGAGTTAAACTCCACATTTCAAATGTGACCATCAATATGGGATTCCTGGTACCTTCCGTGACCCTCCGAAATGGCATTTTCTCATAATATTTTAGAAGCGAGATATTTTGAAGGAACCAAAACATGACTTATTAAAATCAATTATGGAAAACAGCATTGTAATGGTGTCTTAGGCAATTTTGGAGGTTATGTGTGCAGTCAAGGTTACTAAATCAGTTGAGGCTACAAAGCTCTTACAAATAAAGGCACATTCACAATCAAATATTTACATAGTCATTGTTCATGATTGCCATGATGTGTTTATAATATTGGATGTTTAGCAACTATAAATGTGTGTTTATAATATTGGATGTTTAGCACCTATAAATGTGTCTAGCCATCTCTATTCTCTAAATGTGGCACAGGCTTCCAAAATAAACCAAAAAGTTGTGCTTTGTGGGTTTGAAACCTATTGCTCCTTAATATCTCCTAACATAATCAGTGCAAAGGTCATAGGAAATCATTGCAAACCCTACTTTGTTTTTCATGTTCAAGTTATAAACATTACCTTCTAGGATGTTGGAAGATGTTCACATTTCAATTTATACTTGAGCTAAATTCTCTAAAATACAACTTAAATATGTAATGCTCAAATATGTGAAACCCATATATTTGTTTGCAAGATATTTATTTTCCATTTCTTCCTAAGAAACCCATATATTCTTTTAGTAAAATAAGAAAACATTCAATAAATCTTTTATTTATTTTCCATTTCTTCCTAAGAAACCCATATATTCTTTCAGTAAAATAAGAAAACATTCAATAAATCATCTCTTTGACCTGTTTTATGGGACTCATAAAATATCGAAAATCTATCTAAATTCTTAAATTTAAAGACTAGAGAACATAAAATCTCTATACTAGGAATCTTCAATAACTAAAGAAAATGCATTCCAAGGACGACACCAAATTTCTCAAAATAACTAAAAAGAAAATGCATTCCAAAGACACACCAAATTTCTCAAATTCAAGATGACTAGAGCATTTCTCAAATTTCTCAAATTTCTCAAATTTCCCAAATTTCTCACTTTTTTTTGTGAGATACATGACAAATATTCCACTTTTTTCACTTCTTTCCCAGCCTTTTCTTTCAACAAACCTAAACATTTTTTCTTTCAACAAACCTAAACATTTTTTAGAAAACCAAGATTTGCTGCATTGTTCATTTTTTTATGTATGTCTTTTGTTTTTCTAAAGTCTTCAGCTTTCATACTCTCAAAAAGATATATTTTCTAACCCACCATTCTTTTTTGATGCTACATTCCATGTCCATAAAAAGATATATTTTGTAACCCACCATTCTTTTTTGATGCTACATTCCATGTCCATACTTCATAAATATCATTGAACACTTCAAAAAAAAAGTAACCCAGTAATTACCCAGCATAAATATTTTTGTAATGGCATTGCCACCAAATAGCCCGTCACTTGATATAGACATCTCTTCATATCAGGACATGGAGAGGCCAACTGTAATAGGATCACCTTCAATACTTGTGAAAAAATACAACAAGAAACAATCCTAAGAGGTAATGTTCATATTCACAACAAGTTTTTCTTCCTAATTTCTATTTATTTTTTAGGATATATTGATATTGTTAACTTGTGTATGTTTCTTAGCCATCACCTATGTTTGACACTCAATTGCTTAATGATCCGTGGTTTTTTCCTCTCCTTACATTTTCAATTTGATACTTTACCCAGGCTTAATCAAGTAGCGTCTCAGGCATCTTCCATAATAGAACTATGTATTAGATCAAATTGAAATGTGTTGGAAGGTGATATATTAGTTTTTTATGGCCTTGCATAGAACCATACGCAAACCTCACCTCTCAAAGAGAAAAACTTGCATGCAGATCTTGTCGATAAACATGGGTTGATGATAATAACAACTACAATCAACAATAACCTCATAAATTTCTTTGGCAATTTCATTACACGAGGAAGAAGTATTGATATATTTGATCTCAATAAGAAAGATCAGTATGATCATGGAGATATAATAAACTCGATGGCTTTCCATCAAGCGTCCTTGAAACAATTGATCGGGTTTGCAAGATGTGGTGCCTACAACCAGACATGTGATAATAAATGAGTTGATCTCCTTAGAAGAGACATATGTAATGGATGCATTGTACTTATCGTCGTTGAATTTCAATACAACAACAAACAACTAGATTTCCAAATACGAGATAGAGAGACAACTAATGACTTTGCAACTATATACTCTACCTTCACTATAGAATAAAACATTGTTTATTTATTTTAAATCTTCCTTCCATTGCAGTTTTATTTCTTTGGTTCTCTTCCTACAAAAACAAAAAAAACAAAAAAAAAGTCAATTAAAACAACTATTCAAAGTAATCTCAACTTATTTTCTTCTCTCACTTTTTTTTATTTGCTTTGTTCATTCCTCGGTTTTAGGTTAACAAAATATATAAAAGTTTCTACTTTCAAGTACAACAACAACTTGCAACTAATGAGCCACCCCTGTATATAATAAAAAATATTGTAAGGCCAATCCCTAAAGGAAGCCATGTTCTAAAGAGTTCGCAAGCGACATTTATTGATCCTCTCAATGATGAAATGACCATCCAGAATATGCTTGCTACTTGCAATTATCAAGGAAAAAACACAGGTATGCCATAAAGAAATAATTATACAATTGTGATTCTTTGGCACTTGAAAACCAATTTGACATATGCAAATAGCTATTAATAGATTATCTTTCATGTACTTTCTTCATGGCATAGTTTCCATGCACAGAAAATTCAAGCTCATAGAGTCAATTGCATTATGTTTGCAATTTTGTTCCTTTCCCAACAATGAAAACATAATAATAGATAGTCCATTTATCAATTACCACAATAGATGGAACACAAAGGTTTATAAAATGTGATTTAGATATTAAGTGGTTAACTTCAAAAAATTAAAAAAGTATATTTTCCAAAAATTAGGGATCTACTAGGCTTGATGTAGACTGTCTTTGAATATTTTCTTTTTGAAAACTCTGCATTAAGCACTTAATTATTTGATGGGAACAAAAGTGGCTTGCTAATTTTTTCTTAAATTTGTAAAGATAGACATTTAATTAAATCTAAATTTGAAACACTAAATGACATTAATAATTTTTTTAAATATCATTGGAAAGTAAACAAAATTCTCTACAAAGATTTTCTTATTGCGCGTCTACTTCACCATGAAGGGTACATAAGTTTTGAGGGATTTAATTTAAAAATATGTAAAATATCAAACCATAGTCATGCATTCACTCACTTCTTAGGTTCAAGGGCCATGAGCAAACATTGAATGTTGGAATATATTATATTTCTTGGAAGGTAATAATGTCTCTGTATTATGTCGGAAGTTGTCTACAATCTTATGTAAAAGAGTAATACATTTGACCAATAGTTATACGGTGTTGTATTTACTTGTGTAGAGTATTTGTCCATGGTATTCTATTAAGAGATGTTATTTTGGAGAATTATATTATCCCACATGCAATATGTGAGAGTAATTCCTCCTCATCTCTTAGTATATAATAGGGTCAAGTGAGTCTCTACACATCATGTATTCTTGATGTAGTAGTGGTACTATTGTGACACTATTGTACATCATCTATATTCTTTGGGGTATTTGTGCTTTGCTCTCTTGTAAGATTGGAGAAGACATTCTGGAGATAATAGAAGACTACCTTCCCGTGGATGTAACCCATTAGGGTGAACACATATATCGGTGTCCTCTTGTCCTTTTGTTTTTCTGTTCTTATCTTTTATGATATGTTGTTGGTTGTTTAGATAGGTTAACTAGTTTAGCTTGACTCTACTATTCTAACATGGTATCAGAGCGGGTACCTTCTATAGCTTTCAATCAATAACGATTATCATTTGGGCATTGTTATTTTGTTGTAGATTTGCTTTCTATCTAGTAGCCATTAGGCTTCTCTTCAGATTTGGGCATATTTCTGCATTTTTTTCTTTTTTACCCTAACCCTAACTTGTTGTGTAAGATTTTTGCAGAATTTTTTCAAAGGTTTCTTGATGTTTTTCTGTATATCTACATGATTTCGGGGCTCTCCTCAAGGAGATCTTTCTTTCCATTATAAAAACGACAGTTATAAAAAAGGGTCGTAACTTGGTTAGTTTTTACCGCAATTTTTATTATAACCTTTTTTTGGAATTTGAAACGCCATTCTGGATCCACCTACGCAACCAGAACAGAAAACTGGGTATTTCTGGGCTTCCTTTCGGTAATAAAAATGTCAGTTATGAAAAAGGGCTGTAACTTAGTCATTTCTTACTGGATTTTTTATTATAGCCTGTTTTTGGAATTAGAATAGCCATTCTGGATCTACCAACGTGACTAGAACAAAAGACAAGGCTTTTCTAAGCACACTTTTTTCACAGGGTTGTAAGTGAAAGTTTCTCCTATTTTCTTTACTGTGTTTCTAACTGTGCTTTTGTAGATTCAAATCAGTAAAGTGTAACTGTTTTCAAGTTCTTCACTGTTAGTCTGTCATTTTTCAGTATTAGGGTTTCTTATTTCTTGACATAATTTCACTCATTATGACTTTCGAAATAGCTTCTGTTCCTGAATTAGTTGGTTCTAACTATCTTTCATGGAAGAGAAAGATGATTGATGTTCTCAGGAGTAAGAATCTTTGGAGACTAGTTAATGGTGAACACAAGACACCTACTACTGCTGATGATTTGACTATATGGGAAGCTAAAAGTGATCAAGCAAGGGGGCTCATTGGTCAAACTATTACAGATAGTCTTCTTGTAAGTATTGAGGCAGAAGACAACCCGGTTCAGGTATGGCAAATTATTTCCTCTTTATTTGATAAATCTGATGATGTTTCTGTATATTATCTTGAAAATAAGATCTTTGACCTCGAACCTGTTGACTTTGAAAGAGTTGAGTTATATCTTGCTGAATTGAAAACTTTAAATGAAAAATTAAATAATTGTGGTAAAGATTACAAGAAAACTGACGTTGCTCTTATTATTCTTGTAGAACGTAAAATGCCATCTTGTTTTGATATGTTCATCCAAACTAGGAATAGAGTTCTAGAATTGTCTCAAGGTACTATGAAGCAAACTTTTGATGATTTTTGTAAAGGATTGATCAATGAGCAAGAAAGGTTAATTGTTTCAGGACAACTCACACCTAATAAAGCTCTAACTGCACTTAATAAGAATCATAAGAATTTTTTAAATAATGATAAAGGTTTTAGTCCTTCTAATACTAGTTTTGGGCATGCTTCTCATGCTTCTAATGAAAATAGTAAATAGAAGAAAGTGTATGATCCTTGTAAACATTGTGGTAAAACTAACCATCTTGAAAAGAATTGTTTTAAAGTAAAACGTTTAATGGCTAAAGCTAAAAAGAAAACTTCTCATGACTCTCAAGTAGCTTTATGTGCATCTGTTGTTTTGCCTAATAATTCTTCTTCTAATGTGGAATTGATAATGGATTCTGATGCATCTAAACATATGACTGGTGATGCTTCTTTATTTACTTCTTATGATTGCAGAGGTTATCGTGCTCCTACTTGTCTCTAACGTTCCTATATGGAAGCATTGCCATTTTCAGGGCATTCATCTCTTGCATATTAACATCATACTAATAAGAAATGCACCTATGCTTCAGATCAGTTGCTTGATGACTAAATTTTCATATATTTAAGTGAAATCTTTGGCTCACTATTTATATGTTGTGGGTGACACTTAATGTGTAAAAGTAACTTCATTTTCCTTAATGAGCAAGTTAATCTTTTATTTGATCATATTATGTTGCCATTCCTTTATATAAGGTTTGCTAACCTTTGGTATATAAGCATTTTCATTTATGTATGAGCAATTTTGTTTTATCATCTTTATATGCTTTAATCTTGAAAGTTCTTGTGCATATAAGTTCTCTGTTTAGGCTTTCATCTTATTCCAGGAATAATGAAGCACCATCTTCTACTGTTAAAGTCATGATGTTCATCTGTATGATACCATTTTCGATGTATAGACCATTGGGGTCTTGTTTCTTCGATGTTTGAGGTCTTCTACAGATATTTATATTGCACCTTGATTGGAAGAATGTCTACTATCCGCATGTGTATTGGCCATCTGGGGATTTTTTGTACACTGTTGTGGTGTTCTTAGCCACACGTTCTGTTGTATCAACCGTCAGAAGGTATCTGTACACTGGTGTGGATGTTATATCAGAGTTCTTTAGCTATCATGTATGGTTGTGATGATTCTTGTGGTGGTATGAGCATCTTGCGATTGGATTCCGTCACATGTTCTTGACGTTTTATTGTTGGGTCTTTCATCGTACAACCTGGTTCGTGTGCACTTTCATGATTCAGTGAGAAGCGGTTGTTCATCGTCAAATTCCATCAGCCGAAGTGTTCTTCTTATTTGCAGCTTTGGTTCTTCTGGAAGTTGTCATCAAGGGGGAGAAATTATGACTCCTTCCTTCCTTAGTGTTAGTGTGGGCCCTTCTCCCAGCCATTATTAAGGGGTAGTGTTGGAATATATTATATTCCTTGGAAGGTAATAATGTCTTTGTATTATGTCGAAGGTTTTCTACAATCTTATGTAAAAGAGTAATACATTTAACCAATAGTTATATGGTGTTGTATTTACTTGTGTAGAGTATTTGTCCATGGTATTGTATTAAGAGATGTTATTTTGGAGAATTATATTATCCCACATGCAATATGTGAGAGTAATTCCTCCTCATCTCTTAGTATATAATAGGGTCAAGTGAGTCTCTACACATCATGTATTCTTGATGTAGTAGTGGTACTATTGTGACACTATTGTACATCATCTATATTCTTTGGGGTATTTGTGCTTTGCTCTTTTGTAATATTGGAGAAGACATTCTGGAGATAATAGAAGACTACCTTTCTGTGGATGTAACCCATTAGGGTGAACCACGTATACCGGTGTTCTCTTGTCCTTTTGTTTTTCTATTCTTATCTTTTATGATATGTTGTTGGTTGTTTAGATAGGTTGACTAGTTTAGCCGACTATACTATTCTAACATTGAACCACAACATAGTGAGGCCAATGTTCCTCACTATGGGAACGTAGGCCTCTAGTTGGTATATGGGAACCTTTAGGAAGTATTAGGCATGCCAATTATGTCTTAGGACCTCTAGGTTGGAGCTCAATGGCACTAGGAGGTTTTATGCACCATTCATGGCAATTGAGGGCTATACGATGGCTTGGGAAGGAACATAAGGTGCTTAGGCCCTATTTGAATCTTTTCAGGGTTCATATTAATGATTAGTCCTTGGGAAAAAACACACATTACCTCAATAGGGACAATCGGCATCACATTGAGAATATGGATTCTAAGCGAGTGGAAGCAAATGCGAGTCTCTTTTGACGCATTAGATGTAACAGAAAATTGAAAAAATAGGCATCCCTCAACTTATGTGGGAGAGAGATGGGGGGTTGGTTAGTGGCATGGGAAGAGGGATTGAAAGAGATAAAGATAGAGTGGGGTTTAGTGCTAGGGGGAGTAGGAGAGAGATAAAGAGGGGGGGGGTTAAGGGGGGGGGAGTATGAGATAGATAGATAGAGGAGTGGTTGTTAGGGGGTTATAGGTAGAGAGAGTGGGGTGTTGTTAGGGGGTTAGAGGTATAGAGAGAGAGTGGTGTTAGGAGGTTGGGGGTAGGTGGAGGAGGGGAGCGAGTGAGAGAAGGGGTTTTTAACGGTTAGAGAAAGGAGGGGAGGGATAGAGAGGGAGAGAAAGGGAGTTAGTGGTAAGGGGAGTGTATATATATATGGTAATATAGACAAGGGGAGTGTGTGTGTGTGAATAGAGAGGGAGAGAAAGGGAGTTAGTGGTAAGGGGAGTGTATATATATATGGTAATATAGACAAGGGGAGTGTGTGTGTGTGAATAGAGAGGGAGAGAAAGGGAGTTAGTGGTAAGGGGAGTGTATATATATATGGTAATATAGACAAGGGGAGTGTGTGTGTGTGAATAGAGAGGGAGAGAAAGGGAGTTAGTGGTAAGGGGAGTGTATATATATATGGTAATATAGACAAGGGGAGTGTGTGTGTGTGAATAGAGAGGGAGAGAAAGGGAGTTAGTGGTAAGGGGAGTGTATATATATATGGTAATATAGACAAGGGGAGTGTGTGTGTGTGAATAGAGAGGGAGAGAAAGGGAGTTAGTGGTAAGGGGAGTGTATATATATATGGTAATATAGACAAGGGGAGTGTGTGTGTGTGAATAGAGAGGGAGAGAAAGGGAGTTAGTGGTAAGGGGAGTGTATATATATATGGTAATATAGACAAGGGGAGTGTGTGTGTGTGAATAGAGAGGGAGAGAAAGGGAGTTAGTGGTAAGGGGAGTGTATATATATATGGTAATATAGACAAGGGGAGTGTGTGTGTGTGAATAGAGAGGGAGAGAAAGGGAGTTAGTGGTAAGGGGAGTGTATATATATATGGTAATATAGACAAGGGGAGTGTGTGTGTGTGAATAGAGAGGGAGAGAAAGGGAGTTAGTGGTAAGGGGAGTGTGTATACATGTTAAATGGTGTTTAATAACATGGTAATATCAACAACGGGGCTTGTTGAATGGTTGTCCATTCCTACAGCTAAAGTAATACCTTTCATTAGAGGAAATTTCAACACAAAACGGGCCTCCTAAAAAAAATTAATAAAATAATAAAATAATATTTATTAATTTTGGAGGAAGGAAAAAAAAAACTACTTTTTTGTTTGTATTTTTCGACATATCTCCCCGTGTTTTTACTCAAATTTCGATTGGGAGAGCTCGTTGGATGAGGAATTAAATTCCACATCCAACGAGTACCCACTCGACATACTTTTGACGGACCCCGCTACCCCAAAAACAACAAATACCTGAAAAAACGTGATGATGACATCTTCCTTACATGCATCTTCCTTACAAATACTTTTACCCTACATGCATCTTCCTTCTATATAGTTTCCATTTTATGCGCAGGTGACATCTTTTGTGCATATTCCTTCTTCTGCGTAGATTTCCTCTTCCGCGCAGTTTTCTTTGTCCACAGAGATTTCCTTTTCTGCGTAGATTTCTTCTATACCTTCCACGTGCTTCTTTTTCCTTGTTTGTGCTTGCGCGACAGATTGATTCTTACGCGTTTCCTCATTTGCCCTTATGTCTTACACGCTTTCCCCAGGCCCAAAAAACTCCTTGGGTTTGATGGGAAAGGATTGTGGTGCCGAAAGTCCTGGGATGATGGGGACTGAAGAATATTTTTCTATTTGCAAAGGCTCTTGCGACCAAAGGAGGCTATAGACTTATTCAATCGAAAAGTCTTTGGACGCAATTTATAATTCATAAGTATTTGTCTTCGGAAATGGTCGAAGAATGGATTCAAAATCCCAGGAAAACTCATGCTGGGGGTTCTGTCATTTGGAAAGCAGTGGTGAAATCATTCAATCTCATTGGACCCAATCTTGCATGGAATGTGGGTAATGGAAGACATGTTTGGATTGGGGTGGATCCTTGGGTTGGATGCACCCAAAAACATATTCTTCCTGCACATACGGTGGCTTCTCTTCGTGAGAGGAATATTATATATCTTCATCAAATTGCTATTCTTGGAATGCGGGACATTTGGGTTCGGTCTTGGAGGCAGGCCTCATTTTTGGATTTGGATGAACAGGATGGAGAGGAACTGGCTCGTTACATTGGTGAACTAAACAGGTCATTAATTCAACTAAGGGATAAGGAGGATGAGCTCATTTGGGATGTTGATCCATGTGGCCGCTATACACCTAAGAGTGGTTACTTAAAGTTAAGTGCTGATGGTATTCTAAGGGAACCAGTCTAGTTGTGGAAAAATTGTGGAAGATTAATAGTCCACCTAAAACCAGACTTTTTCTTTGGTGTGTGTTGGAAAACAAGGTTCCTACATGGGATATTCTACAAAAAAGAAACCTTCAGGGTCCTGGATGGTGTATTCTTTGTCAGGCTGACGGAGAATCGAACTTGCATATGTTTTTGCAGTGTACTTATGTCAAAGTTGTGTGGGGTGAGTGTTCGAAGCTTCTGAGGGTTCCTTGTGTCTGGGAGGGCCCATCTATATTTCATGCATGGACCAATTGGAAGGTGGGGAACAATCTGGAAATGATGGACGCTCTACCTCTGCTGGTCTTGTGGGGTGTGTGGTTGGCAAGGAATAACCTCCTATTTAATGGAAAAGCATGTATGCCAGCCATTACTGCAAGTTGTGCCTGTGGTTTTCTTAATGCCTTTCCACATCATATCAAAGAAACTAAACAGAGAGAGGTTTTGGAGGTGGAATTGGATAGATCGAAACCCTGGGGTTTCTTTGATCGTGCTGCAAAAAACAATTTATGTGGGTGTGGTGCACTTTTCTATTTTTCAGAAAAATCACTTTTTTGAACTCATAGCCGGTTTAGGGGAAGATAATAATAATTATGCTGAAATTTTGAGTCTAAAACTCCTCCTGGTCTTTGCAGCAGAGAAAGACTGTAAAACTTTAAACTTTATGGGTGATTATTTGAACGTTATTAATTGGATAAATGGTACTCATCTTTGCACAATTATCAGACTTGAAAACATTCTGTGTTCAGCTAAGGAGGTACTAAACACTTTTGATGCCTACTCTTGCCGCCACATTTACAGGGAAAACAATAGGGAAGCAGACAAAGCATCGAAGGAGGTCTTGCTATTGGCCATGGGTCAGTGGAACATCATTGAACATAGAGGGGATCATCTCTGTGAATATTATCACAGACCATTCATAGAATGATCTGAATATCTATTTTTGCAGTAGTAGATACTCTCACTTTCTACATGAAATATATTATATGTTTTGATAAATATGTTATGTTTTTATAGTAGGTTGTGTACAGAGTCTGACGAACAAGAACCAAATGTTTTTTATGGGTTTCTCGGCTACTATCATATTTTTGACATGTTTCTCTCATCGGTTAGAGATTTTGGACACTATGCTACATGGTGAAAACTGTGATGGATTTTTGCCATGCATTTATACTGAAGCTATCAGCTTATGACTTGAAATACACTTGGGTGAAGTGTATCTACAGAATGTAATTTTGTTTGACTCAAATAAAGTTACGCTTTTTTTCCCAAGAAAAAAAAGGAAAAAAAAACTAATGTCATATAACTAATACATAATAATATTATATTATAATTAATATTTTATAATAATTCTTAAAAGTTGAGTCTAATCACTTTTAACTAATATCATAACTAATATTAATATTTAATACTATTATATAATAATAATAATATTATACACTATAAAAGTCAAATAACTTTTAAGATGGATTTGTGTATTTAATTTTATTTCCTTATTTTGGGTGAAAACAATACGTCAAACTTTGTCTTCATAAATTGATTTTAATATAAAATATATATTTAAGGTAGCATTGATAAAACTGAAATAACCTTGGGCAGTGTCGCTAAAAGTGAAATAGTATAAAAAATTGCTTGCATGGCATTTTTTTATTATTTTCCTTAGGAGGTCCATTTTTCATCCAAAATTCCTCTAATCTGCGGCTTTCTTCATAGCACCACTAGATAGAACCTACAATAAGGACTAAGATTTAGTTGCATGAGTTAAAGTAGTATCATGGGTTGCAACGTCACCAGTAGTTTATGTTTGACATGTTGACCAATAAGCATAAACTTTCCATGAGATACGAACAAGTTTAAGATCAAATATATATATGGCTATGAAACAACTATTGCCTACACATAAAAAGCCATGAGGACAAGAGTGCTCCAAAAAACAACTATTTCCTATGCACTTTTCAAAAAACAACTATTTTGTAGTAGCTATGCATATAATATTTCCATGTAAGATTTGAGATATGAAATTTAGGTTGGAAAGGATTGGTGTGATGGAACAACTTTGGAATCCTATGCATATTCTAATGTGAGCATGGTGGTGGATTGGAAATATGCCATTAGCGGATTTGGACCCTTATGGGTGTATTGATAGTAGATTCCCATGAGACCTCCAAGAAGAAAGGTGGGATACTATTAAATCACACAACTAAGGAAGGGGAAGGTGCTAAGAAGGTGGCCATAGCCAAAGAGGTTCCATAGGGTGTTGTAGTGTCTCATATGTGAATAATAATATTGTCGATATCTTGAAGAAGGCCTATAGGTTTGAACCAAGGTTGTTTTTTCTAGAAGGATAGAAATCATGTTTTGTTCATATTTCTTACACAATCCCTAGACTCAATTAGTTCAACGAAATCACCATCACAGAGAGTTTGTGCAACGTTTCGAATCATAGTCTCCATGTCGTCGGACGATGCGATCGGTTAATGTTTCAATCAATTTAAGTTCAGGGGGGTGGAGCTTGGAATTGAGGACACTCCCATTATTAAGGTCATGGATGAGGCTTTTGGATAAAGGAAGACCATTTCAAGAGCTAGATAAAGGCATTTCCTTGAGCTTATTTTTTTACATAAATGTAATGGTCCTTTCTAATTATCATAGTAAAACATTTTTGATAGGCCTTCCAATTTGTGATGGAAGATAAATACGAATATAATCACTAGAATATGTGATGGCTTTGGCTCTAGATAAATGCTCAAGATATGGAAAAATGCATCTTCTTTAGTGTATGATATATTGCAATAATTGTTTCTCTAGAGAAATTGTGCCCAAGTTCACTCTTTGGTAATCCTTGATGGATTGAAAAAGAACCACCACCTTAGTAGGACGATGCCACATTTAGAGCTTCTAATACACATTTACAGGGTCTAAACATCCAATGTTGTAAAAAAATTGTGGTAGTCATGAGTAGTGAATGCATTCTTTTTTTTTCTTCTTAAAGCAAATGTGCTTTCTATTTGTATAGCTTTGTAGCCTCAACTACAACATAGCATGCAATTTCGAAGCTTTGACTATAACATAACCTCCAATGCAACCATTAAGAATTTTGAATTTTTTAAAATTATTTTTTCATACTTACAATTATCTAAACACAAATATTTTGCACCATTAGATTAAAGTCACATCGAACAAGTAATTGAACCAATTTAATTCTTGAATTTACATAAATAAATAAAAGCATATTTATTTTTAAAAATAAATAAAAAAGAATATAAATTTTATATAAATAACAAAATATATTTATTTTAAAAAATAGATAAAATTAATATAAAATCTTACCAAAAAATTAGAATTTAGAAATGTTGGAGAAACAATTTAAAATCAAAGGAATTAAATAGATAGTCCCTCCTTTGGAAAACTCATAAAATCCTAAGACTATGTGACAATGTTGCTTTTCATACTTGATTTTAATAAACCATGTTTTGATTGTGATTCATTCAAAATATGTTGTATTTACATAGTTATTGTATCAATATATTTGATTTCTATATTTTCACAAAATAAATAAAAGCTACAAAGTGATGACGATGTTTATTGAAAAGTTTAAATTTAAAATTGCATATATTGAAATAATAATTGTGACTTAATGTCTTTATATTGAAATAATAATTGTAACTACATGCCTTTAAACAAAGATAGGCATAGCTAGAATACACCTTCTAATTGATATGATAAATTAAATGTGACTCTATCACAAAATGCATACACTTTTACGATTGTGTAGAAAAATAGCCACAATGCAGCAAGTCTCTGCTCTTGTTATAGAAAAAGAGTCAATAAACAAGTTGGAAGTCTAAAATATTATTAATAATAAATTAAATAACAACCAAAAAAATTTAATGAGAAAAAAACTAAGAACATGAGTCCAAGATTATATAAAATCTAGAGTAGAAAAACAAAGTAGAATACTATATCCCGTTTTAGATCTTCTTTTGTCTCAGTGGATACTAGAAAATGAATACACAAATATTTAAATCCACGTCCTTTGAAATAGGTAAATGCATAAAAAAACAAGGCATGTAAGCTTAGCCATTGCAAAGTTTCCATATCCATTTTTTATTTGGCACGCTCCCTACCTCAAGCATTGCTTTCAACGCCAACTCACAACACATAATTTCTATGTATTTGTGGGCTTTGTGGGAATTGAAATTTGAAAATTTCAAACCATTATGTTTATAGTTGTTTTCTTTACCCCATAAAGTTCTTAGTTTACGGGAGGTAGTTGATTGAACTCAACCAATATGTTTATAGTTGTTTTCCTTACCCCATAAGGTTTTTAGTTTATGAGAGGTAGTTGATTGAACTTGTCATGTTCATGTATTTATATAATTATTTAGATAATTCTAAAGTGATATAATTCAAGTTATAGAGCTTTTTTAAATGATTAATTAAAAATAGTAAAAAAAGTTTTTATTAAATCAGTTATAATGTATAATATCAGTGAGTTTACTAAATAAGATAACAACTTAACTGAACACTATGATTTAGTAATACAAATTATGTTAGATTAAATTAAATTAATAAAAAAAGGCAATGGATTTAGAAAAAACTTAAGTACACTTACTCCTTTACCCTCGAACCTCAAGATGCATGCCAAAGTAAACCATCCTTGGGGAAGCATTGAAGTAATGAGTTAGTTGTAACTTGTATATTATTACCAAGTACCAGCTAATCAAGATCTCTCAAGTTTGAGAAGACCCGAGATTATTTTCAAAAGTAGCTTTTTAATTATTTTGGAAAGTTGTGATGTATGCTTTGCAATCGTGTATGTGTTTATTATGTGTGATGCCAACCCTGAACCAGAGTACTAATTCAAATCACCAAATTAAACCAGTAGACCAATTCGAATCAGCTTCCCCAGGAATAGTTAGGTTCTAAATTTAGCATAACCTCTAAACTTAGTTGTTCGGCTAAGTCCTTCCGCAATACCTTTCCGCAACTCCTTTTCCGCAACTTGCGAGATGCGGGCGTACATTTTTCCAATTAAAATGGACCTCCCGCAATTATCTGTCTGCAATAGTCTTTCCGCATGCGAGATGCAGGATGCGGGATGCACCTTTTCATTTTCTGAATTACGACTCCCGCAAATATTCTCCCACAACTTTTGTCCAAACCGTTGATCTTCTACGGGGTGAATCTAGACCTTTGATCTATTTTCCTTTGTGGATCTAATCTCTGACCGTTAGATCTTTGCGGATTCAATCTCCATCGTCAATCTTTATTTTGATGCGGATCTTTTCCTCAACCGTTGATTTCTTTTTCGGAACATTTTATGCCCATTGATCATTGATCAAAGGTGGAAATTCATTTAACTTTGTGGATCTAATTTCTTTTATTGCAGAATTTGACTGCCACCTTCAGTCTTCATTGATTCTTGCAGTGATCGATTTCGCTCCGTAACCTACAACAAGGTTAACTCTGCACGCGCATTTCATTAATGAAATCCTCAAGGATTTTTTATGTAATTCTCCTTCGATTGACCAGAGAATCGATCAATCGATCTCTGTTTCTCCCACTTTTAGAAATCCTGAAATCATACACAGACTTTTCGATCTTTTACAGAAATTAAACAAGCATTTAACTCACAATTTCACACATTCAGACATAATGCAATTTTTACACACATAATTATGCCAAAATAGACTTTTTCATTCATCTAATGAAACTGTACATACAAACTAATATTAGAAACTGTGTTCTGATCTTCTTAGGCCTGATACATCTTTAGTCGGCCCTTCCTTTGTTTCCTACAGGCCTTACAGACCTCTCTATCTATGTATCCCTCTACCTACTCTCTCTGTCTTCTGCCTATCTATCTATCTCTGCTTCGTAGGCTTACATATATATATATATATATATATATATATATATATATATATATAAACAAAATTCTGAAACCAATTCTGGTTCAGATCTAATAAACACTCAACAATCTCCTACAATTCATCAAATGTTATATATTTTAAGTAACTTTCGATCTTATCTCAATGACTCACTCCATTTGACATGGCTTACTTACATGACTCATCTACTGCCACATCACTCACCTAGTGACTCATATAAATGACTCACCATAATCTAGAATCACATATTTTACATTTATTTACAAAGTGATAGTTGAAGACCATCAATTCATAATTTAAGATCCCTTCTAGGCCTAATAAAAGGCAATCTGACATTTAAACAACATATAACATGATGCCAACAGGTCTGAAAGAGATGCCCAATTGACAAAGGAAGTTTCCAAGACTTGTTGCACAATGAAGAAGACCAGGTCAAAAGAAAACTTGAATGCTCAAAGTATGCAACACACTAGCTATAGAGAATATAAAGGGTAGCAGTATGTGATCATAAGGGATGATGATAGTTGATCTTGAGGAGTGGCCCACCACTTGTTTAATGTTATTACCACAAAAGAATAAATGATAAGGCATTTGCTAGAAGAATGCTACCGAAAGGAAGTGTGAACACATGGCAGCTAACCCTTGAAACATGGTCAAAGAAATGGTTAAAACTTAAGCAAAAGAAACAAGGATGGGTAACCCTTATCCCTAAAATGTAAATCTAGCCCAATAGTAGAGTGCTCCATCTCATGCATAGATCCCTAGAGCACACCTCATTGGAGGCAATGTTTGAAGGAAGGTTTGGTAGTTATGCACATGGATTTACACTTTTTGCACATATTTGAGGTGGTCACGTTTTGAGGAGATTGTTATAACAACCAGTGGACTTCTCTTGCACATATATCTATGAGAAATCCACTTTATGAGGAATTGGTTAACCTTCTTGGAGAGCACCATTCATAGGATGAAGACATAAGCAACAAGAAGCTCATTTACTTCGTTAAAGAAGCATAATTCAAAAGGTTGATTTGCCTAGGAGGATGACAAATGGATTTAAGACCCACTCAAAACCTTGGACTACACATTTTATTGTTTATATGCAGTGTCCAACAAGCAAGTTATGATGCATTGTTTTATTGTTTTCCTAGGAGGGAAAGGTGGATCTATAATCTACTAACAGTATTCTATTGTAAATTGATTGAGGAAGAGCTCTATATAAAGAGTACCTCTCTCATTCGCTAAAGATGTTTTGATTGATAGGGAGATACCCTCTAAGCTTAGTTGAAGACCTATTGGAGGATGAAGTTATAGGACCGAGGTTCATTATCTTCTTTTGCATTTTCATGGATGTATTTGATTGCTGAAGTTTCACTTGCAAATTTGCTTTAATGACTTTTTGAAAAAGGACATTTTTGCTTTGAGAAGAAGGAATGAGATTGAGGTGAAATGCTCCTTGTAACTTGTTGTTAATCATTGTTCAACTTTGAGTTTGTTATATGTCATTTCTATGAAAGGATATTGCTATCTTCTATTTTTAAGTGCTTGCACATCATTGTTGTTGATTTGTAATATTTGAAGTGTTGCACCTTGCACATTTGGAAGGCCCCCTTCTTCAATTCCTGCATAACAAAAAGTTCATGTGGTTTCCTAGGGCATGTTTCTAACAATCTAACTATGCTTCTCTCCATACTTTTCAAACTCTCTTACTTGTTAACTTTGACTCCATCACCCATTAGATTGGCATTGGTCTTGGAAACACACCATCCATTTGTTTTTAAAATTTTATCTTACTTTGTTTTGTGGAAAACCCCTTGTGCCGGAGGAGAGATGGCCTAAAGTGAGAGAAAGGGTTATTGTGGCAACAATGAACAAACTTCCTGAATTCCCCTATGGTTGCACTTGTGTTTCAGGGTTTTCTCACTTGAGTGCAGGTCTTGGAGGCAACAATTTGTATGATTTTCTGCCTTTCACTCATTATTGAATTACACACCAATAATCAGATTACTTAGTGCACAATAGAAATATACATCATTGAAGATCAAATAAAAAGTTTATGAGAATCTATGTTGATGAATAAAATCAGCCATAGACTGAAAGATTACAGACCACCTGGTGGTTGTGCATTATTGGAAACGTGTTGGACTTGAAATAAAATTATTTTGAACACATCAAAGCATCTTCTTGATTCTACTCGCACAAATTGTTAGGGATAGATGTGGTGTCATTTTGGTAAGACGGAGAGGGCACCTTATTCAAGGAATTAGTTGTTATTATTGGTCAAAGGGGGCACTTTTGGGAAGTTTTATTGTGTCTTGTCCCTGCTATTAAACCCAAGTTCTACACTTCGGCTAAGCCCTTTTGACATTGCCTTGGTTTATCCCGGCTTATTTTGGAGAATTTGTTGTACTTGGAAATAATTTGTTTTGGACCAACTAATGTGCTTTCCTTGTGACTTGTTGTTCTGCTTTTTATGGGGGATTGTTCTTTGTCTTTGTGGTTTGTTCTAAAGGAAAGTTTCCTATGGCTAGGGTTTAAGAGGCCATCAACGTACTGGGGTTGAAAGAGAGATGCAAATGGTTATGCAAGTATATATAAACAAGTTTCAGAGATTAGAATGGTTCATACCTTAGCCAAACGAAGGTGGATCCAAGCAGCCCTTCAATCCTCTTCTTGCTCCTCTCGCTCCTCTTGCTCCAAGAGACCTCCAAAACGAATTATACCTTCCTCAAACCAATATGACCACATATAAAGCAATGATAGTCAAATAAACATGAAATAATAATCTAATTAACATCATAATATGATCATAAACAGAGATTCAATCACACATTGAACAATTATTTGGGAAGAAGAAGGACATCACATCTTTATTATTCTTGAAAACAAGTACAAGTATACATTCTCTTCAAGTTGCGCACCTCACGAAAACTTGATCTGGTTCTGTTGCTTCTCTTATCCAAGGAACTCGGCCTCCATGCTCTGCAACACAAGGAGAAAGCTTCTAGTGCAAAGGTATGGGCAAAGAGAGCTCCAATTCCTCCAGCATAACAATGCAAATATTCAAGTCCCCTCTGATGGACCTCCCTACCTATATTTATATGCTTAATGAAGAGTTAGGGTCGAAGACAAAGTAGTTACTATTGAAGGAGTCAGTTGCATAACTACTCAAACTACCTGAATTTCAAAATACGTATTTTTTTGACATTTTTCAGGAGGCGTATACGGGTTGCAGAGACAACAATCGCGTACACGTGGAGGTATACGTGGGTTGTAATGCAAAAAGTCACGTATTTAACGCGTACGCGAGTATTATATATAGCAAGTCACGTACATATGCGGGTTTCCTTAAGGAAACTCGCGTACATATCAAAAAATGTCATTTTTAGGGACTTCTAGGCATTTCCAGACTTTGGTGTCTTCTAGAAAGTTTTAGCTAACTGAAATATCTTTCCAACGGTGCAGAGATGAGGTCAAACGGAGTTACAGAACTCAAGATATGGGTCCTTCAAGTTAGGTGTTTTTTCAGTGACTTTCATGAAGTGTCATCATGGAAGTGTCAACATGCGACGGAATCATGGGAAAGTGGTCACAGGCAAAGATGTGTCATTTTGAGCTATAACAGATGCCCCTTAATGTATGAGGTTAGAGGGGAATACGATAGCTGAAATGCATTATAAAGGAAACAATTGAGTGTGGAGAGAGCAGAGAATCCAAGATCAAAAGGCTCGAACAAAGGTACCTGAAAGAGAGATAAATGTCGGAAAAAACTGATCTCCGGGACATACAATTCCATATACAAAACATCGCCATAAATATATAGGCGGATCCCACATATGTATAACTGATGAAACTATCATGGTCGCTCAATATGCAAAAAGGCACCATATCAAATCTAAAGGAGTCATGGCCACAAATGAACAAGGTGGATCTATGCTCAACAATCGATCATAGCCACAAAAATACAAGGTGGATCTATGTCTCAGCAAAATGTCATATAAAGTAACAAGGTCTTGCGCAGCTTGGGCAATAGCAAAATGATGATGCTACTGTCGGCCCAAGGTCTTCAATCCAAACCGCCCAAAAGGTACAAATCTTAACCATGCGAATAAAGGAGTTGAAGTCAAACATGGAGGAAACTGTTTGATTACCGGTTAATAACGAGAACCGTTAATAAACGCGAGGGAAACCACCATTAATGAAAATGGTCCCCAAGGTACCTAGTACCTTCTAACAAGTGTGAATACAAGGACTTGAAGTCGAACACTTGAAGAATCCATCGAGTAAGAGACATTAAGGTTTTTCCACAACCCAATAGCGAGGGAAACTGCTGCTGATGACTGCAATCCCCAAGGTACTGTCGTAAAACTCTAAATATCATTCCCAGAGCAAGATGTGTTGCAGTCGATAGGAAGAGATCCGTTGGAAGGAAGGCATTAAGGCATCCTTCATCATCCAACACGAGGTAAGTCAAAGACTAATTGGATCTGGAATTGGTACTGGATTTCACAACAAAAAACGCTGAAGACATGATGTAATGAACTGATATCAGGGAATGGCTGACAGAAAAGGTCAAGGCAACTGCAGAATGGCCGACAAAGGTTTAATCCTTGAACAGTGAGCACGACACAAAAGTGACTTAGGAAACTTTTGACACAAAAGGACCAACGACACAAATCTACAATGTAGGAGACATTGACAGATTCCCCATATAATTGGAAAATAAACCAACCGGAGGAGTAAGAAACTTTGAATCGAGAAAAGGGAAAAATACTAGGACCCAACTGTTGATAGACTCAAAACTGGTGCTTTGTTCAAAGAAACAAGACTTGCTACCATGATGTAAAAAACATGTGAATGAACTTCCCTTCCCCTCTTTCTTGTAAAGGTTTAACGAGTCCAAGAAAGCAAACTCGGGACCTTCTTCATTTTTGGCAAGCTCGAAGAAGAGACAGAAGAATGCTTGATAAAGCATTGATTCGTGGATTTTACGAGCCCGAACTAGTACATGCTCGTCGATGTTTTCATAGTTTAGAGAATCTGAAAACTCCAAAGAAGACTCCAGGGGGGAACTTTTTCGTCCAATTTAGTCTCTTGAGGCCGGAAAAGTATAAAACAAACCACAAAAGAAGTCTCTTAGCTTCCGAAGAAGGCACACATTTTTCGTACTTAGTCAAGAAGGTCCGAAAAATGTTGAATTACCACCTACCCAACACTCCTTCAAAAGCAGCATATAGCCTAAGTTTTACGAGTGTGAAGGAAGGCAAGATCACTCGGAAAGATCCATTTGATTACGAGAAATGGGGCTTACAACAATAAACTCGATGCTTTGTTCTTTAGTGTTTAACGAGCATGACAAAGACATAAAGTACACTCGAAATCTTTTTCATGTTTGGATCCAGAGCATGAAAAAGAGAAAACTAAGCTCATGCCGGGGGTTCCTTTTCCGTAAGTTTAGTCCCTCAGGTCCAGAAAAGTGATAAACCTATGCCTGAGAATACTCTTCTCAATTCCAAAGAAAAGAGAGGGTTCATTTCTTGTATTATTCCACATGGTCCGAGAAAGCGATAGCCTACCACCAATGTGGATGCCCGTTCACATATCCTTAACGAGCCTGAACGGACAAGTTTACTCTGCAGTCAAGTCTGTTTTGAGGAGTTAGACCTGGGCCTAAATAAACTCAATATCTTTCCCGTGAAGTTTTAACGAGTCCAAAAAAGCCAACTCGTGGCCTCCTTACTGTTTTTAACGAGCTTGAAGGAGAGCAAAAATAATGCTCTGAATGCGAGGAGACGAGTGTCATAGGCAGGCAAAACTAGTTCCAAGCGCAAGGAACAAACCTATGCATAATTCAAGGAAAGCGAGCAAGATAAGGACACTCGAGGAATGTCTCCTCAAGGTAAAAGGTGTCAAGTTGCAAAGGCAAAATGATGCAAGACTTAGCGACGATGAGAACAAAGATGAGGGCTTATACAACGAGCGAAAAGCGTGGAATCCGGCATCAGGCTCATAAGCGCGAGCAGGGCGCATGCAAATGCAGTTACAGCTTGAACAACAAGACAAGGCCAGTAAACACACGGGGTCTTCACTGAGTGAAACTATGCCATAGCACGTTCGTTCGTGGCATATGAAACAATACCCCTATTTTCAAAAAATATTGGAAAATACCTCCAAAAATCATTTTTTTTAGCCCCCTCCCAATATGCCTTGCCGATTTTAAAAAACCCCTATTTTCCCTATATATTGCATGTATCCATTTTTTCATTTACATTTTTTATACCCCTTTATATTTCTACCTAAGGGAAAATAAAACTAAACACAAGAAAGGGCGACACTTGATAGGCGCCCTTAGGAAAATCACTTTATTAGGAATTAAAATGTATCACATGATGTCAAAACAAATAAGAGAGGGTTTATTTGTACCAATCTCAAACAGTAGTGTGTAACTGCTTCAAGATGTGGACATTGGATATATATCCAACTCCAGAGGCCGAGAGGCCTTTTCAGTTGTAGTAGACTTTTAAATGCTTTCATCGACAATCACGCATATTTTAGTGCTCCTTTGTTTCAGAGCTTCAACAACTTTTCTCAA
>LPNX010461857.1:74707-149622 GCA_001517045.1 Pseudotsuga menziesii
AAGTATGAGATTACTAAAAGTTACTGAAGTTAAGGATCTGGTCAGATGGAAGAAGAGGAGAACGAACTCTGCTTTTGAAAACTAGGGAATAGAATAGAACAAAATAACTTTTTAAATGGAAACATGCCAAAATAATATAAAGGACAAGACAAACTTACACTGTCACAAATAGTTGTCCTCTCCTATCCTGTTTAAATTCAGCTTACTAGAATTCTAGTGGAGCAAAAGGCAAATGAAGAGTTAGAGGAAGATAGGAAAAGCAGGATTTCAGAGTAGAGAATATACTTGGTGTCTTAAACAGCAAGGTCTAGACTCTACTATATTGGAAACAATTGTATTTGTGGATTTGGGAGGATCGGATTAGAGAGAAAACAAAACAATGATAAGCAAAAGGTGAGATAGGAATATTAAAACTATAATGAGATTTGATCCCTATATTGCAAAGTCACGGGTTCAATTTTCAAAATATGGTGACTCCGCATTAGAGAGAATTTGAGGTCAAAAATGGGCCTCCTAAGAGATGTACTACAAAAATATAAGATATATTAAAATATTATGAGTTAGGGGTTTTATGGGGTAGGTATATATGACAACTCACCTCCTACACTACTTTTTATGCACAATATAAATAACCATGGTTGAGTTACTTTTCTAAATTGACTATAAATAAAATTAATAAAATAACTCTACAATGATGTGACTAAGATTCATTGTAAATTCTAAAATTTTTATTGTCCTTTAGCATTTATTTGTCTTGAACTTGTAAATAAAATTAAACAAAAATTAATTTAATTTATATGCATAACTAACATATTTTTTTCATATAAATATCATTCATGAATTTAATTTATTTTAAAAGTACAAGATTATATCTATATATATATATATTAGTTTGACATTATGATATTAAATACAATTGAGTGAATATATAATTTAAAATTAAAAAAACATGAAAATGACAATATATTATTTTATAAAAAAATGTGAAAAGACATTTTTATGAATTATGAGTATTTTACTTGAAAATGACAATAATATTATTTTATGAGAAAGTGAATTGTGAGTACTTTACTTGAAAATAACAATAATATTATTTTATGAGAAAATGTGAAATGACTTTTATTATGAGTTCTTCACTTTATGACTTAAAAGTACTTGTACCACTACCTTGGTTAACTATGGGTTTTCATCCACCATAGAAAATGTGACAAATAAGCATTCTTAATTCATGCAATGCCACCTCAACCATGGGGGATGATGTCATCTACTAGAATGTAATTGGTTGATTTTTATAGTACATTTTGGTCCTTTTGAGGCCCATTTTTTACCTCAAATTCTCTCTAATGGAGAAGGCTAAAGAGACTGACACAAGTTACAACCTTCCACACAGATCACTCCCAGTGAAGAAGCAAATCTGAGAGGTTACTGTATGAAACATATTCAGAAAAGAACTAAGATAGTACTGACAGGCAAGCAATGAACAAACACAAAAGAACATAGGAAGAAAATTCAGAGCTAACATCATGAATTTCTCATTGGCCTGAATTATTTTTTCCCCGCTTAGAAGCATTCTAGGCTAACTGCATCTTTGATTAATATTTCTAAGCTGCAGCAGGCAGCATACTCAGCTAATTCAATCTCTTGAACAGAAAGTCATTATTAAGGACATACACTAAATTAGCTGCTGCATGAGAAGAAGAAAATTCAAAAAATACAAATATCACAATTTAGTTTATACCTTTTAGAATCTCCCATGCCATTCGCTGGGAAACATAATGAACAACAAGTCTTTCAAGCACCTGTCTTGTTGTAAGCATAACAGTCTGGAAAACCACAAAAATTCCATTTAAAACGTCCATGACATCTGGTGTGGCTTTGGCAGATACACAATTCATGAACAGTCGCAACTGAAGAATTACTCACACAATACAGATATTCCAGTCATTAAATCAAAATCACAGTGCTATGTTTTCGAAAATCCATCCTGTTAGCCATATATTGAGATACTTTTCTAATTCTAAATTTGTAGCCAATTTCGGGTGTATTTCATACACTTCTACCAATTTGCACTTGTAATAAGGAGATGGAACTCTAAATTTTTGTTTGGCATATTTCATTATTCCAAAATTGAGGGTGTTTTTGTTGGGCATATCACCTTTCTAAAGCTAAAAGTTCCACAACCCCATTGATAGATAATGCATTGTCATAGTTCCAACAGATTATAGAAACCTGCTTTGACATCCTATTATCATATCTTTCTCTCTTCGAAAAAAGACCAAATGTAGTATGAGAACCAACAAGTTGAGAGAAATGGATGCGCTCTCCTCTACGCTTCTCCACAGCTAGGGTTTTTCCCTAGCCGCTATAGAACTGTCTCCATTTCCCCCCTACAAGTTCACACCATGTCATCCATGGAGTCAAACTCCCTCAAGCCTAGATTGCCCAGCCAAGGATTGATACCTTCGAACCTAAATTAAGCTGCTTCTTTCCCATTCACCATCAGTCCTTCAGTCGTTGTAAAGGGCAAATTGTCATTTAAGAATGTTGTTTCATCTTTAGACTTACATAGATTTGCTCGGTGCTCTGTTTCTGTGGAAAAGGATGCCACAAATCCCACACAAACTGATTCCTATAATAAGCATGGACTTGTTTGTCGATTTCTAACTGATGGCATACATTGATAGATCTGTACAGCTGGGCTTATCAAAGCTGGAAGCCCCTTCTATCGGAGGAGGGCTTATTTCTACCCATGTCCACCAGATTTCTCCATTGTTGAGTTTGATGCAGCAGCTGATAGGAATCAACTGCTCTCTGAATGAAGCCCCAGTAACCTACCTTTAACACCTCAGTTCCACTGTGTAAGGAAACCCTAACCTTTCCCTACAATTCTGGCCTCTTGAGACACTGGTGGAGATTGTAAATGGCATAGGCAAAGTTCGTTACTGCAGACCTGAAACAACAGAAAGACAATGGACAACCTCTGCAAGGATTTGTGTTGAAATGGATCTTTCCAAAAGCCTTCCTGAAGTGATATGTGGAAAGTTGAAACAGAAGCTTGACTATGATCACGTTACCTTCTGTTGCCAATCTTGTTTTGTTGTTGAGCACACAATCACCTCTTGCCCTAATCACAAACCTGTTCATGACCTGGGGAAGCGAAGCAAGGTAGACACCATGCCAAAAGGAAATCCAATCAGAAGCCTACATGGTGGAACAGTGCCAATGCAAACCACCAACTGATAGAAATGGAGAATGAAGTAGAAAAGGCCTGCCCATTACTCCACCAAAAGGCAGCCACTCCAAAAACTGCGCTCAAAGTTGCATCGATCCATACCAATTCTAAAGCAACCCCCTCTCAGAAAGAATCTAGCAGCCAAGGGGAGGAGAGACCTATGGAGAAAGTAGAACCTGCTACGCAGGAAAAATTACTCAATACTCGACTCGACTCAGGACAAATGCACAATAAACGACGGCAGAACCAAGTTCATGCAGCAGCAGAAGGACAAAATGTGCAGTTTTGTAGAGAAGGGCACGGGCAGAAATTTGGAATAAAAGAACCCTAAACATATTGGATATTTATATACTTAAAAAAAACCCTTATTACCCCTAATATACCACCAATATATTGACTTTAAATTTTTTAATTTTTAACCACCCCAATATGAATGGACGTGATATCATATTGGTCCCTAGGTGACGCCCCCATGAGTAAACAGTTGTGAATTCAACTAAGAATCCTGTCTCCAAAAAACAACAACATCAGGATCATATTCAAAAGAAAAGTTTTGATGCAGGTTGCTTTGGCAGAAACACATGCAACTTTGCTATCTTCTACAAACGATAAAGCCAAGGCAGACTCGACCGAAGAAGATTCTATAGCACCAAGGCTCGAGGGTTTATAATTAGTAAGATCAACCTCAGAAGGAAAGCAAAAATCAACAAGGGAGATAGAGTGTGAAGGAACAAACTCAATATCACAGGAGTTGAAAAATTCATAAGAAAAATCAAACTCATCAGGATCACTGACTTGATGTTCAAAGGAAGAGTCAAAAGACTCAACAAGACCAACATAAGAAGAAAGGTCAGGCTTACTAGGCAAATTAGGGTTAGACTTAGTCACAACTGAACCAACATCCAATAGAAGATCAGACTGTATCAAAAGACTCAAGGAAGACTTCATCCAAAGGAAGGAGATCATCAGAGATAGGACACATGTCTAAACTTTCAAATGGATCGACGGAGTGGAGAGCGAGCTCCACAGTCTGTATAGGATGACTTACCTGGTCAATTGCTGGGACCAAGTCCCGAGAAGGGAAGCATGAAAACAGAGGCTGTTTCTCAGTAGCAATTGAACGCAAAGGACATGAGGCCACATAGCTCACCTGTGGCGGGGTAGTGTCTATAGAAATACTGGGACTCAATAAAGGAAAGACCTGGTCTCTAGTTGGGTCAGGAGACGGATCAAGAAAATCCAACTGATCGATAGTGACAATTTCTTCGCCATGATTAAAGTACATCACACGAAAGAATGTTGACACCACAGCTTGCATGGCATATACATAATCGCATCCAAGGAGCATATTGAAGTCCAAGGGGTCCTCTATCACCATGAAGTCAACTAAGACGGTCTTCCCACCCAAAGTAATAGGTGTTTGAGCAAGAATTCCCAAGGCTGTACAAGTTCTTCTATCAAATGCCAATAACTAACTAGCAGTCGACACAAAGCTAGGAGATCCCATGCTTCGCCAAGCACGGGCAGACAAAATACTAACTGAGGCTCCTTCATCAACAATACAACGAGCAATCATGTATGTTTCAACTTTGACCTTTATTTAGAAAGGTGCATCAGAAGGAAGGCATGGCTCAACTAGGCTATCCCAATCAAAGGAAGCAATCCGAGAGCTTGGTGGGGGTTCATCCGAAGTGAGTTCAATGTCCCCTTGTTCAGTAAGTTCTAAACTGGTAGTGAAGAAAATGTGACTAGCAGACACTTCACTCTCCAAAGGAAGAGTGGGATTGATCGACAATGGAATCGATTCAACCGCTTCATGAAAGTCACTCTCCGAAGGGAGAGTGGGATTGACCAAAGATGACATTGGTTCAATCACATCAAGATCACTCTCTAAAAGAAGAGTGGGATCGACCAAAGATGAGATTGGTTCGACCACTTGATCATCCAAAGGTTGAGTAGGTTGTTGAGAAACTATAGGTTGTTCAGGAGAAGGAAATTCTTGAGTATCGGACCACACTCTTCGCACCTTTGCGATAGCAGGGCACTGGTGAGTAAGATGATCTCCCTCGCATAACTTACAAGGGAACTTAAGTTTGCACTTCGAACGACTAGTTTTCTCAACGGTGTCAACATGACTAGCAGTGGCTGATTGTTTTCTCTTAGCATGACCTACAAAGGTTGAGAGTTTTCCCCCAACATGACCACCAGAGGCTGGTTGTTGAAAAACTTCAGAATGTTCAAAACGAGATGACCATGAAACCAAACTCTTCACAGCTCCACGATAGAAGGGAATTTATAAGTAAGGTGGTCTCCCTCACAAAGCTTACAAGGAAACTTGGGCTTGTGTTTTGAACGGTCAATCTTTTCAACAATGTCAACATGACTTGCAGTGGCTGACAAATTGTCTCCAGCATGAACCATAGAGACTGAAAAACTGCCCCCAGCATGACTTGCAGAGGCTAAGAGACTGGGTCCAACATGACTTGCAAAGGTCGGACGGGCACCACCAGCATGAACTACAGAGGCTGAATGGTTAGGATCAACATGCTTTGCAGCAATTGAGTGTGTGCCCCCAGCATGGACTTCAGAGGCTGGATGGATGGATCCAACATGACTTGCAGAGGTTGGATGGGGAGGTTCAAATTGAACATCAAAGGTTGAATGGGTGTCCTCAGCATGAACTACAGAAGTTGAGTGACTAGATTTGACGTGACCTGGAAAGGTTGGAAGGATCCCACCAGCATGATCAATAGAGGCTGGATGGTGAGGATCAACTTGACTTGCAAAGGTTGAGTGCTTAGATCCAACATGACCTGCAGAGGTTGGATAGGTGCCCCCGGCATGAACTGCAGAGGCTGGGTGGTGAGGTTCAACTTGACTTGCAGAGGTTGAACGGGTGCCCCCTTTCTTATGTGCCTTCTTCCTATTCCTCCTTCTTTTACTCCTTTTAGACTGACGGTTACTAGTATCAATACTTTCACCGCATGAGGTAGAAGGAGTAGGAGAATCAACTACAGGTGAAGGGGAAGCAGTGTTTTGATGCTCTTGATATAAGGAGCTTACTTGAGAAGAACCAGGAGCATTCGGGACAGTTGGAGTGGAAAACAACCACACCGGTAGCCCTAGGGTGAATCTAGGCATATTCAAGGTGGCCATCAAGGGAACACCAACATTCCCCGTGAGAGGAATAGTACAAGGAGTTCCCAGCATGGGGATCTCTTGGTTGGTGTTCAAAGGGGTGTTAGACATAGTTTCAAACAAGGAGACAAAGTCTGAGGTCAACACGAAACCAAAAGTACCAAGCACACACTTGAAGGCAGACTAAGTACAGACAAACTACACAACACTCACTAAAAAATTCCTAAAGCCAAACAGACAAACAGGTATAAGATATGATTTTCTAGAAGAAAGCTGATAGATAGTTACTTAGTGTCCCTGTAGATGTTCTTAGGCACAAGCGAAGGAATCACCCACCGCCCTCCCACACCTTCTACCGGGGTTACCTTCCAAGCCCACCCAAGGTCAACCAGAAATAGCCTTCCAGTGTACCTGTGTATGAACCCTAGATGTCAAAGAGACTAAAGGCTACCTTAACTATATTGACAGTCTGGGGAGACAGTCGCAAGCCTGGTTCGTACGTATGGGCAGGGTAGCAAATCCCGAAACCATGTCTAAGACAGAATCCCCAGATGCGCAAAAACCTTGGTCTACGCTTTGACAAGGAATCAAAGGGTTATCTCCTCAGTCCAAGTCTCCACGCGGCCTCATGCGTAACTCCCGTTTGAGAGGAGCTTCCTTGATACAATCAACATAGAAAAGGGTTTACCTAGTGATTCGCCAACTATGTCTAAAATTTTAACACTTGTGGGGAGTTTAAACTCCCTATCCCACAGGTCTAGCCTGAGTTAGTTGGTGTATGACCCTATAAAATAAAACTTACTAATAATTTTTAAATTATATCGTTTATTTTAAGGGTTGTTTTTAGTCAGATGGTAGATGGCGTGAAACTTATGTGGTGTTTTGACTCAAAGTTGAAACAAAAATGACTAAGCAAAGAGAAATGAAATGCAAAAAGCAAAAACTATTTTTTTTTTTTTTTCAAATAGAAACTTGGAAGCCACAAAAAAAGAAATTCTTTTTATTTTTTATTTTAAAAACAATGATATGCCATGCAATCTAGACTAAAAAACTAATCTACATGCATATAAAGCAAACATGTGTTTTTTTCTTTTTCTTTTATAAATGCAAAAGAAAAACTACCTACAAACAAAAGTATGCAGATAACAAGAACAAAGCAAAAGGAACTCTGCTATACAACCACCAAACAAACTCTAGAATGCCCTAAAGTCAGTATAAGGGCCTACTTGGAAGGAAGGTTTGCACAAAATACAAGTCAACTATTTTGGCATGGTGAAGTTAACCAACAAAAGAAGAAGGAAACAAACACCAACAAGCTTCTGAACTCAGACAAAGATCACTAATAGAGACTGACCAGAAATATAAGCAAAAAATCATGCCAAGCAAAGGGGGTGGGGGGAAAGAGCAAAGAGAAAACCTTAATGCTATAAAAAGGCTTACCACATAGATAAAGAACAACCAAAAAGGATAACACTAACTCCCTGGAGTCATGCACCTGCAGAGGACCCCAAAAGACCTACCAAACAACCCACAACAACAAAAAAAGCCACAAAAAGAGGAAAAAACATTGTTTAAAAGGGCATACGCGAGTTTCACTACTGACAAATCGCATATCATACATGGGTTGACAGTAAAGCAAGTCACTTATAAATACCAGATATGCGACTGCTCAATCTGCAACTCGCGTATGGGTGGAAAAAATCCCCAAAAAGGTCAAAAACTACCTTAAGAAGGTAGGGGAAGTGTACTATCAGACTTAGAAGGTGTTCTTAAATGGCAAGAAGGACCTGAAAACTTGCAAAAGATTGAAAGAAAGACAGAGAAACCCCAAACACACAAGGCTCTCCCCAGCGGAATCGCCAGTTCTGTTGTAAAGGAAAGTTTCCTATGGCTAGGGTTTAAGAGGCCATCAACGTATTGGGATTGAAAGAGAGATGCAAATGGTTTTGCAAGTATATATAAGCAAGTTTCAGAGATTAGAATGGTTCATACCTTAGCCAAACAAAGGTTGATCCAAGCTGCCCTTCAATCCTCTTCTTGCTCCTCTCGCTCCTCTTGCTCCAAGAGACCTGCAAAACGAATTATACCTTCCTCAAACCAATATGACCACATATAAAGCAATGATAATCAAATAAACATGAAATAATAATCTGATTAACATCATAATATGATCATAAACAGAGATTCAATCACACATTGAACAATTATTTGGGAAGAAGAAGGACATCATATATTTATTAATCTTGAAAACAAGTACAAGTATACCTTCTCTTCAAATTGGGCACCTCACGAAACTTTGATCTGGTTCTGCTGCTTCTCTTCTCCAAGGAACTCAGCCTCCAAGCTCTGCAACACAAGGAGAAAGCTTCTAGGGCAAAGGTGTTGGCAAAGAGAGCTCCAATTCCTCCAGCATAACAATGCAAAGATTCAAGTCCCCTCTCATGGACGTCCCTACCTCTAGTTATATGCTTAATGAAGAGATAGGGTTGAAGACAAAATAGTTACAACTAAAGGAGTCAGTTGCATAACTACCCAAACTACCCGAATTTCAAAATACGTATTTTTTTGACATTTTCAGGAGGCATACACAGGTTGCAGAGACAATAGTCGCGTACACGAGGAGGTATATGCGGGTTGCAATGCAAAAAGTTGCGTATTTAAGGTGTACGCGAATATTATATATAGCAAGTCGCGTACATACGTGGGTTTCCTTAAGGAAACTCGCGCACACATAAAAAAATGTCATTTTTAGGGTACTTCTAGGCATTTTCAGACTTTGGTGTCTTCTAGAAAGTTTTAGATAACTGAAATATATTTCCAACGGTGTAGAGATGAGGTCAAACGAAGTTAAAGAACTCAAGATATGGGTCCTCCAAGTTAGCTGTTTTTTCTATGACTTTCATGAAGTGTCGTCATGGAAGTGTCGACATGCGACGGAATAATGGAAAAGTGGTCATAGGCAGAGAATCATGGGATTGTTCTTTGTCTTTGTGGTTGTTGCATGCTTATCAAATTAATCAAGACTACCATTTCTAGTTCACATTGGTTTTAGAGTTTTTCGACTACATTTGCTATGTAAACCTCATTTCAATTAATCCTTGCTCAAACCAACCAATTTAGACCCTAAACTAGCCAGTTTGAGTGAGAATTGAATAGTTCTTCCAATTATCATCTAAAATGACCAGTAAAAAATAATGTTTCACTAGTCCTTGCTATCAGGTCTCAAGGTTATGTTGTTCATGTCTTTCTCAACAATAGTTTTAAAAGAAGTGCAAATTGTAATCCAATGTTCATGTTCGAGCTACCTATTCCTCCAATTCCAATGAAGAATGATATATCTCTATTGAGTGTGATGGTTGGAAAACAAGGGGGGCATGTATTCCTCGAAGTTTATGGCCTATTTTGGGGAGAGTTCCACTTTGGAGGGAGCATCCAGCTTAAAGAAGGGGTTGCTTAAAGTTTTAAACAAAGTTCAACAATAGGCTATCATCACACCAACTACCCAACCCTTAGATCCACACTCACATCTCACAAACTTTACTCTCCACATCACACAGGCCAATGAACCCTACCGTATTCCTCTTACAAGAACTATCCTAGTTACAAGCGTAAATAATTGTTTTTACATGATCTTCCAATAGCTAGGATCATGCCAACTATTACATCTCTAAGACACAATACAAGATGATAACAAATACAATCGTCTTCCTTTATATATGATTAAGTGAGGGAGGCTAACAATAATAAATAGACGAAGTCCACAAGTAAACTCTGGAATAAGTTAACAATAAAGCCCTAATTGAAGTGCTACACTAAGCATGAATGCCACGTGGCATAATAGGGTTTGTACAACCCTCAAGGTGGTGCACCCAACAAGTCCAAGTGTCTAGACGTCAAGTGCTCCTCTAAGCAAGATGGTGTGTCCTCCAACATTGGTTCCTCCACTCAAGCATCCACCCTAGCATATGTGCATATGTGCTAGGTGGTTCATGCTCCTAGGCATCCATGCCAATTCTACATGTGCATAATTATATATCTCATAGATTTAAAGCAATTGCAAAGATATGATTATGTTTTAACTTTTAAGGTTAAATAAGATTGAAATTTCAATTTTGTTCCCTGAAACAATGTATTCATAAAGGACAACTATAAGAGCCAATTGCACCAAAATGCATGATAAGATGCGACTAAGAGAAGACAATGTGCAATTCATCTCTCTCTTAATTCTTCACGTGTCTTTGTATTCTCTCTCTCTCTTGAGGCATTGGGGTTTCTTGGTCTTCTTGGAGTTTAGTGGAGCATTTTGGAGATCTAGGGTTAGGAATTATCCTTTAGAAATTGGAGATTAGGGTTTTGAGAGAAAACCATAGGGTAGATTAGTGAAGAAAAACAAAGCAAGGCATCTTGCCTTGGATGTTGTGTTGGAGAGATTCTTGCACTTGTATCTTCTTGGTTGAGATAGGATTTGATGATTTACCCTAGCTAGGGTTTTTTGGACAGTTGGATTTTTTGTACTAGCCTTGAGAGAAGGCTATGGTATGTGCGTGTACTTCATCTTGAGCTTATATATGAAGTTTCCAGCTGTCCATATCTTGTGCAATTTTCAAATTTGAATTTCAGTTATACATGTTTTTATGCATGTAGTGGCAAAGTAAACAAGTAGGAAAGATTGTGAATCATACCTACACTAACTTGTGAACAACAATATAACATAAAGTGTTGGTGTTGACCACTGAGATCTCTAGAAGTTGAAGTTTTTGGGTAACATCCAAAATTGTCCATTGTAACTTTAACATAAGAGTTAGTATTAATGGAAAGGGCATACATAATATGTTGAAATGGAAAAGGATGAGGAATTTGAGTATTAGAAACACATGGAGAACCAAGGAGAGAAATAACAAATAGATAACCAATAGGGTTCTTTGCAATCCAAACATCAATAAGAAGTTATGGGTTTTCTCATTTTCCACCATCTAAAGAAAAGACAAGAGTATGAATATGTGTTGTTATACTGAACTAGAGTCCAAATAAGAGGTAGATAAGTTTATCCATCAATTTAGACAATGATATACTTAAGTGACCATATACCAAGTCAAGTTCAATAGTTCTAATAAGGTCCTATGAGAGGGATTATGGAAGGTGCACAACAAGTTCCTATGAAGGTCACTGTGTGAGATAAACCTGTAAACAAGTCTTGTGGTGATCCAATCCAAAGGCAACTTTTGAGGAACAAAAGGAGATAACAAGTGGACATGAGCTATGTTACCAGAAACGGGAAACGAGAAACGAGAACGGTATGAGAAACGATGTTTCCAGGTTTCGCACATATAAGAAACGAGGAGAGAGAAAAACAAAAAAATGAATTAATTAAATATATAAATTGAATGTTGTGACAATCTATATATTTTACAGATTTTAGGAATGACTAGACTTAGCTTAAGTCGAGCATTTACCCAATTAAGTTTAGCTTCAATGCAAGAAAACTCGAGATTCAGACTGCTGCTCCACTAAGTTATCCTCACTTCAATGCATAAAACAGACTATTAGTTCTTTCACCACAACTGCACATCTTTTAATTTGGTATACAACAAATTTGAAACATATTTCCTCAAATGTACAAAACTTGCACTTGGTCTATAAGATAAAATTTGAAGTAATTAAAGGGCGGTCTGTCTGATCTGAGAGTTGGATCAGTTCCTTTGATCAAAAACTAAAATATAAATGGGAATACTCAAAGGGCAGTCTATCTGATCCAGAAGTTGGAACATCTCTTTTGATTAGAAAGTGCACTTTAAAAGAAAAAACTACTATAGTATAAATACCCACTTTAACAATGAGAAGAGAGATTTAAACCTTCCTCTCCCATGTAAGAGCAAAGACTACCAAGTTTGGTCATTGGGTAATATCTTGATTTGAAATTACATCTTTTCTATACAAAGATTTTTAATTATTATTATGTTAATGCTTATTATTCAGCTTTGGTTACATACCATAAATGATAAAGCAGCATAGCTTACAAATTGGAGATAAATAAAGGATAAAAGGAATTAATGGATAAAAGGAACTGATGTAGCAATCGGAAGAAACTAGTAGTTAACATATATTTTTGGAGCATGGACATTCAGGCCTTGGATATTGTTGGTCATACTAATCGACAATTAGGAAGGGATTCACTGGATGGAAGAACAAAACCAAGTTTGATTTTTCAGACATAACTGTCATTCATGATGACAGAAGAGCAGATTTTAAATTATTTTGGGATTCAACAAAAATCAATAAAAACTGGAAACTTCAAGAATTCTTTTTGTAAACATAACCTGTCATTTGAGAAAAGAGAGGAGACATACCAGTTAGCCTGTGTTTTCTTTGATGACTGTACATGCCGGTTTAGTCCTTCAGGTACCTTGAGTAAAACAGTGGCTAAATATCAAAGGCTTGCATACTTTGAAAAGCAGAACTTAACAAGAAAATAACCCAAAAGGGAAAAAGAGCCCTATGTTTATAATTACTCTGTTGTTGGCAATAAACTTGTGAATAAAAATGGTCCAATGAATTTGAAAATGTCATCTGCAAAATATGTTTCTTGGGCAATAAATTACGACTGCACATTACTCACCCATATCTCAACATTATATGATTAAAATTCCATACCCGTTCTCTGCAACAAAAAAATTTGAGAGACTTTTAACAATACTTACCAGTGGCTTCAAACTGAAAGAGATCGCGGGACAACGCAGAGAACCCAACTGTGGCATGAGGCACTCCTTATCAGTGGCTCCACTTCCTCTGCCTCACTGTTCTCAACTTCTCACAGCAACGATTTCTCCCCCAGCGCATGAACAATTTAATCTGGACTAAAGTCTGAAAATTCCTCTGCCTCACTGTTCTCAACTTCTCACAGCAACGATTTCTCCCCCAGCGCATGAACAATTTAATCTGGACTAAAGTCTGAAAATTCCTCTGCCTTACTGTTCTCATAGCAGAGATACAAAAGTTTGAGTAAACTTAGGACAGGTGATGGGCGGCAGAGAGCAGGTGGCCGGCGGCAGAGAGCAAGCTTCCTTCCATAATACTCTATCGAGCTGGCTTCCATCTTGTCAATTAATTCGGCATTTAATTCATCAAACTTACCACCCACCAACTTTCAAGTCACCAGCTCGCACAACAGTCCACATTTTAAGAAAAACGCAAAAGGTTTCTGCTAAAACCGTTGTCCGAAACGAATCGTTTCGTAAGAAACGGTTTCTCCATTCCAGAAACGAGAACGACTGGAAAAAACCGCGGTTTTCGTCTCGGTTTCGTTTCTACTTCATTTTTTAAGAGAAACGTACAATCCCGTCACGTTTCTAGTAACATAGGACATGAGTACAAGTGTGTTCGACAATGTGAAATTTCATAGGAGCCTATGTGTGACGTGTGGTGTAAACTCAAGTCGAAGTATGGGAGAAAAGGAGGTTGATTAACTACCACTAATGATCCCAATTATTTGACTTTGACCCTTCTACCCAAATAAGATCCTCCCTCCGAGACTTGGGAGAATATTTATACTATTACCCATCGAGGAATTTTTTCACAGGTCTTCAAAATTTAAAAGCTCTGCATCTAACAAATCCAAATGAATACTCACCTCATCAACATATCAAACAACTCCTATCGTCTTATGATATATAGGAGCACCCACATCTCATTAACAATTGCTTTTCTTGTAAATGTAACAATGGAAGCAAACAATGAGAAACATACAAAACATAGAAGGAAAAGACATGAATAGGCTCACTAAAAGCATAATCATATTCATCTACCATGTTATAACCTTCTTCCAAGTTTCAACATGGAACCATATGTTTCTTATTCAAAGCTTGTGTGAAAACAAGTCTAATATCAATACGGAAGTCATGTTTATGCATTTAAATTTAGATAATTGTGTGGTAAAAGGCTAACTAGAAGTGCTCATCATGATTTCAAAAAATATTTTTACTCAATGCCTAGAGAAATTATGTAAAATGACTCTTTTGAAGTACTTCCACTATCTTATGTATTTTTTCATTATTTATGACACTGAATGCTATTATTTAGTTCCATTATATTTTGATTATTTCAATATATTCTGTCATCTTGGGCATATTATGTTGTAATCTTAGTTTATGTCTAATTTGCACCATAACATCAACCTAATTAACCTATTTAAATTTTATACCAATGCATGGAAGCAACAAAAAAAGGAATGGAGAGCGATTCTTTCATATCACCTAGAAAACCATAAAACAAAACACAAACAAATTTCAATCCTTAATCTATTGTCTAAGTTGAGATTAATGGTTATTTTGTTTCCTAAATATCCATTGACTTTTATATATATATATAAGTACGTTAACTATGAAAGTTAACTATGAAAAGGAACAAAAAAGAGATAATTTGTTTAAGGATGGTAAACAAATTTTTTAAAACTCTAGCTAGTAATTTGGTCTCCTTGTTTCTCTGCGACTATTAGATCCTCAAACATCTCTAGGAGGCCAGGGGTTAAGGTCATTGCGAGAGGACTATTTCGGGAATGTTCGGAACAGTTCCCTGCTCTATTAGCCCATGTATGTTAATGTAAGCAGAACAATGCAGTAATAAAATATTGCCAAAATGAATGGTAAAATTTATAACTAATGGTTGAAAATGAATGGCACAATTTATGTAACATTGATGGTGCTCTTATCATTGATGGTGCTCTTAACCTGTACTGAGGGAGAAAGGGGTGGGATATGTACCTGCTTGCCTAAAAAAACGATAGACGAGAGGAGGAACTTCATTACACAGCTCTCTTTCATAGCTCTATTCAAATCAATCTCTATTCGAATTAATCATCCTCAATCGAAGTTAGTTTTTCATCTTCAATTTCAATTAAAGCACATGCATCAACTCATTTACAAAATAAAGACAAAAATAACACACAAATATCAATATCAATGACTAGAATGAAATGAATTTGTACTATAATATAATTACCATAGAAAGAAAGAAACGCAGATAAAACACAAAGCAGACTACAGCCAAATAAATCTAATAATATTTAGTTTAACAAAAAGGATAATATTGTAGTTGCCAAGAGCATAGCCTAGCTAAGAAAGGAACAAGAATTTATGAAACCTGACAGAAATTGTGAAGAAGCAGCGTCCAACTTGGTGAATTGATTCGATTGATTCCCAATTCTCACCGTGTCTTCGCCATCAGAGTAGAGAAGAGAACTGGAATTTAGATAATATAACGGCGAAGACAATACTGTTGTGGCTTTCTTCGGCTTGTTTGGCAACATGCTCAGCGGTCCTCTCCCGGGGAGCCTCAGAAAGTGTATCAGACTCCAGGATCTGGACATTTCTTTTAAGACACTTACAGGTTTCACTCCAGAACTGTGGCTAGCTTGAGGGGATTGCTGATAAATTTCAATCTATCTAATGATCTAATAAGTGGCTCAATACCATCTGCGCTGGGAGGAACGGCAATGATGCAGTTCTTGGATTTGTCCAATAATAATCTGTGGGGAGCAATCCCCTCTTATTATGGCGGACGCAACGCTCTTCGGGGACTCGATTTGTCTGGAAATATTCTGCAAGATCAGATACCTGTGGGGCTCTGTCACGCCTGCAGAACTTTGATCGATTTCTAAATCTGTCAAAAAATCGCTCACGAGGAGAGATACCCACTGCAAATTATGTGAACTTAAGGGATTAAGAATTCTGGATTTATCTTCAAGTATGCTCGCTGGAAAAATGCCCTCGGAGATGGGAAACTTGGCAAGCCTCAAAACCCTCAATCTTTCTCATAATGAACTCGAAGGCCCTGTTCCTCCAGTTGGCATCTTGAAAAGTTTCAATTCCTCCAGGTTCAGAGTGCTGCATTCCCATGACCGTCCACGGCATACCATCATTGTAGTTATTTCAGTTATATTGCAATTTCTCAGCTCCAGAAGATGGCAAAAGTCGCTGGAGAATCCTATCTCTGGTCACATTAACCTCCACCACCGAATTCGATCTCCGGTCACATGTAATGCCTTGCCGTTCACAGAGAGAATGTTTATTCGGGTTCCAGTTGCTGAGAAATCCGTTCAGGAAATTCATTTTTTCTTCAGTTCAACAGAAACCAAGCATTCAAGAGAAACAGTCACAGCCAACGGAAAGATGCACATATGCAGACATCGAATTCTTTATTTCACAGCAACAAAAGATACATACAAACAGGCTCTTGAATTATCCATTTCTTCCACATAGCTGTTAAGGCCATGTCGTGGAGTTTCATAGGCCCTTCAATTTATTTAACCTGCAGGCACTCAGGCACGAAAGCACAACAGGCACAAAAGCCCAAACGAACGATCAACAGCACAAAAGCACAACTTAACAAACGCTCAAAAGCATAAAAGCCCAAATCAATGCACAATATCTTCTGGCATCCAATGATCCCAGGGATCCAAGATTTTCTTGGTAACAGGCATCCAAGGTTTTCTTGGCATGCGGACTCTGCTTGTTATAGAAATCCACCACGACTCCATCCCTCGCACTCTTAATTGTAGGCTTGGAACTCCAGTTACAAATACAAATTCATGTTTATTCGGGTTCCAGTTACTGAGAAATCCGTTCGGGAAATTCATTGAAAATCAAGCATTCAAGAGAAACAGTCGCAGCCAACGGAAAGATGCACATATGCAGACATCGAATTCTTGATTTCACAGCAACAAAAGATACATACAAACAGGCTCTTGAATTATCCATTTCTTCCATATAGCTGTTAAGGCCATGTCGTGGATTTTCATAGGCACTTCAATTTATTTAATCTGCAGGCACTCAGACACGAAAGCACAACAGGAACAAAATCCCAAACGAACGCTCAACCGCACAACTTAACAAACGCGTAAAAGCCCAAATCAACCCTGCACAATATCTTCTGGCATTCAATGATCCCAGAAATCCAAGATTTTCTTGGTAACGGGCATCAAGATGCATTAAACATTTAATCCCTCCAGGCTCCCACGACTCCATCCCTCGCACTCTTAATTGTCAGCTTGGAACTCCAGATCATTAAACATTTAATGGTTACAAATACCAATTAATCTCATCAACGTATTGGAAGGCTGACATTGTCCGAAACACTTACGTCTAACAGAAACAAACAAACTATAGACATAGTTACACATACCATGTCTTCACATTCATCTATCTCCTTTCTATAAGGCATTCACACCATACATACAAAGGGTTTAAAGTCTGTGGTACTGAAAATAGATTTGTCTAGAGCTTATGATAGAGTTAGTTGGATTTTTTTAAGAGTTATTTTAACCAAGATGGGCTTTGGGGTACCCTTTATTACATGGGTTATGAGCAGTGTTACCTCTGTCTCTTTCTCTGTTTTGATAAATGGTGTGGCTTCTAGTTTTTTTCGGCCTGGAAGGGGACTTAGATAGGGGTTTCCTCTGGCACCTTTGTTATTTCTTGTTGTCGTTGAAGGTTTAAGTAAGGCACTGTTATGTGCTAAAAACAATGGTTTTTTCAGGGGTATTTCCTTTGGAAATGGCATTTCTTTGACCCATGTTCTTTTTGTTGATGATATTGTTATGATCAGTGATGGTACTGTTGAGTCTTTATCAATGTTGTATGAAATTTTGATGGACTTTTCTAAAGCTACATGGATGCTGATAAATGAGGATAAATCATCTTTTTATTACTCTAGGCTTGATGAAGCTGAGGTGATATCCTTGCAAATTATTTTTTCATATAAGGTTTTAAAGATTGACAGTTGCATGAAATATTTTGGTTTTTATTTAAAACCATGCAGATATTTACTTAAAGACTGGGATTGGCTTATAGCTAAGGCTGAAAAGCGTATTAAGAATTGGAGCTACAGATGGCTGTCTAGGGGGGGCAAGCTTATTTTGATTAAGTCGGTTCTTGAAGCTTTGCCTGTTTTCTGGATGAGCTTCTGGATCCCTGTTGGGATTATTGAGAAAATCAGAAAACTCTGTTCTAGATTTCTTTGGTCTGGTGGTGATGGAACCTCTTCTGGTTTGCCATGGATTTCATGGAAGGTTTTGGCTAATCCAAAATCTTTGGGTGGTTGGGGCTTAAAAGTTCCAGCTCTTTTTGCAAAAGCTTTAGCAGCTAAAAGTGTATGGAATATAATTCATGGCTCAAGGCTGTGGGTTCAGATTGTTACTCAGAAATATATTTGGCCTCTAACTCTGCTGGATTGGATTAGAGAAAAGGACAAAAAGAAATCAGGTATCTCCATTTGCTGGAAATCTGTGATTTGGTCTTTTCATCTTATAGCTGATTTTCTGGTTTGGAAGATTGGGAATGGAGCTAACGTTCGTATTGGCATGGACCCTTGGGCAGGTTGCAAATGGCGTCATTGCTTACCTACTCATCTGACTGATATTCTGCATGCTGCAGGTTATTACTTTTTAAAAGATGTTGGAATTATGTCTGTTAATTTCTTTATGGATCAAGGTTGGTTAAGCTCTAATGATTTAGGTCTAGTTGAGATCATGGACATTAATGCTTGGAATGGATACCTATCCATTCTTAAATCCAGTCATACAAGACTTAGAAATGTGATGGATGAATTTGCTTGGAACCAGGCTAAAACTGGTAAGTATACACCTAAAGGTGGATACATGCATTTGATTCTGGAACAGAATGAAAGGGAATGTGCTTGGTGGTGGAATATGTTCTAGCATATGAAGAGTCCTCTCAAGTCTAAGATTTTCTGTTGGTCTCTTTTTTCAGGAAAAGCCCTTACGTGGGATCTACTTAACAGAAGGGGATGGGAAGGTCCGGGTCGCTGTTACTTATGTAAAAATGATATTGAATCTAATCAACATATAGGGGTTGATTGTCCTTTTACTAAAGATGTTTGGCAGGAGATTGAAGATAAGGTTACATTACAGAATTTGTGGGTAGGAGACAATGTTATTATCTGTTTGAAGAATTGGGTCTTCAGGTCTCAGGTAAAAAATATCAGGTCTTTACCCCTCATTGTTTTATGGTTTATTTGGAAATCTCGAAACAAGAGTTGTTTTGACAATGTTGATACATCTCCTGCGCATGTTGCAGCTTATAGTTTGGCTTTAATTTTTACTTACCCTATGGAAACAGCTGATTTGAAAATTATAATTATCTCAAAGGAAGTTATTGATAGAACCAAGCCTTGGGGTTTCTTTGATGGTTCTGCTATGTGGATTCCTAAAGTATGCGGTGCTAGGGGTATTCTTTTCCTTAAAGATGATCATTTTATCATTTTTAAAGCCGGTTTGGGGGAAGGGATAAATAACTTTGCGGAGTTATATACTTTGAAATTACTGATTAGATTGTCCTTGAAGAAGCAGATTAAGCATATCCAGATTTTTGGCGATTCTATGCTTGTCATAAATTGGATCTCTGGAAAATTTAGAGTTCATAATGTTCAACTTGCTCAGTTTCTTCAAGAGGTTATCAGACTTGTTGATTTTTTTGATGAAGCTATTTTTAAACATGTTTTTAGGGAAAGAAATACACGTGTTGATCAGTTAGCAAATGAAGGAGGGAAGGTTCAAAGTGGTTACTGGTTTATTTCTGAGTATCAGGGGACTAATAGACATGATACTTTTCAGGTCTTTTAGTTTTTTTTTATTGGGTCAGGAGAGACATGGGCTGTCTTTTTGACTTCTGATTCGGAAAAAAAATCTCCTTTCTATAAATTTCAATCAGTTTTAATTGATGATAAATTTTTTTATCAACTTCAATTAAGTTTTAATTTACGATATATATATTTTGGTTATATATATAAACTTCAATTAAGCTTTAATTCAGGATATATATATTTTTGTTTTATATATATATATATATAATGCTAAAAATTTGAAAGTTGATTATGATAAGTATGTTTAACAGGTGTGATATAATGCAATGATAATAATTTAAATTTTATTTTATTAAAATTTAGTAAAAGGTGATAAATATTTCATTTTTTGTTTTAGATAATTAAAAGAGTTCATAAGTCAACTAATGTTAGATTTTATAATTCACAAATCAATTCATTTTTAATATTGATATAGAATAGTTTTTTCACTTTATTTTAATATTGATATAGAGTAGTTTTTTTCACTTTATTCTCTTCGATATAGCAATCGCGCATGTTAATTAATAGGGTTGGATAGAGATTTTTATTTTATTTTTGCTTTAGTTTGAAATGTTTTCTTAAAAATATTTTTTTTAATATTTATTTAATTTTGTATTGATTGTAAATAGTTGAAGTTTGTCTCGTTTTTCTTCCTAAAAGAGAGACTCAATGGTATATTAATTACTATATGTTGTGTTTTAATGTCAATCTAATCAACTCTAAACTAGATTGTTTAATTAAAGGTAGACAATGGGGCTTGCAGACCTTACCCTACAAGCTATGCTTTCTTTGACTGTGGATGGAATGAATAATCTAAAGGAGTTGTGTATATATGTGGCGATTTCGTCGTCCGAGCGAAATCATCTCCAGCTGCCTCCGACTGTCACCTATCATGTCATGGGCCATAGTTTATCTGACCACAAACTCGGTCAACCATAGTCATCATTTGGTACAAGTTTCTCCCATGTTTATGCTATAGTGATGGACATGCACCATGCATGATGCACAAATGGTAAATAATACTTGTGCAAATGCAAAGAACTGTGGTATGTGGATCTCCTTCTATGCTGCCATGGTACTGCGTGCATGTACATACATCAAAAGAAACCAATTCAAATTTAGAGCTGCAAAATGAAAATTTAAAACCTAAAAATGGCGCCCAGAAAAACAGATTTCCAAAGTTCAGCTTTCCAAAATGGAGAGGGGTTTCCATAGGAGTTTGTGGAAACTAGTTATTACAAGGACTTGAACGCCATTGACAAGGTCCATCGCCCTATGAGTATTTTATCCTCCTGTTTTTTAAATTTTTCTTTGTGGGGAATGGGTAATTTTAAACTACATATTCACAGTAAAGTTCACGACATATTTGCAGTTGGACTTTAATGGCTGATCGTATTTTCGTTTGGCTTACCAAGAGGAAAGTAAGTTAATGGAATGAATCCCTATTCGTAGAAACCTACCTACCAATAACTGTTGTTTTTCTCCTGTAGATGACCAGGAAACGGTGAGCAGAATCGATCCCACGACTTCATTAATTTGTGTTAAATTCTGCTTAGTCAAGTGATGTGCTTTACACTTGAAGGTGGGGAGGTCTCAGTCAGTCGAGAGAGGAAGGATGGCTCTCCCAACCATAATTAGGATTGCACTTCCATTTTTTTAAATATTCTTAATGGTTAAGAGATCCTTCACAAAACCAACAGAGCCAATCCCCCTACACAAAAACTCCAGCATCCCCCTAGACCTCGGAAGGACACTCAGTTGCGGACTAACCATCTGTGCAACATTTGTGACACTTACGACCATTACACACATCAGTTCCCACATATGAACCATGTTCATCACTTGTTGCAAGCTGACAATCAACGTGACCCTAATGATGTCGCTTCGGCACAACCCAACCCAACACCATAAGGTCCTCCACCTATAGTGTTGCAGAACCCCTTACCAAATCAAGGAATGGTTGCAACCCAACCCTTGGTACCACAAACCCCCGCACCCACTCCTACGGGTCCACCGAGTGATCCTGGTGTCCATCACCTTATGACTTTATCGTCTGATCTTAACTTACAGACTCGACAAAACCAGTATGGCTCCATGGCTCTCTATAGGTCTTTACATTTTCTAAGACCCCCCACGGACGGGATTGCCAAAGTCCTGCGGTTCCCTTTGCGTCACGTCACGAACAATCCCACTACTAGAGTCGCGCTTAACTACATTATAGTTGATGACTTAGTCCAGTCTCCCTCGGCCATGTCTGCTCTAGAATTCCTCAAAACTTGTCATTCGCAATGTAAATCTTTGTTATCTGCGTTAGGTGTCATCGATCCCTCTGACTCCAGGTTGATCACTTTCGACTTTGATCAAGGAGAACCTCGGATACCATCATCCGTCGCCTTCTAGGTTCTGGTCATGACTCAGAATCTGGTCATTCATCCCTACATTATCAATGAGGGAGAATCCACCTGTGTTATGTCAACCTTTTTTTGGCAGAAACTTGGATACCCAACCCTTCAACCTTCCACCATCTCCCTTCGCACTTACGATGGTCGCGCCACTCAACAACAAGGCGTTCTCATGAATGTCCCCGTTGAGTTGGCTGAAAAAACCATGTCAATTGACATTGAGGTTGTCAAAGCACAACTCGATTACAACCTCCTCCTTGGATGTAGTTATATGTATGCAATGTGAGTCATTTCCTCTACTGTCTTTCGACTCTTGATGTTCCCCCATGATGGGAAGATCGTGACCATCAACCAACTAACGTATTACGATCCTAAGGGACAAGCCACTCTGTAGCATGTCCTCCCTATGATAGACACTACCATCGACAACGTGTCCATCCCTTCCCTATATGTCGTTGGCCCGGGCCTCTTTACCGATGCTCCTTTGACGAACACCTTTTTTACCTTACCACCCCCTCCTTCATCGACTGTCATATCGGATTTGTGCACTATCACATCCAGTAACATCCCAACCTCTTCACAACCTCAGTCGCAATACCAACCGCAGACCTCAGGGAATTATTGGGGTTCATTCCTTATACACATGATCTCCTTCCTCTTTCCACCTTCGAGCATTGTGAGTAATCCAGTCTTGGCTATTCTCAACCTTTCGGGATTCACTTTGGGTATTCCCGTGTGGTACTTGGATCCACCCACCCCTCCCCCGACACCACATATCATGTTGACATCGGTCAAACCTATTGAGGCGGTGTCACACCCCCCTCCTAGTACGCAACCGACTACTCCTTCGGCTACTTCTGTCCCCCCCGCACTCCCAAGAAGACTGGGGCAAGGCACCTAAAGCCCTGACAGAACCACGTCCTCCTCCTACATGTGCTTTATTTGATGTCCAAGGTCATGCGACACAAAATTGTCCAGATTTACCAATCCTTTGCACCCACATCTACACAGTAGTCGATACCGATGACGCTTCAGTTGTCAACTTACCAACCATACCTGCGGTTAAAAACAAATTGCTACGAACCAACCACCCATGCGCAGTTTGTGGCCTATATGGTCATTATTCACACCATTTTTAAACTTTCCTGAGTACCAGTCGATCCTCGGTGACCTTTGCAAGCTCGCGTGAGTCCAAAATCATCGTCCTTGAGGAGATCCACCCTCCGGCCTCTTCCTCGGACACCAATAACACCATTTACACTATCTCTACTTCCAGTAGTCCTTCCTCATCGAACGCGAAATATCCCCTTGATCTATCCCGTCACCACTTTCATGATGATGGAGAGATCCTTGAAACTGTCATCGGTTTTTAACCCATTTCACTTAGTCCATGATGTGGAGTCGGTTCTTCTCATTGAATTCCAGATTTCATCACTATGCCTTACCATTGAACTTCTACCTGATAATTCACCATTATAAAAATGGCTGCTTGTGGTTGAAAAAACTGATGAGGACCATCACGATGCTCTCCAAATGATCGAAGTGGCTAAGACTCGATTGAAGTCCCATTATGACTCCCACGTCCACCCATGCACCTTTAGCGAGGGGAACCTTCTCCTAGTCTATGACCAAGCCCATGATAAGACTGGAAAAGGGAAGTTCGAATCCATGTGGTATGGCCCTTATGTCATCCATCGATGTCTCGGCAAGGGGGCATATCTTCTTGCTGACTCTTACGGTCTCCTCTTGAATAATACTCATAATGGGCTCTACCTCAAGAGATTCTATGCCTAAGGTCTCTCACCATGCATACTCTTGTATCATAGTTTTTCTTTCTTGTTTTACACCAATTTTTTCCACGAGTCTCACAGTTTGTTTCCTTGGTTGCTCCAGATCGATCCTAGCTCACCTTGTTATGATAGTTTCATTGATGGTACAAGTAGATGGTCTCCTAATCTCACCCAGTGTGTGTGGGTCATTTATCCTCGTCACATGAGTTGATACATATCGACGAAATGTGTGTTGGTGTTGCTATCAAAAACCAAGATGAGTACGACGGTGTCACTGGTCTCTTGACCATCACCCTTCACTTGGGTATTCATCACCTTGATGTCTTCCTAGAATCCCAACTACTTGTAACCCAGTTACATAAATGTTACCAGGTACGCGATCCCTGCCTCTTTAGAAAATTCCTGCGTACTAGACACTTGGTTAGACATTTAGAATCCATTTCATTCATGCATGTTCCCAGAAGTCTTAATAGTGTAGCAAACCAAATGGCTAATGACGTTCTAGAGTGGCACATCAATCATCGCATATAGGAAATAAACTGCATCATGCATCATTATATAGTCATGCATACATATCTCATATACATCATATATGCATACCCATAATCATCAAATAGACTCATAAAAATACAAAAAGGTGCATCCATGTGCATACATATCATATCATAATGTTCAGTACAAAATGAGAAGCTCCACAAAATTTCTCGTCTGCTCATACATATCATACAGAAATCCCCATGCTCAAATGCATTGGGGCTGCTTTGCATGCTGCTAGTCTAAGTCATCCTCCTATGCCTCTGTGTCCTCCTCAGTGTCGTCCTCCTTGTATCTCTCCTCCTCCATCGGCATGTCACCCTGTGTCACCACTCTGACATATTCAGCAGCAACTGTGATCCTCCTCATTAGAGAGATCCACTTCGGAGGAGCTCTGTAGCATGCGACGATCAGATCGTCGTCTTGGTATTGCCACCCATCGTCGGTGACTCCATCCAATAATTGCTCCACGTCCAGTTGTAGTGAGTCCAATATCACACTCTTCCGCCTCCTCTTCCCGTGAGCGAGTGAATCTAACCCCTCCACCTTGCCCCTGCATCGTTGGCACCCCACTAGAGAGTGTAGGCCCATGTATGCACATGCACACAGTATGGCATCGATATCTATCACATGTATGATCTAGATACCACTGTGCTAGTAAGCTATAAAGGAATGAAACCACATAGATTCATGTATATGTACCATCAATTCCCCTGACCTATCTTGGAGGTCGAGGCATCTTCGGATCTCCCTGGTAGTCCATCCCCGTGTATGGATAGTCCTCTATGAGGATAGGAAGCTATTGTTACTTTGCAAAAATATCCTGGGTGAAGAAACGGCCCACAAGGCCTCCTCCCTCCCTGATCATCATCTTGCACCAGTGCCTCATGCGAGGCTCGTGAGGTCCCCCCTCACGCACTTCTAGATGCGGTCGTAGTGTCGGTAGTCTCTCAAAGAAGAATGAGCACAAAAATGAGGGGAAACAAAAATCTACACCCACTAAGATGGCCTGGTTTAGCCCATTCCGAACTGATATCAAGTGCATATGGGACCACCCATAGTAGGTGCCCCTCAGCACACTCTCGATCATCAATAGTTGATCACCTGAGATCTTGTGTGAACCTTTCGATCCCAGTATCCGTAGCACCATCACTACCACTTCTCGAGTCTCTAGACTCTCAATTTCACACACCAATATGTACGATGTATGCGTATAAGCTGAGGCGTAGCATTTCCTGGCACACAGGCCATCCATCAACACCCCCCTTGGGAGCTTCGATGAGGTATCACCGATCACTCCCAACAGTGGGAGGCTAGTTAGAAAGTACATTTCTTGGAGGGTGATCTCAGGTGGCTCACCTTGTATGATGAAGCACTCTGAGTCTCGATCCCAAAAACTCACCAGCTTGTTCAACAACAACTTTATTGAACGCATAAGGTGGATCTGGAAGAACTTCAGTATCCCACATCGGGCAAGCATATCTTACATTGCTCCATCATCCTCTACCTCATCCCTGAGGTCCCCGATGTCTCCCTCTCGCCATCTGACTCGAGGCATCCTGCACATCTGAAAAGTCATGTTCAAACCCAGTTGCCCAAAATTTTCCATTTTGTGCTAGGTCACGCCTGTCGGGCCCTTTTGTGCGACCTAACTCGTGCAACAACATTTGACAAGTGCGACCTGGGTCGCGCCTAATTGACCTTCCAGTACTCTCTAATCACATCAACCTTTCTATAGAGAATATAGACCCACCTTTCTAACCTGTATACCTTTAGTGCTCCACTTCGAACATTTCATGATCAAATTCATCCAATCTGACCAAGTGACCCTACACCACTCTTCTCCATTCCTAGTTACAATGGATTTCACCAAGCATTTTATAGGCTTTATTACATGTAATTCATGGACACCATACCATGGTAAGCCAAAAAACATGGTGAAACCCACACATACATGGCCCCCACCCCTCTTTAGTCTACCTAAATCTATATTTAGACTTTTCTAGGTGACCCAATAGACCATGGGTACACATGCCTAACCAGGTCTTACAGTTGTATGCCCATTTACATATAATAATTTACATTCACAAAACATATGCATACCTGAGCAATTATGCCATAAAACCTTAACCAGTTTCATTTCTCACATCTATCATGCTTTAGTTACACAAGCATGTCTTAACAAAATGCTTCTACTGCTCCTCCACATCCAACTATTATTATTGCATCATCATGACATTGCTTGAATGCATGCTCTTTACATCGATCACCTTTAGTGGCCAGACCCCACTTTGTGCCTCCACCTCAAACTTAACACTCTATACCTTTTGCCATTTTTCGTGTTGTAGACACCACATACTCTATCCAAAGAATTTCCTTGCATAGACTTTCAGTAGTCAAAGATATTTAAAATAGAAAATGTGCCCTTCACGAGCTTATAAGCCAAGCTTTTAAAATGGAGGATTAATCTTATCATTCAAGGCTCATCCTCAAAATATAAGATTAAAAGGTTAACAAGAGCATACCATAAAAGGTTAAGATGAACTTAAGTATGCCTTTCAAAAACTTTAAACAAATTAAAAAAAGGCATTCACCTTTTAAGTATTCACGTGAACTGTATTAAAATAACCCAGCCACATTTAAACATTCACTCCAACCTATGCTTTAAAGAAGCCTTTGACATCTTTTAATAGATATTGTTTTAATAACCCGTATAGATCTATCTTAAATATGGATTTATCAAGCTTCGAGAGGGATCCAATTTCTTGATGTGTAAATTTATTTTCTTATCTTAAATTTTCTACACATCCAAAAAAAAATACATTTTGATCCTTCTGCGTAGTTGATAGATCCCTGTTTAATATGGATCTATGCTGGTTTTAATTTTTATTTTATGAGGAGACATGGATTTTTTAATTATTTTTCATTTGGTTTTAATTTTTAATTTTATGAGCCGACATTATTATTTTTAATTATTTTTAATTTTTGGTAATGTAATGCGATGGTACGTTACAACATCTCCCCCATAATGGAATGTAGAGAATCTTGCTCCTCTCGGTGCAACAAGGTACATACCATGATTCATGCTTGTACCTTAAATTACCTCCTTGAAAGCCAAAAAATGTTCCATTTTATACCTCGTATGTTGTCAATGAGCTTTCGAAACTTGAACGTGGAAGGTTTTCAAGTTTTGAAGGGTCATCGCTCCTCCCAATAAAATTTGGGTGTCATGATCAACAAAACATTAAAATCCTAAATTATGAAAGAGGTGATCAATGTTTGTTAGGAGTGTGGGTAGTGATGATACTAAGAAACATATGATAATGACCACCCTTATCATCCTCCTCCTTCCTCCAACGTCTTCTCATCTATTGAAACAATGAATCCAATTTTTTTTATGATCCTACTGACCTCTATATCCGAGCCACTAATATTCAAAGCAAAATGTTACAAGGTAGCAAATCCACATGGAACTTACGAACCAACAGATCTTCAAGCGTCACAGGTCTTCTTTCTCAAGACCGATCTCATTATTTCAGACATCTTTTGACAAATCTACATGATACCATGCAAATGAAACCTCGGATTTTACATATCTCAACATATATACACTTTTCTTTGTAGATCCATGAATATAAACAATAGATCTACAAATCCATTAACAAATTCATGCTCCCTGGCTTCCCCATCTAGAGCACAAGGGACCACATATCCATATCCTTTATCCCTCGATCTGCATCCTTAGAACTCGATAGCTACTTCTTTTCTATAGATAGACATCCCGAATGACAACTTATTGTCATAAATTCACTAGATCACGTCCTCTAACCCACCTCGTCATTACTGCACACATTGGATCACGGTCCCTTTGGGCTCACACCCTTAAATACAGTGCAACTAGAATGTCAACGGGAGGGAGTGTTACTTTTGTGTGTGTTGATGATTGTTACGGAGAGAAATTCCTATGGCTTGAGGTACCACAACAGGCAGCTTGACTCCAGAAATCAATCCTTTCCAATATGCAATAGAAATTAAAGATCTAATACTAAAGGATCAGATCTTGTACCTTATTCCGGACAGTTGAAGTAGATCCCTGTTGAGCTTTCCAACTTCAGCTTCAATTGATATATTACTTTCTCAACAACAAGTAAACAATACAAGCATACTATATATATTGGTGTTATATCTATTCTAGCATATATAATCAACAATGTATAAGCATTTGAAATCATCCCATGGATAAAATATTCATTCAAACATACATTATTGGATAGGAAAAGATATTTCTATTAATATAAAATCAGAGATTACAATGAATACAATCTCTGTCGGCACGTCTGCGAATCGTAGAAACTGAATCCCCCACTTGGGCCTCCACCACCTCAATCCTCCATCTCTCGATAGCAAGCTCACAAGCAAAATGCAAGCTTGGGAAGAACACAAAAGTGCTCCAAGGGACAAAGGGATGCAGACTCAAGCATAAGTTCCGGCAACAATGGACTATAGTTTCTTTGCTCTCAATTCTCTCTTATGCCTTCAATGTACCAAAGAGTTCCTTATATATCTTTTCAAAGGGGTAATGAAAGGTCGAATCCGAGCGATCTCAAGGCATATGGAAGGCTAGGAGTCAAGTGATTTGGATCCATGTTAAGGAAAACTCCAAAAGGATTTGGATTTTGTACACATCCCGATGTACACAGTTTTAGTGGTCAAACCCGTGTATATACGTGATTAGAGGTTTAAAATTTGCATATATGGATTTCACATATTTTTAGGGATGTTCAAGGAAACATTAAAGGACAAAAAATGGTCCAAGGGGTCTAAGGAGTCTTCAAAGGGATAGGGGAAAGGCCATACAAGTGTGATTCACTTGGAGTGGTAAAATCAGCTATAACAGATGCCCCCTAATGTGTGAGGTCAGAGGGGTCATACGATGGCCGAAATACATTATAAGTCCATCCCAGAAGTGGAGTGATGAAGGATCCAAAATGGAAGACCAGCCATCCAATCAGTATAGTACAATGATACAACTCTGCACATACATATAGCAGTCCCGGATACATAAGAGTACAATGGCCATGAATAGGCATGATACAAGATATCACATAAGTTGTCATTGCCACGTACAATATACATAGATCATAATCTCCATGATGAAGATATATAAAGGACCATGATCTCCATAATGGTTGAAGATATACAATGGATCAAGATCTCCATAATAGCTGGAAATGTTTGACATATACTGGAATCAAGTCACGAGAGCTGAAATCTCATGAACACTGGCATGATCAAGGAGGTAGCATATAAGAGATGCCACCATTCTGGAAGGTCTTCTACACAAACCGCTACGAGTACATGTCCTACTATGTGAATAGAGGTGTCGAGGTCGAACATAGTAGTCCATCATCTGATTACCGGTCATTGATGTATACTGTTAACAGACGCGAGATCACCCACCGATAATGAAAATGGGAATCAAGGTACTAGAGTGCAAACTAACAAGTGTGAATAAATGTGTTGAGGTCGAACACTTGAGATGATCCATCGATCAGGGGACATTGATGTATTCCCAAATACTATTGATGGCGAGAGAACCTGCCACTGATGACTGCAAGTCTCAAGGCACTCAAAATGACTCTAGATTCCAATCCCAGAATAAATGATTTGAAGTCGATGGGATGAAATCCACTAGAAGGAGGGCATTAAGGCATCCCCCATCATCCAACATGAGGTACTCAACAAAGCTGTATAATGTGGAAGGACTTGATCATAAGGTGCACGAACCAGTAACTGTACTGAGAATGGCCGACATGCAAAGTCAAGATAACTGAGGAATGGCCGACATGCAAAGTCAAGATAACTGAGGAATGGCCGACTCAGGTTTCAACTTCCTTCGAACAAGAGCATAACGGCGTATGGTGACTGAATAAAGGTAGCATAGACTCGATATACAAACTGGGACATCTCTGCGACACATGATGCATCAACAAAGGCTCCATGGGGACTGGAAGCTTAACCAGTCGGTGGAGATAAACTCAGATAAACAAGTACAGCTCCTAAAGTCAAACTATAAACCCAACCAATGGATGTAATATACAGTGCTCTGTTCGAAGGCGACACGACTGGACAGCTGCCAAAGATAACATCTTTCTTTGTCCGACTTTTTGGTTTTTTGATTTTTTTGGACTTTTTCAAATATTTAAAAAGCTTGAAAAAGAATAAAACTGCTTTATAGTTACAGACTAGGAGGAGAGAAGTGTCATAGGGGCAAACAAAGTAGTTCCAAGCAATGGAACATACCTATGCTCAATGCAAGGACACATATGTAGGATATCGACACTCGGGGGAAAATCCCCTCCCGGTAAAAAGGGAATCAAGCTGTAAAGGATATATAAAATGGTTCTGCATGGCTAGACATGAGACAAGCTCGAGCTATATGGCTGAAACACAATGTCAGGGAAGCCAGCATAAAGCTCAATAAGGTAGGCAAAGCTCATGCTAATGTAATTACAACTTGACATAAGGGAGTCCTGAGGGAAATAGGCCAGCAAAAGATCAAGAGGAGTATGAGGCTCTTGCGAAATGTCATGGCAATACTATACAACGGACTCCCACACCCTAAAGGAAAAAACATCAGCATGGGCACCAAATGCAGATAAGGCACTAACTAGGGTACCCATGTAAGGTCAAGCTCTACCACTCATATCGTGCCACTTCTAAAACAACAAGAAGGTTCCGTGACATAATAGAGTGGGTTCGTACCTAAGGCTATGATGAAACGGTCATAAGGTCATGCAAAATGCAAACGGCGATGAAACCTAACCTATATGCCAGTTTAGACATGATACCTGAGATCGGTATGAACGGGTCAATCCAACAGCTGAAACGACACTCAAAAAGGTCTCCTACATCAAGAATTAGGTAAAAAACGGTCCAAAATGATTATAAATAGTCCAAACTATAGGAAATGGGGTAAAAATTTTCAAAAAATTGAAAATTTTCTATAAATAGTAGAAAATTCAAAACATTATAAAACATTTGAAAATTTTACCCAATTGAGCTCAGATTTTCAACAGTGAATTCTAGGAGATCTAGCCGGTGGAATCCACTACCGTTTCTTCTAGGTACTTACCCATGCTCTTCTCTTCCATTTTGATGCAATTTTTATCAAATTCCATGGTCATTTGAGGTTTCTAGGCCAATCTAAAAAGGGCGCTGCGACCCACGCAGAAATCGAGGGTTTTTTCGCGTATAGGGCTCGCTATACACGGAAAATGCCCCCAAACCCCGTACATACGCGACTATTTGGAAAACAGTCGTGTATGCGGCCGCCCATGAGATTTTTGAAGTAATCTAATGGGAAAACTTACAATTTTTTGTGCAGGGTGGTCCTAGAATGGAGAGAGAGTGAACATGGTGATGTAGAGGAGGCAGTAAGGGCCGATCTAATGGCTCAACAAGCTCTACGTGCATGTGGACTCTACAAGTTTTGGTGTCTTGGTGGCTTGAAGGCCAAACCAAGACTATTGCAGATACTGGTGGATTACTGGGATCCAGACTCTGAGTCCTTCTAGATAGATGGGATGTCCCTCACCATAGAGGTGGAGGGCAGATAATTTATTACTGGACTTTCCCGACGGAGGGAAGTAGTGAACCTTCGTTCTCGCGGTGGGCCCGGAGGTGGCTTGACTATCGATGAGTACATTGCGGTGTACTGCTATCTAGACACAAAGAAGGTGGGGAGTTAGGTCCCAACCAACTTTATACAGGTGCTGGGCCTAAAGGCCATTCTATTGACATTGGGTAGGATAGCAGGCTTGGCTTCACTCGACCAGGCCTCGCGGCCTCTGATGTTATATGCAATGGAGTGCATGAGACCCACGGTCTATGACTGGAGCACTACACTACTGAAGAACATGAAACATCAGCTCAATGAGTGTAATGCAGGAAGAGTGTGGAACTTTGGGTTCAGCAGCATATTGAGCACGTTTTTCTTCGAGCGTGTTCCAGGATTGAGCCCCAGAGTTGACGTTCCTCTTCACGGGGTTCGAGATCCGGCCCAACGGTGTTGGGAAGATGCGATGCGTAGACTGGGGGGAGGTAGGGTGGCCAACCCCTATCAAGCTGATTTCTTTCCGTGGTGGTGATGACAGATAGTTGCCATCGATGAATACCCCTATGTGGGGATAGATTTTCGGGGGGACCCGGACATGCCGCTACCACCAGGATTGACATACGTTGCATAGGTAACGAATCTCGACCCTTTCTTTAAATTTTTGAGTTATTTAATTTTTTTGTGTTTTTTGATTATATGGAATCAAAAGACATATTTTTGTGTGACAATACATAGTGACATCTACCATTTGTATGCAGATGTGGGACCACGACGGCCTGAAGGCTTCCCTTGTCACAGATGGAGGGGAAGAGGAGATGATATCACGGGTGTGGATGCTCCAGAGCATTCATACCAACTTTGTTAGGCTGGCACACAGAGTTCCCATGGCTCAAGTCGAGGACTTGCCTGAGGTTATGCAACGCCAGGTGGTGGGTGTACCATGAGCATGGGTGCGATTATTCCGACGGCTAGCTAGAGCCGTAGTGACCTTCCATGATCACAAACCCCCTCCTCCTCCACAGGCTTAGAGACCTAGGAGTGACACATTTTGTATTACTGTGTATTATATTTTGGTGGCTCGAGAGCCCCATTTTTGTATCGTGACACTATGTATAAGCACATTTTGGATGTTATATAATTTTTTTTATGATGATCGGTTTATTTATTTACATGTGTAAAAATTTGTGTTGTGATGAATTTATTGTGTATGAAACAAATTCCAATCTAACACGTCGTTAGCATATGAGTTAGCAATTTGATTATTAATTCTTGGAATATGTATGTATGTTATATTGTCAAATTGTCGTTCTAATAATCTCACACGTAAGAATCTTCTTAATAACGTCGGATCTCTAACATGATACAAACCATTAAGCTGTGACACTACTAACTTCGAATCAAGACGTTCCTCAAGAGAAAGAACGCCATGTGAAATGGCATCCCGTAAAAGCTCAATAACGGCACTATATTCAGCCACATTGTTTGAAGATGGCTGCAAACATACACCTACTGATGACAGTACCTGACCCATAGGAGTATAAATCACCCAAGCAGCACTGGCTGACTGTTGAGTGTGACAGCTCGCACCATTTGCGAATCCTATGTAGGTGGAAGATTCCATTGACATCTGCCAAAAGAAATGGAAACTAATCACAAACCCAATCACGATAAGAAAAAGACCTAACTATGCAAAATTGTACAATAATATACAATAACCAGCCTTAGCTGAAAATCATGCATAGTACTTCTTGAGATAGAGCCCATTTCTAGGCTCTGCCAAGGTCGTTCCTTCATAATCCACTAACTCATAAGTGCCCTTCTCTAACACACATTTGACGAGGTAAGGACCACACCACATGGGGTTAAACTTTCCTGCCCCCAAGGGTTCCTTCGGTTGATCCCACAAAAGGACCAAGTCTCCCTCACTAAACCTCCTTGAATGGACAGAGTTATCGTACTGGACCTTTACGCAATGTTTATTTACTTCTAGAGCCACCAGGGCATCTCGACGCTGCTCATCAAGTTGTTCAAGGTGGACCAAATGCTCCTCCAATGGTGAAGTGTCTGGTAAGAGTTCTACGGCTAGCTTCAAAGAAGGAATCTCGCATTCAACTGACAATATCGACTCCACTCCATGTACAAGTTGATATGGAGAAAAACTTGTGGCAGTCTTAACAGCGGTTCTATACGCCCACAAAGCGGGATATAACATAATGTGCCAATTATTCTTGCTATGTGTGATGGTTCGTTGGAGAATGGATTTGAGTGATTTATTCACTGCTTCTACCTGTCCATTCTCTTGAGGGTAGTAAGAGGAGGAATGCTCTTGTTTGTACCCTAGCTTGGATGCCAACTCTTCCCTCATACGATTCTAAAAGTGCAAGCCATGGTCAATGACAAGCTCTTTCGGAATCTTGAACCGAGTAATAATCTAGTTGAATACGAAGTGCGCGGCTGTGTCACTATCGGATTTAACTGTAGGCATAACCTCAGCCCATTTCATGAAGCAATCAACAACCACTATGATATGATGATGCCCCCTAGCTGAAGCTGGGTTGCAATCCATAAAATCAATCCCCCACTTAGTGAAGGGACTGGCGGTGACGATGGGATGTAATGGGGCAGGTTTCAAGCACATATTACGTGCAAACACTTGGCAAGGGTGGCACCTCTTGACCGCATCAACACAATCTTTAAAGATCGATGGCCAGAAATAACCCGCTCTTAATATTTTTTGGGCTGTAGAAAGCCCAGATAAATGACCACCACATGCCCCTCCATGGAAATCATTCAGCACTACCTCAGCCTCCTCATGAGTTAAACAACGTTGTAAAATGGAATCTACCCCATGGCGGTATAAAGTGTTATCCACTATGAGGTAATTCTTAAATACGTGACGTAATCGTCGTCGTTCATCTCGTGAGAGGTGAGTAGGGACCTTCAATGTTTGTAAATATATAATGATATCCCCATACCATGTGTCTAAATTTGAGATTAAGAATATGTGTTCATCGACAAACGTATCTTCACAAACCAACTCCTCAGCCTCGCTTGGGAAATCCGATATAAGCTCTGCAAAAATTAACGATTTCTTTGACTTTGCCGAAACAAACTCGAGATCGAATTCCTGCAGGATGACAATCCATTTATTATATTTCCCCCCAATCATCCTTCGAGTGAGGATGAATTGAAATGGATTGACATGGGCTACAACCAAGGTCTGGCGAAGGAGAATATAATGTCTCAACCGTTGAACCGCATGTACGATAGCTAAAGTAAGCTTCTCAACATGAGAATAACGAATCTCTGCGTCAATAAGGTTCTGGCTCAGATAGTATATGACATGCTCTTGGAGCTCCTCATCCTCTTGAACCAAAACCATCCCAATCGTCTCTATGGACGCGATCACATAAAGTAGAAAATCACAGCTATAGTTTGGGGGACTAATCATCGGGGCCGATGCTAGGGCTCGCTTGAGCGCATCAAAGGACTCCTGGGCTCACTCATCCCAACAAAAGGTGGTGTCCTTCTTCAAAAGATGCATGAAGCCTCTAGTCAAATTGGCAAAATTGACAACAAATATCCGTAAGAAGTTTTCCATGCCTTGCAAACATTGAAGATGAGGAATATTTTTCGGGGGAGACAACTGAAGTATTGCCTCAACCTTCAAAGGGTCGACTCGTATACCCTCTTTAGAAATGATGAATCCTAATAAGTGACCTAACTTCACACAAAATATGCACTTATGAATATTTAACCTAACCAAATAATGGCGCCATCTTTCGAATACCAATCTCACGTGATAGGAATGACGCATTCTCATACGAGAATGAGTAGCAAGGTCATCCAAAAATGCTTTGATAATTGACTTGAGATCGTGGAAGATCAAGGTCATTGCCCACTGAAAAGTAGCTCCAGCGTTCTTAAGGCCAAAAGGCATTTTTCGATATGCAAACGTTTCCCAAGGACAAATAAATGCAGTCTTATGTTGGTCCTCAGGTTTAATTTGTATCCGATTATATCCAGAAAAGCCGTCCATAAAGGAAAAAACCTCGCTACCTGCACACTCATCCAAAATCTGATCAATAAATGGTGTGGGGAAATTGTCCTTAGGACAGGCACGATTCAAATCACGGAAATCGGTACATATGCGGATCACTCCCTGCTTCTTGTCAACCAGAATGGGGTTTGAAACCCACTTCATCAAGGGAACGGGATAGATAAAACCGACTTTCAATAGTTTCTCTATCTCTGCCTTAATCACGTGTGCTTTCCTAGGATTCATCGCACGCAAGCGTTGTCAAACAGGCTTAGCATTGGGATAAGTCTTAATCTCATGTTCGACAATATGAGGGTTGATTCCTGGCATTTCATCGTAATACCAAGCAAAGATATCACAAAATTCTTTAAACAACTCGGTGTATTCTAGAATCTTAGCATGGGAACATTCTGCCCCAATATAGAAATTCTCTATCCTACCAGGATCGCGAGAGATATTGATAGGAATCGTTGAAGATATGTTTGCCATGTTTCCATCAGCCATTGGACCAGGAGAGCTTAATGGAACCATAGGACTACCAACTCTCTCACTAAGAACTGCCCTAAAGTCCTCACGCTCCAAGCGGTCAAGCTCGGGAAGAAAATAATATCTATGATGGAGTTCTTCCCATGGTGGCTCAACTCCCGACATGGCCTCAATAATCACTTCATATGAAGGGAAAACACTATCAAGGCAGTCATGTGCGCGAGAAGACTGCACTGCCCATGCCGGCAGCACATAAGGGTCCTCCTCCTCTGTCCGCGAAGAGGAAGGACTGGGCTCTGCAACACACTCAAGATTAGCTTGATAAGCTACCATAGTCGCAGGAAAAGGCATGTCCGTCACGATGGGCTCACTCAGAGTGCTCGGTGTAGGAAGAATCTAAGGATCTTCCATATGACTCGTGCGAAAAGACACCAATCTCATAGATGTTGAAGCCTCACCGAAACTAGACCCTATCATCAAGGATAGGTGTAGGGCAACTAAAGCTTCCCATGAGGGATGGATACATGCCCATGCCCACACTCCTAGTTTTCGCCTGAGAGTGCTCTACAATCGGGATCGAAGCTCTCGAGGATGCGGTAATTGACGGATTCTTGAATATTGTTTGATCAATCGTGACTATCTTCCCGTTAAATGGAAAGCATACAACGCGAAATAGGGAAGAAGCAACAACTTGCATACTGTACATCCAATTCCTACCCAACAAGAGATTGTATTCAAGGGGCGCATCAACCACCTCGACCTCTGTCACAACGGTCTTCCCTCCCAAACGGACCTTAAGGGAGGGGAGAATCCCATGTGGCCTAAACGATCTCCCATCGAATGCAGTTAACATGGTCGCAGACTTAGACAACTCAGGGGAATCTAAACCCTTCCAACATGATAAAGACATCACAGAAGCAGCAACGCCTTCGTCAATCACAGTGTGCTTGACGATCATGTTAAGACATTCTACGTGAATCAAAAGAGACACATAGTAAGGCAAGCGAGGCTGAAGTCCTGCGGTTTCAAATTTAATCATGGAGGAAGAATTATCATCATCCACACCAAGGGCAGAAAGAAAAGCCTTCCTTTGCGAAGGAAAACTCTAAAGCACTTCCAATGCAGACATCGCACAAGGAGTGTGGCCCAAATCCTCAACAACTGAATAGTTATGGGTGGCTCGGGAATTAGGATTGTGCCTCGAACGCTTAAGAAATCCCTTAGGAATGCGAGGTGCAGCTTCAGGTTTATCCACAGGTTTCTCAATACGCAAAGGAGACCCTAGTGGATCAGGTTCCTTTCATGGGCTGGGTTGTGATGAACCATAGTCCTTCGCACGGGTCACAACTTTCGCAGCACGTACCATGTTAATGCAACCACGACCACTACCCTCCAGTGGATCTTGATCACCACCAGACTAATCATGGGTCCTCGAGTTCATATTTTGATTGTGAGGTAAAGGGTTAGTCAGCACAGCTGGGACCTGTGCAAGGAATCTCAAGGATTTATCGATACGAGGGCACAAGTAAGTGAGGTGATCATCCTTACACAACTTGCAAGGGAAATTAACATTACGTTTAGCTTGCTTGTCCTCCCCAGCATCACGGGCGTTCTTGCCATTATTATTAGCATTTTCGTTCCTATTCCCACCCTTACAATTGTTCTTACCCTTATTTTTATTCTGTCTGGGCTGCTGGTTACCCTTCTGGTCCGACGATTGTACTGAAAGCACATTCGCCGTTTGGGCGGGTTGAGACGAAGCCGTGTCTTGTCCCGAAGTAGATTGGTTGAGTGACAATTGACTAACTTGTTTTGCAACCGAATCCATAGGTTTAGCACTCGCACAACCCACAATGCCATCGGCATGTGGTCCAGGTTTAACTTTGGGGTCGAAACTAGAACGCGGAGCATTGGGAATGATCTCATATAACAAACTGGACTGAGCGTAGATCAAATCCAATTCCCGCGCCCTAAAAATGGCTTGTTCCTCATTTTGCACTCTGAATGTAGAAAAATCCTTCACTATATACAGAAATAACGACTTAAGAAACCATTCGAGGAGGAATTTCGGCGGTATAAAGGCTTTAATTAACCTCTTCCGTCTATGCCACTCTTGGATATGATCCGATATATGTGTGGCTTTATCCTGTCAAAATGTCGATAAGAGTTTAGTACCAACGTCATAACGCAATGGTAGCTGGAAGTGGTTAAGAAAATTCATCGCTAGGTCATCGAACAAAGCGAATGCTCCCCTAGGTAGCTCTATAGACCATTTCACGGTAGGCCCTGTAAGGGTGCGTTGAAATAGTCTCAAACGGATTGAGTCTTGATGTAAGGAATTCGAAGAGCACCATAGGTGAAAGGTAGTAACATGTTCGCTTGGATCCTCTTCCGGTTTGCCCTCGAACTTGGGTATGTCCGAGGGAATCTTAGTAGGGACAGTCGGCCAAGCCAGGTCATGAGCTACAGGATCGTTCGTCAATCTCGACAAGTAAGGAAGATTCAGCGTTGCAAGGAAAGGGAGCCTAGGATGACGAGGTCGATGGACCACTCCCTAATAGTTCTGATTCACATAGGTCTAATTACCACCATGGCCTTGGCCATAGTGCCCTCCTCCTGTTTGACTCGTATAGGGTGGCATGGAAGCACCATAGTGTGGTGTACCCTGACTATTCAGAGCTACAAAGCCGTAATTTGGAGAGTAAGTGGGTTGTTGATACCTGCATCCATAAGGTGAAGAACCCTGTCCATACTGCGTCCCATAATAAGGTCCATAAGTCATTGCATGCGATGTCCCATGAGACACTCCGTAAGTAGGAATATACACTCCGGAAGTAGGAATATACATACCGAAAGTATGGATATATGCTACGGAAGTAGTAACATGACCTCTAGAAGTATGAACATAACCTCCCAAAGCAACGGGCGGTATGTAAGCCTGAGAAACAATCGGTCTAGTAACCGCAGTACGGACCTGAATCGTAGCAACGTTCCAACCCGAAGGACCATGTGAATGAGGTGGAGGGTGAACATTCGAATAACTAGGGATAGAGGATGAAGGGATCTGTGTAATTAAGTACGTACTATTCCCTATAGTCACTTGTCTCGGATCTGGTATCCTAATACGATCACTAAATCTAGACCTAGGAGGAATATGTGATGTAGCTTCCACCATCGGGATGGAAGGTGCAATGTGACTAGTGCTCCCAAACCTCTCCGCATGGTAAGGAATGAGAGTGCCCCCAGGCATAGTGCTAGGTTCAAACTCAGATTCGACATGAAATGCCAAATCATGTGTAGGAAAACCAGACATACCATAACTACCATAACTAGTGCTTGCGGGTTCGAAATGAGTCTCATCATCCTCTGGCATTCCATACCGGCGATGCGTCAATGGGGAATCAACCCTAGAGTAAGTAGGTCTATCATGAAAAGTACATATCTCAGAAATCACAGGACCTAACTCAGTCAAGTCGTGTGAAGGATCATAATTAGGAGTAAACTCCCCATCTTCCACATGAATGGGAGAAGGTGGTTCAGGAATACCTTCAATATGGTCTCCCATGGTGTGTGAATCAATGTGTGAAGTAGTCCGCCTGGACTGTCTATTTCTATATCCTAAAGGAGGAGGAGATTTAGAAGGCATAAGTCCTACTAAACGACGAGAACGGTGAGGAGGCGCACCCGAATCTACAATGACTCAAAAATTATAAAAGACTCTCTATCTACGCAAACCCTAGGCAAGCTATCGTGCACAGAGCAATCACTAATAAAATCTAAAGCCAAATACAAGCAATCAAGGGTAGGATAAGTGAGCTCTCGAATGAAGCAGGTATGTCTCTCCTAGGAGAGGCTTGAGACTCCCATACACAGCAAGCGGAGGTATGTAACCAATTATTGTGGCTCTCAGCTTCAACGCGTAAAGCGACTGTGCTGTCTGACCCCAACCTGGCTGGGACACCCGCAGAATAACCCTTGCAAAGTACCCCCTCGATATCCTAGGTAAGGCCACTAAGGTCACCTCAATATAATCAATGCTCAGGCAGATAGTCACAGGCGGGATTGACCGTATGGGCAGGGTAGCAAAGCCCGAAACTCTCGAAAGAGCCCCCAGATACCAATACAATCCTGGAAATATCTCCGGTGCTACTCAGTTATGACTAGGGGTCATCCCAATCAATAACCGCTCACACTGCCTCGTGCTTAACTCCCTTTTGAGAGGAGGATCTTGAGAAACACTGGTTATACCAAGGATTTCACGCACTCACCTGGACAGACACATACTTGTTGTTGTTTAGTGGTCTTGGAGAATTTACTCACAATGAACTATTCCAAGACCCTAAAACCTAATCTTGTTGGTGAACCCTATCAAATAAAATAGTGTAGTTCATTTTAATTAAGCGTTGATTTTAATTGGCTTTATTACTCAAAAGAGGGATATGGCCGCGCAACTAATGGTGTTATGACACAACATGAAGTAAAATGCACACTTAACAATCAATGCAAATGCACTGTGTCCATGAAAACAGGGTATGCTACTACGTGAAATGCACAATTCTCTTCAAATAATAAATGCAAGCTTTCCTATATGAAATCCTGACTAATACTCCAAAGCAAATCTAGTGCAAGTACTATGCGAAATGCAAAATGCAATGCATGATGATAAGCAAATATTTTTGGATTTTTTGAAATAAAATGAGATATAAAAAACAAAAGAATGATTCTACAACCCCCAGACTCTGCAAGCACACTCAAGTAGCACTCAAGCAAAGAAAAAAGGTAAAAGAAATCTAATGCACTAATCTCAAAACAAAAAATCGAAAATGCAATGACAAGAACATTCTTAAAAAAAAAATTTACCCTAAAAAAAACGTCTCTGGTTAGAAACAGGGATGTATATAGACTCTGGCAGTACCAAAGGAGACTCAACAATCATCAAAACTCACCCAGTAACCATTTAACTTACTCTAAAAGGAAAAACTAAGGGCATATGCGACTGTTCGTAGTAAACCCGCGTGTATACATAGAAATGACAGAGAAAACCGCGTGTATACGCGATTGTGAGCTCAAAACTCGCGTACAGGAAGAAAGGTGCATAAAAATCAAGGCAAATAGACAAGCTGAGACAAACTTCACACCAATCAGACACTACCAGGAAAACATGCCCCCAGACCCGACACAGAAACAAGAGAGAAAGAGCAATTCAAAGTCATTGAATGCCGATAGAAAACCCCCAAAGGAGAACTACTAGGAACTCCCTAGTGGAGTCGCCAATTCTATTATGGAGAGAAATTCCTATGGCTTGGGGTACCACAATAGACATCTTGACTCCAGAAATCAATCCTTTCCAATATGCAATAGAAATTAAAGATCTAATACTAAAGGATCAGACCTTGTACCTTATTTCGGACGGTTGAAGTAGATCCCCGTTGAGCTTTCCAACTTCAGCTTCAATTGATAGATTACTTCCTCGACAACAAGTAAACAATACAATCATACTATATATATTGGTGTTAGATCTATTCTAGCATATATAATCAACAATGTATAAGCATTTGAAATCATCCCATGGATAAAATATTCATTCAAACATACATTAAAGGACAAGAAAAGATATTTCTATTAATATAAAATCAGAGATTACAATGAATACAACCTCTGTCGGCACGTCTGTGAATCGGAGAAACTAAATCCCCCACTTGGGCCTCCACCACCTCATTCCTCCATCTCTCGATAGCAAGCTCACAAGCAAAAGGCAAGCTTGGGAAGAACACAAAAGTGCTCCAAGGGACAAAGGGATGCAGACTCAAGCATAAGTTCCGGCAACAATGGACTATTGTTTCTTTGCTCTCAATTCTCTCTTATGCCTTCAATGTACCAAAGAGTTCCTTATATAGCTTTTCAAAGGGGTAATGAAAGGTCGAATCCGAGCGATTTCAAGGCATATGGAAGGGCAGGAGTCAAGTGAGTCGGATCCATGTCAAGGAAAACTCTAAAAGGATTTGGATTTTGTACACATCCCGATGTACGTGGTTTTAGTGGTCAAACCCACATATATACGCGATTAGAGGTTTAAAAGTCGTGTATATGGATTTTCACATGTTTTTAGGGATGGTCAAGGAAACATCAAATGACAAAAAATGGTCCAAGGGGTCTAAGGAGTCTACAGAGGGACAGGGGAAAGGCCATACAAGTGTGATTCACCTGGGGTGGTAAAATCAGCTATAACAATGATATTTGTGAGCCCATAGACGACCTCATAGACACAATATTCCAAATCGTGGGCTCTATTAAACACCAACCTTCGAACTCGACCGAACTTCCTCCCCTTTCTTCCATGTTAATTCCACTGATGCACCAAAGTTTGGATTTCCTCATGCTACCAAACTTCACTAGAATGCGTGACCGCTCACTGCCGAAAACTTTTGCAACGACCTCTCTCCTCTGCTCATGCCCCCTGTGCTTTAACACTTTCCTCATAGATCTCTAACCTGGGCTTTGATACCACTTGTTAGGTAGTGAAATCCCATAGAGGACAATATATACGCCGAAATAGAGAACCAAAGAGAACAACACAAAACAAGCACATAAGAACACATAGATTTACGTGATAAAACCCATTGAAGGGGAAATGTCCACGAGACAATGGTAAAAATATCTTATTTCTTAAAAAAGGAGATTTACAAATATCCCTGCCGGGATTGCCCCCCTATGGAGCTGACACCACATTGGATTGCCTCTACAAAATTTAAATCTATCTCTCACACAGTTACTTGAAAATACATTATTGTTTGATGTTTCTATATTAAGATACTTTGTTTCAAAAAATGAGCTAATCTCCAATAGTAGGATCTGCTAGAGAGAATAATGGAAACCACCTTATCCTCAAACATGGGATAACTGGTTGTCACATTTTCAACATAATTTGGGTTAATTAAACCCATAAGAAAATCCTAAATCGATGTAACAATCCAAAAGTATATGCATACCCATATTGTTGAAATTGAGACTTACAAGACTTTCAATCTCAATTGTGGGACAAATTTGCAAAAAGAGAACACCATGTTATATAATTACTAGCTAGAAAATGAAATTTCCTAACCCCACATATTGCAATCATAACACATTTTTTCTAACAGTTAGACTTAGGATTTTATAAATTATTAGCGCCGCAATTTCACTTAAAGGAGGAGAAAGGACAAAACTTTTTGAAGGAAACAAATTGCAGGACTTCATGGCTTCATATTCATATTCGAATTAAAAGAATCTACCCAGTGTATAATCCTGATCTATTATGTATAGTGACCTGAGTTTCTATTCCTTAGTAATGAAAGTCCCTTACGTCTTTGCCTAGTGAATAAATCCCTAACTTGTTGCTGTGTTCCTTGTGAATTTACACAAATTATGTAACTCCCACACGTCAATAAATTAAGGTGCATTCTCTGAGTGAATATGTTACGTGAAAGAAATATATCCATTGTAAAGGTAAGTAAAATACAAAACTCGAGTGGACATTCTTTTTGAAAATATATGCATGTAGTAATGTATAACAAGCACTAGTAGCAACATAAAAACAAGGGTTCTTCATGAAAAAATTCACACCACCATTGTCACCATGATTGGCACTAGTAGTTTGAATCGCAAGAACAACACTTCTGTTGTGGATCTATCTCAACACCCCATAGGAAATAAACTTAATTGGCGAAGGTACTAGTTGGTGTGAGGTTGGAATCCATGAACCTCATGGCACTCGATGGACCTCGAACATGCTTCTTGCCTCGAACATGCTTCTCCTTAAAAAAAAAATGATGTTTAGGCCAAGTTATGGTTGTTGACAGTGGAGCAACCAAGAACAGGAAGTGATCAAACTAGGGTCGTGATTGAGCGCTTTGGAATGAACAAGCCCACAAGATTTTTGAAAAATGATGATTCATTCAGTTCAATCCAATCCAATATGAATATTATAAATTGAGACGAACTTGATCAAGGAAATCCATCCATATCCATATTCATTCAACGTAAATGAACGTATTCTCATGAGCTCATTTTTCTATCGTACTTAGTCCCACTTGAATCATTTTCGTCTCCAATCATATATCCATCTCTAGCCATATTTTGTTGCTTATAATTTTATTGATCTTTCTATGGATTTCATTTGAATGAGTTCATCTCTTGTCCTCCTATTGATCATGGCTAGTAGTACATGCCCAACTGACTGCGAAATTCTATAATAATTCCTACCCCAACCTCCAAAATTTTGTGAGACCCGTTGAAGATTGTGTAACTTTGGAATATATTATTCTTGTATTGATGTGTCATTACTGTATTATTATTGTACTCCCTTTTGAGAAATTGTTATTGTAATCAATCATGTAAATAACCTTGAAAGATTCAATGTAAACCCTATTAGTTGGGTCATCCTAGAAGAATCCAGAAACAACATATTATATTGTACCCCAGTGAAGTCGGCCCTGGTTGTTAGGGAAGTCAGCCCCATAAGAGAAAAGTCACTTAGAACACATGTGTAAATAGAGAGGGCACATTGTAGTGGGGATTTCTCCCCTACTATGTGCAGAAGAACCTACTCTAGATCAACCAAATCATAGGGTAGAGTTCATGGTGCGAGAGATTTCTCAACCTCGACTTGCAATAATAAGTAGTAACAACAACAATAATATTTAATCTAACTAATGCAAAAATAAAAAGATACCTTTGAAATGGGCCACTGCAGTCGTTTGAGGAAGTGGTCTATAGGCTTCCCACGATCCTACTATCCATGTATTCTCCAACAAAGGGTTGTCACTGGAAAAGGGATTAAGGGTTGCACAAAGAGAACTTGACGTGAAACATGGCATAATGTGGCTAAAGTATGTGATGGAAAAAGGTTCTAGAAAATGATTGAATGAAAAAAAGTGAAAAATGAAAAAGTTAAGGAATGTTTGTGGGGAGACCTTCACAATGTATTTACAGGACGATCCAAGTTTTTTTGAACTATGGTAATGACCCACGGTATTTTATTATGCGTGGTATTTGTCCATGGTTTTTGACCCATTCTCATTTTAGGGTTTTTTTGGTCCTTTTTGGAGAGAGTGTGGTTATGTCACAATAAATGATAAACTTTCCTGTATTTATGGGGGAAGGAATAATAATGTTCTGGACCATTTTTGTGGAATTTTAATCGTGAAGGTCAAAATGGAGGAAATAATGGTGGGATAATCATGTATAAGTATGGTTTGGACCATAGAGAGCTAGGTGAACAATTTTTGGTGTAAACAGATTTCCCCCTAGTGGGTGAGGGAAGGAGCTCATCGTATGGTTGATAGACATCATAGGATCAAGGGAAATGGTGACAATGGTGGAGAAACTGGAGGGAACCATGGAGGAGTTAGAGTTTCCTCATTCAAAATGCAATGGCTTATGGTTTATCTTACTTTTAAGAAATGGATGAGGTACATATAATCTCAGACATATATATGGATGAGACGGGCATGCCCATGCTCGTATCAATGTCTCAACATACAAATGGAGATCGAGGCTCAAATAATGGGAGTCGATCGATGCATACAATTGGTAGTACATAATGGTGGCCTCAATGGGAGGCTGAATACATATACTTATATGAATAACTGGGACATAGGAACAATGGAATTCTCATGGAATACAATATCACAACAACTGACGTTGTGCTGAATATGGAGGTGCACACAATTAGATCGACTCAATGATTGAGCATCATAATCTCTGAAGTACAATAAACAACATCAAATATTGTAGATACATGGTAGCATGAAACCGAGGGCTTCCAAACACTGTTGCCAACGCAACCCAGAAATCACAAGGGACAGGAAACTGTATGGGTTCCAAAATAAACTCACCAATGTGCTAGAGTCAGGTGACAACCGGGGTCTTCGACCAAATAATGAAGGAACCAATACCCTGTATGAATATCAACAGTGCAATGATGGAGTTGAAGTCGAGCATGTGAGACACAACCAACCCAAAAGTCACTAAGGAATCCTTTCAAGTGGTCCAAGGAACTCATCAATGAGGTGGATGAAGCCAAGATAAAGGGACCTTTGGGTCTATCCTCTGGAATAAATGTGTTGACGTCGATAGAAGGAGACTTGCAACTACCAAGGAAACGAGGTTTACTCAATAGAAGTGTGAGGGGGACAACCATAGATGTGGAACTGTTAGGGTACTAAGACATTGAATGGGGAACAAGGGCAGGGGAGTACGGGGGACTCAAACTTCCTTTAATCATATCTTCCAACTTGCACATTCTAAAAGATATGTCTTCCATTTTGTCATGTGTTGAGGATGAATCCTCTAGGGGTTTGAGTGGAGTGTGATTCTTTCCACTTCCTTTTGGTGGTATTTTTAATAAATATATATCACACCCTAGGGTTTACCACAAATAGATCCTTCTACTCAAAGCTATTCAAATGCAAAATGGTGTACCTTTTTCAAACCCTGATTAGAAGATTGTTTTATGGCCGACTTGTAACTAAGTTAAAATTTGAATTTTGAATCCTCTGGGTCTACAACTTGTACCTAGGATATCCTAATGTGTCCTCTTTCCAATTCCACAATTCTGACCTAATTTGTATGTGCCAAAAAAAACATTATTGCAAATCTCCCAAACCTTTTTTTTTTTTCCTATCTAGACTATCGAACTTGTAAGGTATGCCATGTGTACAATATTTCATTTATATTGTAGCTGAAAATGATACCACAGATACCTTGGTTTGTATTATTTCATATGAAATTGGTCTCACTCAATTTGGATATCAGATTCCTCATATATGACCTTTTTGCCTAGAACACCTGTTTGAAATCCTAATTGGAAGATTGTTTTAGGGTTGACTTAAAACTGAAATAAAATTTGAATTTCGAATCCAATGAATATGAAGCTTCGTCCTATGGTACCCTGATGTGTCATCTTTCCAATTATGCAAGTCTGGCCTAATTTGGATGTTCCAAAAAAAGTTATTTCAAATATCACAAAACTTCTTATTTTTGTCCTATCAAGAAGAGCGAACTTATACCATGTTCCACGTGTCCAATATTTTGTTTCTATAGATGAAAATTATACCAAATAGACTATGGTATTTATTATTTCTAATGCAATTGGTCTCATACAATTTGGATCTCGGATGCCTCAGATATGACCTTTCTCCCTATAACACCTGTTTCAGACTAGTATAAAACCCTAGATTCCTCTGCAATTATATCTGAAAATGTAATGGACCAGGATCCAAATTTTGTACTAGAGATATTTTTGTTTGTTTTGGAATTGGTTTTTTAACCTCGATCTCTGAATCCTTATAGAAAAAAATTGGTATCAAAAATTATAAGATGACTCGTTTTTTAAAAGTCAATCCCAAGGAAAAGAGCTCTGATACCAAATGTTATGCAACCAACTCCCAGAAATAACATAAAAAGAGAAAAAATAGACAAGAAGAGAGTAGTCCATGACTTAATAATGAATAAAAAGAGATAAATAAAAATCCTCTTCATGGGAGGATCCTCCTTACACAATGTATTGTGTACCTAAGACAAGACAATATACAATGCTTGCTTAAATGAAAACATCTCCTTCCTATATATATGAGACAAAGGTGTACAATAACAACTAATAGAACCAATAATATACCCAAGACTACACCAATAATATGTAATACACCACCATATATGGGGTAAAGTGCCACAATATAGGGGGAACTATGCCCAACATTTAAGGCTTAACATCCTTGGCCTTGGTTTTAGGGTTGGGTACACTACATAGTGGTATAAATGTTTAGATTCCAACTCTGCGGTTGTTAGGCCTATTATGGCTTTATAAATCTGTTTATATGCATTTGGAGATCATAATATATGCATAGAGAAAAAAATTCAACCCCCCTTATGTTAACGCAAGAATCAGAAGCCTCAACTAATGCCTACTTCAAAGATTAGTTTGGGTGTATCCTATTTTTTAATTCAAAAGTCAAGAGATTAAAGACAAGATTATTGTATGATTGGATTGGTTTTTGGAAGGATTGATTCTCATGCTTTCATACCTTTTGTCACCCTTTTGTATGATATGGGTGCATAGGTGAGTCATGAGATGTCTCAAAATTTTTGTGAGCAGACCTCCTTTAAAGATGCACGCTTACTTGGAAAGTGACATTTTGGAATTTAAACTTTTTCAAATTAAAATTTGGAACTAGGAAAAGTTTCCTTTAATGGTTTACAAAATTGGTATACTATATGTATAAGTGTGTACTTATGTAATATAGTAAGTATATAATATATGTGTTTTACGCTATTTATTGATATGATCTAGTAACGTATATGTTGTATAGTATTATGAAGTATATATTGGTATATAATGTGGTATATGTGTATTATAATGTATTTAAGTTTGATGATAAAGTATATGTAATCATAGTAGTGAGTTGTGTATGGATGGTATATAAGGTTAGTGTAGTTATATAGATCTTAATATGACACACACACATGTAATGATGTATGATGTATACAGATGTGTATATATAATGACGTATATATATATAGTATTAACGTATGAGATATATGTAATATGTAATGTGTATGTAATTTAGATAAATATATTATATGTAGTATAATACAATAATTACAAGTATAATTGTGAAATATTTTATGTGTGTATTGGTATGATATATATATAAATATGACGTGGTATTAATATTACTAATATGAATGTTACTAATGGGAAATATACTCTTTATAGCATTTATTATTTCTCTTAAGGGGATACTTTTATGTTTGGGCATGCTTTGCCACTTGGAAGGTAGTGTTTACCTCAATGAGTAACTCCTTGGTTATTTTTAGGAAATGGGACACTTGTTCAAATGGTGTTTACCATTCTCATTTTTATTTTATGCATGTAGTATGTTTATTATTGCATTTTTCGTCATTTGTGCATGCTCGTGCATGAGAATCCAAGTGGAATTATCATTATCTTAACTTATCTAAGTGATTGTTAGTGGAATTGCCACTTTGTCCGCAAGAATGGATATGTGTTATACTTTTAATTATCTTATTATTGATTAATTGTTAGTGATTTTATTTGTATGAGCATTTCATTGGTGAATAGAAGAGGTTATATATATATAGTGAAGAGGAAACTACAACAGTTAGAGACCAAAGATGCACATAAACTTTACAATTCTGAATAAGTGGAGCAAGGTATTGAAAAGAACAAAAGGGGAAGCATTGGAACCGAAATATTAGTAGTGTTTGTGTAATCCTACTGGTTGTATATATGTATTATTAATATATAAGATATTATGATAATGGTATGGTGTGATTTAATGAGTAATTATTCGATGTATATGGGAATGGATGTGATGAAGATTAGACTTGGTTGTACCTGGTTTCTCTCAGTTGTTAAGATTGATGTATTTTGGTTGATGTGTTCTGGTTGATGTATTCTGGTTGAAGTTTGTATGATTAGTTGATGCATGTATGGTTTTCATTGGTGGATATTGGTGTATTATTGGTATGTGATCGACATATGATTGATATATGGTTGATGTATTATGAATTGATTTATTATGGATCGACATCTGTATGGATGATGTATGCATGATGAGTGATGTATGCTCGGATATTGGTTAATGTTACTAGTTGATACTGATTACTATTAGTTGATGTATAATGGATTTTTTAATATTCTCGAAATAATAATTATGCTTTGCGATGAGATGAAAAGTAATATGTTTAACTACTAGTTGTTATGGTCCTTTTTGGTTTCTTAGTTAGATTGGAACTATTGCATATAAGTTCAGTTTTCCTGTTACATTAAAGTGCATAAAGTGTTCAAGTGATCTTTATGATCTTTGCTAGAAAAATATCTTTGTGATCTTTATCCTTGTGATCTTCGTTAGAATTTTATCTTTGTGATATTTGTTGAAAGGTATATTGGTAGTATCTTGGTGAGATTTCATGTATCTTTATCGAAAGGTATCCTAGTAGTATCTTTGTGGTATTTCGTATATATTTGTTGAAAAGTATGTACTAACCATGTGATTGATTGAAGTATGATTCAAGTACCTTTGTTGAAGATGTACTTCATGTATCCTTATATATCCAATACTAATCCTGTAGAATGTGATAGAAGTATCTTTGTTAGAAAATGATCCAAGTGATCTTGTTGAAAAAAATATATCCTTGTGATATCTGCTAAAAGTATCTTGCTAGGGTATTCTTGTGGTATATCAAATACCTTTATTGAAATGAATCTTTGTAAAATATCATAGTGATAATTCATGCACCTTGTTGGAAATACTGCATGCATCCTTGTAGGAAAAGTATTTGAGTGATAAATAATGTAAAAGTATCTTGGTAATTCATCTTTGGTGGTTGGCAGATCGGAATGCATTTCATGTATGTTAGAAGCATTTCATGTATCTTGTTGATGGAGCATATGCGTGATGCATTTCATATATTTGTTGGTAAAGTATATGCATGGGATTGATTTTCATGAAGAAAAAGTATATACTTGGTACACTTCATGAAATTGGTTGGTATACTTGATGCATTTCATGTGGTCGACTAATTGGAAAGCATGTTTAATGCATTTCATGTGTCTTGTCGATAGATGCATTTCAATTGATTTAAATGAATTTTGGGAATATGCATTTCAATTATTTTTGTTGAAGAAGTATCTTAATGCATTTCATGTACGCTTTATACATTTCATATATGTTAGAGTGGGTGAACTGGAATTTATATTCATGTTGTGATTTCATGTATCTTTGATGTACTTCATAGGTGAACAAGATTTAAATGGAATTTATTTCATGTACCTTTGAAGTTATTTCTTGAAGATGTATTTTATGAATCTTGTTGAATAATAGATATAGGTTTACTGCTAACCATGTGTTTGTTGGGAATGTGAAGAACGTCTTTGTTGAAGAGGCATCTCTATTCGAAGTATCTTTGTTGAAGAATATGGTTTAGTTGTTGGGATTGAGTTCCTGGATTCCCTCAGAGAGTAGTCTAGTATCCATTTCTAGAGAGGTAGTCCGGTGGATTGTCACACCTTTACTTTTGTCATATCACTCTACCAGTGTAGGTTCTCACACAGAAAGCCAGAAAATGGGATGGTGATCTCATAGGAAGTGGAGACGAACATGAAAGTAGTAGTGGGAAGCATTGTGGTTCTCGAAAGAGTGAGTTCCCAGAGTTTCTAGACTGAGTGTGCTTTGCTTGTAGGAGGAACATTGTTCTGTTGAATCCAGTTGCCCAAATTTGAGATAAGTATTCTCTCATGTGCTATTCATGTTATTGTTATATTTACGTTCATGGTTTAGTTGTTAAAGAATATCCTTATACCATGTACCATATATTTTATACCTGATGTTAATCATATGGTTGATTGAAATATGATTTTCAAGTGAATGTACCTTTGTTGAGATTTGAATACCCTGTAATGGGGATTGAAGATTGACCCTTGCTTCTACACTAGGGACCACTCTGCTAGTCCTGGTTCTCACACATGAAACCAGGAAAGGGGACGATGATATCCTAAGGGATGAGTTAGGTGAAGGGAGTCACATCCCATAGGTAGTGGAGATGGACATGACAATAGTAGTGGGAAGTATTGTGGTTTCTCAGAAGAGGAGTTCCAAGAAGGAATCATCAAAAACTAAAGGTTGTGATCCTTCTGACATTTTTGTAAAATCATGTATGTATTATGCATTGTTTAAGGCGGGGGGAGTGTAATACCCAATGTGTTAAGCCCCAAACATATGTAATTTGTAATTGTTTATATTTACGGAACTAGATTCTGAGACAAGGGTCTTTAAGGACCAACAGACAATATTATTATTATTATTGTAAATAATTAATTAATAAAAAAATGACACAATGGGGACCACTAAAAGAGGATGAGAGGCCTTGATCCATGGTGTGAGGGGGAATGGGGACATTCCTAGAAATTTAGAACTTGTTGGACTAAGTTTGTTTTTCCTACTCCGTAATTATGCTTTGGTGACTTTACTAGTTGATGGCCACCGAAACATTGTACAACATACATAACTTTTGATTATTTTATCCTATGTTGGTATTATTGATCCTAATTCATGATTTAGTGGGCCTCCTTGATGCTTCGGTGGATTCCACTTATTGAATGTGCCCCTTTGGTGATTTTGTAACTCCTTTTTGGAGGTTACACTTGGTTTTGTAACCCCCACTTGCATAAGTGCACCCTCATTGGATATAATTAGCCAATGCACTCGAAAAGTGTAACTCCTTCTTCATTATGACTCCTTTCTGCTATTTTGGGAAGATGACTTGGTTGTGTAACTCCTCACCTCACTAATTTGAGTTCCTTTTCATGTATGATGTGTCCCCACATGAATTGGATTTAGGTTGATTGGTTTGGAGTCACTCCTCTTGAAATTTGAGTCAATTGGGTAGAATTAGAGTTAGGTTCTTGTGGTTGGGTTAACCTTCTTTTGGTAACTCAAGTTGGCTTAATCTGGTTTGATTTGACCCCCTTGGGTTAGAATTTCCCTCTTTTGTCTATAAACCCATGTTTAATCTCCTTGGGAAGAGATAGCCACAATCTTCATGCTAATTCATGTAATTTCATGGTGAGCTTGGGAAGCCATGGGTGAGAACTATGTGCTTGAAGGCATCGTGATATTGTGTTGTGTTTGATGTATTCCTGGTCAACTCTAGTGTATATCCTCCATATCCATGAATTTTCTTCGTCTTGGACTTGCTCATAAAACTTGAGGGTGAATGACAATGTCTTGAGGGACCTGGGTGGTGAAGGGATTACCATTGCACTTGGTAGTGGGGAGGAGGAGAAAGTAGGTGGTGAGGAATATAGTTTTGGATTCTCAAACTAATATTTTGAGCTATTCTTGAGTGCGCCTCTACTTGTGGATCTATGGCCTCAGGTCAGGGGTGGCCTTCTCTAGAATATTTGGCTTGCCAATGCCAAAGGCTAGGTGGAACGTGAACTGGTTGATGACAGTTGCAAATTAATAAGACAAGTGACTCATTTTATGTTATTTCATATGTTTATATGAAGCTTTTTTTGTTTTATTTCATCCATGGAAGTTGATTTTATACTTACTTGTGAAAGTGGTTTTTAGTGCAAATCTATGGATACAGATTGATGTTTTTTTCTCATGGGATATTGCTTGTACTCTCTATCTATCGGATATGATTGAAATATATGTTTATGTTAAAATATATATTGTGCTATTACGTCTTATATGGATAAGTTTAATTATGTTTATGCATGTGAATTTTCATCTTGATGATTGAATGTAGGTTGCATGGTCTAACTGCTTAGAAACTGGTGTATTCTCCTTGATTTTGAGATATGATCTTGAAATTTTTAAATTATGTGTTTATATGTTGTAATTATATCTTCTAATGTGTCATTGGTGGATTTTTATAAACTCCATTGAATAGATGCACAATTGGTTAATGATCAGATGCAAGGTTGGATGGTTTCCCACTTGGAATTTGCTGGAAATCTTGGTTGTTTCATCTCTGAATTAGATGGAAGATTACATATCTATTATTCATGTTTATTTTCTGTTGTTTATCTTGCAAATTCACCCTCAGTGGATGATCTAATCTGTGAATGATTTCATATTTGAAATGTTGAGTTTTTTGGAGGCACTAGTTGAGTAGTTTCTCCATGAAAACTTAAAAGCATTGGTTCTTTTCGGTAGATATGATTTAGTTATAACTTATGGATGTAATTTATCATTATAGTGCACCCTTGGTGGATTTTTAGTGCCTCCATAGGTTGATATGATTCTATTTTTGGTTCATAATTGGTTTTGCAGAGAATCAGATGTTTGTCGGATGGTATTTTTGGTGAAAATAACTAGTGTATGTATGCTTTGTGGGATCTGATTTTAATGCATATATGATATGTTTCTCAATGAGTTATATGCCATGTATATTAAATCCACGAATTTATGGGTTTTATCATGTTAAAATTACCGTATATGAAAACCATCTTATTTTGTTTAATAAGTTTTGCAATTATTTAATCACTAAGTGATGCAATTCTAGTTTACTAGTGTCGTGATTTTGATTTCCCAATTAACATAATCTGGTTTATAAATGGCTTAGATGGATGTAGGTAGCATCATATAGATGATTAATTAATGTTTATATTAAAGTTAAATCCATGTTTAATTATAAGTGTAAATCTAGTTGTTGCATTTTCCTAGCTTAGCATGTGCATTGGGAAAAAGAACTACATTGTGTTATATCTTTTTAAAAGGATGAGTGTTTAATTTATTTTAATTGTCTTGATGGCATGAATGCCCAGCCTTAGAATCCTTATTCCGCTATGTTTTGACTCGTTTCATCCTCCCTTCTGTTGACTCCCTAGCCTTGCTTTTTGGGTCGAGTACACTACACATCCGTAGACATAGTTGAAATTTTTTAAGTGAAATCTTATTTTGATGTTGTGACTGAAGGAGATAACATTGTTTCTTTGAGACTAAATAGATGATTCTATGAGATTAACTAGATTCTGTCTACATTGTATTTATCATAGTTTATTCTTTTTATTTATCAACGTCTTCGTAATGTAATTTTTTTTAGAGCGACATAATTATATTTACTATGACTTCCTTCAAAAGTTGAATTTTCTCTATAAAAACCTAATTTAAGTTGAATCTTATTTATTGTAGACTTTGGAAAGTTATTTTGAAGCCACAAAACTTCTAGGTACATCAAAACATGTTTTATACATTGTATTGACATAGAAAAATATATAAGTTGTCTGTGAAGTGCATATTCTAAAGTTAGTGCTTATTTGTAGTGCGGTCTGTCAAGTTCATAAAACATAAAAAATGGGTTGTAGCTGGTGCATATGACATGATTATACATGTTTACAATTATAAAACCATGGATAAGGAAAAATTATTTGAAGCACATACTGATTATTTCAGGTGTGTGAGTTCCCATTTAGCCCTACCATATGTGTTGTCATCATTTGATGACATGCTAATCAAGCTTTGGGATTGGGATAAAGGTTGGAAATGCAATCAAATACTTGAAGGTCATTCACACTATGTGATGCAAGTTTCATTTAATACCAAATATATAAACACAGTTGCAAGTGCCTCACTAGACCACACTATGAAGGTGGGAAGCAACGCACTCTGGTAACTCCCAAGATCATAGATAAACTTTACTTTGGCAGAAATTATCCATATAGAATCTCTTCTTTGTGCCTCATGGTGAACACTCAAATTTGTTAATTCTCTTAGATAATTGAAAGTATAATCTATATATATTAAAAGGTTAAATCCCTGTATAATTTGTTTTGTACTAGTTTAATTTAACCTAAACCATTGAATGCATCAATCAGAACTAGAATCTTGGCTTGCAAGAACCAAGCTTTACTTTTGATTCCCACTTTAAGGGTGTAAACTGTGTTGGTTACTTCAAAGGAGGTGACAAGCCATATATTATTACAGGTTCATATGATCACACAACAAAGGTTCTCAGACAAATAAATCCTCTAGAAATCTAATCTATTTACCCATGTTATTTACCTTAAGCATTAGGAAAATTGACCTACCATTCAATTTCTTATTGTGGTGCTATAAGGTTTGGGATTACCAGAAAAAAGGCTGTGTTGAGACTCTAGAAGGATATACACATAATGTATATGCACTCTACTTTCACCCTAAAATTCCTATCATAATCATTAGCTTGGAAGATGATATTGTTCATATTTGGCTTGCAACACCATACAAGTAAGTTTAGTGGGATTAATTTTATATGTGGGGTATAAACTTATAAACAAAATATCCATTTTAATAGTTAATGGCGTCAACTCTTTAAGCACCTGTGGGTATGGTGTTAAGATATTACATGGAAATAAGGATTCAAATAGGGATTTAGTGTTTGATTTAATAGAATCTAAATTCATGAAAAAATCAACACAAAGGAATGGATTTGTTGCAGAATTTCCATATGGAGAAGGTAGATTTATCCAAATTCTATTACTAAAGTAATTTGAAAATTAATGCAAATGAATGAATTTTACTAGAATTTCCATACAGGGAAGGTAGATTCTACCAAATTTTGTTAATATAGCTTTTCTCTATTCTCTATGGAGCTATTCTGAACCTTTGACAAACATGATTTTGCACATGGACTCTCTAATTACCCGATAATTTGGACATTGCACTTGGAATCTCCAATCACTTGATCATTCAAACAAACATGGTATAAATTTCATAATAGAAATAAAAACCTTGTTGTAAATAGTTAAAGCTTAAAAAACCATGCAACATAAGGTATTCGAGTAAGGAAAAAGTGTATTTGTATAAAAATTTGACGTGAGCTAATAAGTATTAACTATAAATATTTGATGGGTAGGATGGGAATTCTATGGGAAGTACCATGCATCCTATCATTGGCATGATCCACAAGAGGTTTAAAGAAATCTATTTCTTGTTTTTTTTGTCTCTGTTTGGAAAACTACGTTGGCCTTCTACAAAGACATTCTCCCATTTTATAACACTGTCATTCATAACATAGTTTTTTATGCAATGGTAGGTTTTCTCTCTTAACGCACTACATTTTTCCCTAGGATTGACCGCATAGATCTGAACGAAAGAGCTTTGAAACGAACCACAAGGGAATTTCAATGGCTTGGTGGTATGCCGGTGGCCTGCACTTTACCACTAACCAAACTTTCATTTTTGTTAATAATGTTCTAATCTCAAGTGACACATAACTCCATTGATTCAGAAGATACAAAACCTGTTATATGATAATACAAAATAAACTACATCTCCTGTGTAAGCCTTTTTGGAAAGCTATTATTGAACCACCATCAACCATAATAAAATTCACTGAACTGACAAGCTTAAATATGTTTTAACCATAGTACCATGTTGATATTACATTGTGGAATGTGATCACAAGGTGAAAATAATATTTCTTAATAAAATTGGCATACCTCATCCATGAAAGAATTAAAATATTTTTAAATTGATGACAAGTGGTCATGGTTCTTGTTGATCTCATAATATTTTCCTGATTCACAGCACCCAAATCTTCCTCGTACAAAAGCACGAGGGAAAGCAAGCGACCTCGATACTACTTGTTCCAATTTATTCATACATACAGAAAATGAGTATGGTCAGTAGGGTTATAATGAGAACCCTATACTCATAAATTTAGGAAAAATATCTTGCATTCTTTGAAAAGAGTTGACATACAACCCTCCATGATGCCTTTATCGACCATGGAAACAAAGTGTAAAGGTTAATCAAACTTAAAAACCGAGGAATCAAACTAGTAACAAGCTAGTTCTCAACAGAAAATTTTACCTGTTTAAACCCTCAAGCTAGCCATGAATAGAAAATTTTACCTGCATAAAACCTCACAACTTCTAGATACATACTTGTTCGTAGCTATGTACTTGTGAAAGTCCATATTCGACGGAATAAAACATAGGAATATTAAACCCATAACCAAAATAAAAGAATCATTCCTGACAGTAAAAAGGTTTAATGAAAGAGCACACCGTATGGTATAATATAGTTCCCTTGAGGAGTTCTCTCTTGATTTTCTTTGGCATGTTGAGCAAATAAAACTAGAAGAGATGTCATTGGTTTTGTGTTTACTCTTGAAATCCTGAAAGTGGTGGTGGTTCACAAGTTTGATAAAAATCTCCATGACAACCAGTAAAGGACCAAAACCTACTTTCGATCACAAGACCAAATTGAAACAAAACGAAGAAACTTTAAACACTCCATAAAACCTGTTTGGCCTTAGATAAACTCCCCCAAAATTTCTTTCGCTCAATTCCTCTTCAGTAGAAATATTTTTCCTTCAATATGAATTTGATATTTTAAAGTTTGCTAATATTATTATATTGTATAGTATAATGTTTCACTATAATATATTTAGATATTAAGAACATATTATATTTATATTATATATAAACCTAACATATTAATTATATATTAACATACTATAATATCATATATAAAATATAATTACTATATACCTATAAATTAAAACATATAACTATTATATATTATTAATACATATTAACTATGATATATATAATAATTATATTATAAACTTAGAGGAATTTGTAATTGGTTAGGATTTCTTGGGTGATGCCCATGGTCAAATCAAAGTAGTTTCCACTATAATTCCTAGACCAATCTCAAGTAACTTGCAAGCCCCAACTGATTGCATGAAACTTATGACTTAGTAAGGGCTATGATGTCTTGAATTCCAAAAGAAGGCATGCGGACTCACCCAATGAAATAAATTTATGATAAGGTAAATTTTAATGTTGCAGATGATTCTGAGGCCCCTAGATAATTCTTACAATGGATCCATATGTAGTGTTGTAATTTACTAAATCGTAAAATCTCATTCTCAAAATTGCAACTTTCCATTTTAATATTGATATTGTAGTTGTAAATTAGTCATTTCTTTAGTTATTTTTATTTGTGCGACTTATTATCTAGTTATATTTTTTATTTGATGACTAAATTAGTCATTTAATTTAGTCATTTTTAGATGTGTTAATCAATTTTAATCATATCTAGCTTAAAACTGTTGTTGTGACTAACGTTTTTAGTCATGTAGTCATTTATTTGCCAATTTCTACTAGTGATGGATACATTTTGGATTTTTTCAATTGATTAAGTTCCATTAAGGTGAGTAGCATTTTTAGCATGGAACACTTCATTAGTAGGCCATGATGATTCAACACAACCTTGTTGTTTCTCATCCCCTTATTGGTAGCTAGATGGAGGAGGCTAGACATCCTCATGGGTGGTGTCAAAAACATTTACTTGTTCAAGAATAGGTTGTACCTCATGGGTGGTCTCAATAACATTTACTTGTTCATCATCTGAATGCTCTTCATGATTTAAATATAAAATTTCGTTATTCTCATAACCAATATAGGCCAAAATTGCCCTTATTTACTCCCCATCCAAATCATCTTCAAATGGTGGTGTATTTGTTTGGAACTTGCTCGATGTTGGAATTGTAGCTTCTCCTTATCAACACCTACACTTTAGTAACTTCTTGACTAGGGCCACGAGGGGCTTCATCATCCATTGTTCTTCAACATGAGGGCTCACTTGTTGAATGTTTATATGTTTATCATGTCCTAAATTGGTAAAAAGACTTCTATCACATGTTGTGCTTGGAATTGAAGCATGCCTCCTATTCATCATGTCTTCCCTTGCTTTTCCTCTAATTTCTTGGATGATTTCAGAAGGATTATTTTTTCTTCCCAATATTATTATTCTATTACATATGTTTCCCATTGTTAAAATAATTGATGCTATTATTTTGTTTTGGGTGCTCTATCAATCATAAACCAATAACATAAAAGACTTACAATAGTTGTTCACATGATAGAAACCTACAAAGCACAATTTTTTAGCAAAGTTCAATAGAAATAAGGTTGTGGTGGGATTAAGGGTATTTTCATATCAACAAAACACATGCGTGATGTGGAAGAAATCACGTGCACGATGTGGAAGAAATCACGTGCACGATGTGATTGAAATCACGTTTGCGATATGTCCTTTTGGCCTACTTGTCAACTATGTGTCCAAGTTCAAGGTTTCCAAGCCTAGATATTATAAACCCAAGCATGCTATTGTTTTATTTAACATGAGTAGGTTTTGTCGAAATTTGGTTGCACCTAAAAGGTTCACTAACTTTGTTTGCATGCCCAAAAGTTAAGATAAAAGAAATACACCTCAAGATAGATCTAGGTTTTAGATGGATCTATGATGGCTTTAATTTTTTTATTTTATGAACCCCAACTGTTTTATCTTCTTCACTAGACATCACACCATCTGCTTTGGGGGAAGTTGAACTTCATATCACCAGATCCAGTTTCACCACCAACCAATACCAATAGAGAAGGTAGCAAAGGCTTCAGCAACAATGGATTCAACTGATGAGGTTTACTTCGTTTTGGAGAAGGTAAGTACTATGTAAAAAACTGGATTATGGGTAACTGAGCCTAAATGCCTGGGATTGAGGGTAGTTATAGAGAGTGAAAAAGCTAGCGTCATCTCGTTATAATGACTAGATATAGTAGGCAATGAGATATGTTATTGTTTTTTGATGTTGGTTACAGTTACTAGCTGAGCCTTACCAAGTTATGTGACAACATCTCCCCCATATTCAGGTTTAGAACACGACCTCGGTGTGTATAATGTAACAAAAATCATATAGCTAAATTTTGTGTATTTTTTCTCTAACATTTCAAATAACAAATTCAAATAATATGACCCAACACAAAACATAATTTTTAAAAACAATCAATTTTTTTTGAAGTATATTGTATGATTTTTTAAAGTATATTGTATGAGTGATTGTATCAATAAATTTATGTAGCTTAATCTTGTGAATAAATATAAATAAAAATAAACTTTAAAAATTCATATAACTTGTAAGGATTGCAATTTAAATTAATTTTTTAAATATAATAAAATATACTTAAAATAAATTATTCCAAATTTTTATTTAATTAAAATTTTTATTTTTTTAATTAAAATTAAGTATCTCCCATCATAAGAGATTAGAATCTTCAACTCTAATAGTACCATGCGAAATGTGACATAAGGATAACAAAAAACAAGAGGACAACAAAAATTGAAAAAAACAAGAGGACAAAAAAATTTGAAAATTGAATTATAAAGTTAAATAATTAACAAAATTTCCTATGAGGAGTATACTTTAAATTAATTTATAAAATAAAATAAAATGTATTTATCATAAATTATAATAAATATTTTAGATTTAGATTTATTTAAATTTAATTATTTTATTTTATTTTATTATATTTGAAATAAATTTTAAAAATATAATATAACAAAGGAAGCATCTAACGTAGAGGGATTTACCAACCGTGACCTAGGTTCATGCATAGGAATTTACCCCAATTATAATCAGTCATATCGATGGCGAACTCACCATTTTGAATAATAGGGCCGACTGGTTCATTAAATATATTCTCAAAGCCCAATTGATTATTTACTTAGACTTCCTGCATTGGACCCCGGGCCATGTCTCGTTAATAGGCGTTGCCGAGTTCATATGGCCAACACATGCGTGAATTCGGTTTGTTTGGGCATTAATATATTCTAAACCTTAGTTCCCTTAAAGCTATACTCATTATGACATAAAGATAACTAGCATTTGCACCAAGAGGTGCAAAGAAACGTCAAGAGGGTAAAAATATTGTGTCTTTCTACAACTGAACTTTTTTTTATCTAGCTTCGAGGACTGTAAATTACTATTTAATAATAGTTATTTTTGAGATTTTACGGGTAATGCGTCATCCTATAGTAGGGATTAGCATTTACTTATGTTTGAGGGTGCAAGTTGTGCCATAGAGAAAAGAACAAGTACCAAGTTTGTAAAAGTGTTGTTAAGCCTATAAAATTTCAAACACACTACAATTGCAACAAATATTGTAGGTGCTATAGTAGCAATTGTTAAGTGTCGATTTGTACAATATTGTGTGATCCATATAATTTGGGTGCACTTCAAGTGGCTTTCCATAGTCTAGATATTAGACAAGCAAAGGACAAAAGCCACTAAGGCAATCCTATGCTTAGCTTCTGGAGTATTTTGCTTTCCATATTTTCTAAGTGTTTGTCTTTGGGCATTAGTGGCATGTTTGTTACCTTTTTTTACATTTATGACTAAATTTGAGTTTCAGAATAAATGTTAATTTTTATTCCAAGTTGGGGTTTTTTTTTGCAATTTTCGATTTCGAAAATTGGGAAGCCCAAATTACATTTTAAATGTTTTACCTCAAAACATTTATATGACTAATTACATGAATGACATCCCCGATCGAAGGATCAACTTTTCTCTCTTCTTCTTTCTCTGCGCACCCTTCTCTCTCCCTCCTTCTTGAAGTTTGTTTTATGTTTAGATCATGAAATCTTATCATTTTCAATAAAGAAATGTCCTTTCTCGAATTGTGATTTCGCGATTTTCGATTTCCAACTATTCATTTATCGGATATTGGAATTTCAATTTATTTTATTTATATTTTGCCAATTTTCGAAGCTTTGGAAATTGGAACTTTGCTTCAGGTAAAATTCAATGTATTGTTCTGGATTTTCGATATCTGATGTATGGGTTTGTCTGTTTTCTCGATTTCCGATTTCTGATGTTCGAAATATCGGAAACAGGAAAATGACTATTTTTTCAACTGGAATTTTGTTTCTCGATTGCCAATTCGAGATTCCGCAAATCGAAAATTAGGATTAATTTATGTTTCTGATTTTCTTTTTTGGTCGTTTGAGTTCACTTTTTTAAGATTCGAATTTAGGTTTAACCAATGTAATTGATGCTTTTTTACTCTGGTTAGAGTTTTCTTACAGTGCATATCCTGTGCATCACAGCGGTCAGAGTTGTAACTTTCTGAGAGTTTTCACCCTGTGATTGTTTTTTTCTGGTAAATTTGAAGTTAGGTTGTTTTTAGATATGGTTGCTAAAATTCAATCAGAGAAGTCATCTGCCACCACCAGGAATACCAGATCTAAAACGACTCTTCAAGAGCAGAAAAACAAAGATCCTAATGTCGGTGTTTTCACTGACACCAGTGGTTATGTGTCTGAGAGCTTAAATATAGAGTGGTCCAGAATTTATACTATTTTCGACAACGATGACTTATCCCGTGTTGATCATGACCAACCTGCATACCTTCAAATACACAATTCTCAGCTTCATGACGTTGGTGTCAGACTCGCATTTATGCCTTACACGGACCCTGTTAAGTGGGCATTGGACCACACAAACCCTAAGGAAGGATTATTTTGTGATATCCATAATGTCGTTATTGCTTTGTTCCATCCAGATATTTTTGCTAGGGCTTATGCTTTGCCAACCCCCAAGAAACTTCTCTCGTCAAAATTTGTTGATGAAAGTCATGCCAATTTGAAATACAAACAAGTGGTGAAATGTTGGCTGCAAGACCCAACACTTGACATTCCTGTTTCACTCCCAACATATCCAGTATCTTGGTTCAGGGAACCCGTTTCCTTGTTGTGAGGTATGATTTGCAGGTTATATGGTTTACCCAATTGTTCGCCATTCGAAGTGCAGTGGGTTCCTATGGCGAACCATATCTTGCTTAAAGATCACCGGTTCAATAGGGTGCAAATTCCGTCGTTTAATTTGCATGAGGAAATTAAAAAATATGAGAAAACCCCAGAGAATCGTAAACCATCTTTTTATATGTGAGGGTTTGTAATGGATTCATTCTGTGCGTCGATTTCTTTCCCATATCTAAATTGGAATTGGACGAACCAATCTCTGCCAGTTCATATATATTGCGCTGATATGTGGGACGGTAATTTCATCCCTCACGTTTATGAACTCTATGACTTATTTCTTGGGTCAACGTACTACAATAATTTTAAAGTTGATGCTCTTTCATTCTCTAAAAGTGCTAGGGAAATGATTTCAATGTTTGGCGACTGGCATGTAGAACAATGTTTCTCTTACATAAGAATTTGGGGTAGTAATATAGTCCACTTTCTTCCTAGAATAGTTCCAGACCAAATGGTGCTTCAAGAATTCGCATATCAGACTGTTATTGATGGTGTCTTACCCAAGTTGACCAAACATAAGAAGAAGAGTTGATCGAAATTTCCCGTGAATCTTGGCAACCTTATGCTACAAAGTCCTACTCATGCATCTTTGGTGGGAAGGGATATTTCTGTTATGAACTTGGGGGAGGCATTCAAAAGAATGCATGACCCAGTGGGATAGTTGGCTAATCTCTTTTCTCATGAGCACTTGAAATTCCAATACATTCATGAAAATGAACCCGATGATTCCATGTTTCATGGAGATACCAAATTTTAATGAGGAAATGGATAAAATTATTGATCGAGAGATGAAGTTGTTTCTATACAAGTACCAAAAGGATCTTAAGACGAGAATTCTTGGAGAAAGAGGAGATAAACTAAAAATAAAAGAAGATGTTCAAAACTAGAAGATAGAAGAAGAAGCGAGAGAGGATGGATCAAGTTATGATGTTTCTTTTGTTTCTCAACCCAAGGACAAAGGAAAACGTGTCCTTTAAGGCTCATCCAGCTTCTATATTGACACAATGGAAGATACGCTGCAGAAAATGCTAGAACAAACTCTCACTGAAGTAGGTTCTAAACGGGCTGAACTGGTAGAAGCACCGATACAAGAAAAGTAGGTTAAGAAAGAGCAGGATCATGTCGAAGACTTTTCTACACAGAAGGTAATCTGTCTATCTTCAGGTCAGATTGAGATTGATGATATGAATGTGGAACCAGGCGCTGAGGTTGTTATAACTATGTAGAATATGAAAACATTTCTGAGTATATTAGGTTCATCATCTTCCCAGCATAATCTTTTCGAGGTAAACTTGTCATCAATAATGGTAGCTACTATAAGCATGCCCACTTTTTTTAGTTAATTCACTCATTGATACTTGTCCTACATCACCAATTCCCAAGCTGATATTCCAGAATTCGGAATTGCTTCTTGGAAAATATAGTATTTCCGGGTTCAGAAATGTCAAATATTGCAATTTGGGAATTCGGGTGTCGGTTCAAAAGTGGGAATTTATTTATATATGTTGTAAATTATATGATTTTTTTTAATTTAGAGATATAAGTTAAAAAGCCATGAAAATTTAATAATTTTTAATTTACACTGTAAATTTTTAAGATTTTTTTAATTTACACAGTAAATTTGTAAGAAACCATTTTTTGTAATTGTATTACATTTATATTTTTCTTATGGTATATGAAGTTTATAGATTGAATAATAACAATTATTTCTATTAATAAATATGAATTTTAACTTTGGATGTGGATGCTGAGAGTCAAATTGGCAAGGATGGAATGGACGACAACAATAATCTATTGAGCTGCAGAGCATTTAATGTTCCTGCAGCAAGCTTGATGATTGTTGGATTTTGAGATGGTCGAGATCCAACGGTGATCAAGCATGTTGCAGTAGCATTAAATGTTGTAAATCTCAATGGATAGTTGTTGGGGCTATTGTGGCAGAACCGCGATGTGCTTGTCATTCGATCATATTGCCGCCTATTCTGCAGTAATTATGTATTAATGAAGCGGGTCTTGCTATGCTATTCTACAATCATTAGGCATTAATGAAATGGGTCTTGCTGTCCAAACTGGCGAACTTGGTCATTAGTTGAGTTTTAATGCTTGGATTACAGTTGATTCGATAGTCACATCCATCATGGAGAGTGGCGCTTCCAGTGCTATAGCAACTTCGATTCGTGAGTTTAGGTATAGCACAATGATGATTAAATTTTCTTGGTTATTATTTATGTGTAACTTGTTTCTCTGCCGAGTTTATAACAATTTTTGTATACGCGTGATGTCTGATACAGCTAATCCTATTTGTCGTTTTCCATTTCATTCGATACGACATTAATTATTTCTTGTCAAGGAAGTTTTGTCAGTACTCAGCTAAGCCACAATTTGACCCGATTTTCATTTTGTTATCTCGTTAAAGTACAATTTGGATTGGTAAGGGATTCGAAGTGGTACAACAATATTTTGTCGTTATTAATGGCTGTCGTTCCTCGTGTTGGTTTTAGCATAATTATGAGTGTTTGTCCCTTATTTCACTCAGTAATTTCTTAAGTGGTTGCTGGCATCTTGTGGCACTTTTGTTTTTTCCATATTTTCTTGCAAAAACTTGCATCTGCCTTTGATGGGTTTTATTCTGCGTCTGAAACATCATATTATGTCGAAGCAATGTGGACCGTCTTGTCTTTCTGCGAGTGGTGGTGGTCGTTAGCAACGAGTGGTGAAGGTGACAAAGATAGATGGTTATAACAATGAAATTTCTCCACAAGTTTAGTCAATAATAGATGAGTGGGAAATCAGGCTTGTAAAGGAGAACCTTGCTCGTGATACTGATGGTGGTAGCCCGAAGCACTATTGGATCGTCAAAAATATGATGGGAATGCTCATGGAGTAAATTCTAGTTAGATGGAACCATACTAAGTTGGCTATTTCACAGGCTATGTCCAAAATGGTGGAATTAGATACACTTATAATGCAAAGAAATGTTATGGTCATTTGGAAAAAATTAGCTGAGAGATTTGACTCCTTGGATGATGGAGGTAGCAGGATTGTCTCTATGGTTCCATCTTCCTTAATCAATGTTGACCATATGGTTCTTGCTTTCCTAGAACAATTAGTCTGCTTTCCAAACGAGCTCGTGAATCTGATGTTTCTGTGAGGAAAGCGGATGCTTATGCCGAGAAAGCGGATGCTTCTATCGAGAAAGCGGATGCCTCTGTGGGGAAAGCGACTGTCACGGCCCTGAAGCCCAGTCTATTATATTCAGACGAGGAAGTCTTTGGGACTTGTCCTATAGTTGAGGAAATGTAGGACACACAGGCCCTGTAGTCATTATTAGCGATGCTAATCCATGCGCTTGTTTTTGTTTTTTTTGGTCTATTTGGCTTTCGTTTGTTTACATTTAAGTTTATGTTCATTTTTTGTATTCCGGGTGTATTGATTAAATTTTCTTCATAGTAATTTTGTATGTAGCCCCCCATGTATCACATGGGTTATTGTGGCTCTTATGAATATCTCTATAATTTTGTTTAAACTTTACTTAGGCAGGAGATTCAATTTTTTGTATTGTTTTTAGGCTCTTTACACTAGAACTGTAGATTTGTTTACTCCTGACAAATAAGGGTGGTTGTTAGAACACTGTTTTCAGTTGACCATAATTCTCGGTATTTTGTAATTTTTGTATAGTTTATTAATAGCAATGTAGGCTTACAAAATAATAATATGAAGTTTAAAGATCTAATATATCTAAATATATTATTTATCTTAAATTTCTTAAATCATAAAGCATAGTTGTTAAACTTCTATAGTACAAAATGCATTAGATTTCTATCATTGTTCAAATCTTTTAATAGTGATTTTTTTTAAGATGATGTTATACAGCTTTTAAAGAAAGATAAAAATAACGATATTGAAAATCATTCTTATATAATACTCCAGTGCTTGTCGTCAATGTATTATCAAATATTGATAAGAATATGAATAAATGTTTACTAAGGAAACTTGAGTCTTCATCTTGTTAAGTCACTATTATATTTATAATATAATTATTTTATTCAGGGTTTATGTTGAATATTTCACTATTATATTTATTATATAATCTTGTATTCAAGGAGATCGCTGAATGCATTTATTGTTCATTTATCTTTAAAATAGAACCTTGTATTCAAGGAGATCACTAAATGCAGATATTGTTCATTTATCTTTAAACATTGTTTAATAAGTTTTTTTTTAAATCAAAATTGAGAAATAAGATATAGACTCCAATTGGAGAGCTAGATTAACATTTTTTTATTTGAAAAAATAAAATTTCTGATATTGGAAATGTCGCAACTTGGAAATTGGGGAATTGGAAATTGAAAAATTGGCTACTCTTTAATGCAAAACATATGATTTGCGGAATGAGAAATGTTGAAAATCACAAATCAATGGATAAAATGTGGTGATTTATGTAATGATTTTCCATTATAAGCTTGACATATGAAATGTACATTGAAAAAATGTGTTTGTTGAATTTACATACTATTTTATTACAACTCATAAATGGTTATTGATTTCTAATAGTAATTTCTCAATTAGTATTACCTCACAAAAATTAGTATTACCTCATAAATTAAACCAAGTGAACTCAGTCAACTCATCATGTATTTAGTTTCGAATCTCTATCTCGTATGGCTTTCACAAGTATGAGCTACTACTTGTAGTTATATATAGTGATCTTGTAGAAAATTGACAACTAATTGAAGCAACTAAAATCAAAATTAGCCAATGTTCATTCAACATTGTAGATAATGTAACATATGTTTAATTTCTTCGTTCTTTTTCTCTCAAAAAATTTTCCACTTTTGATTCATCTAATGTTATAGCAAAATTTGGAACATTTAGGGCTGAGTTTTTGCCAAGACAAACATACATTAATATGGTAACCAACGACGCTTTTGAAATATATAAATTTGTATTCAATGAATTGGCACTTTATTTGTATGACCAAATACAAATAGGACTAGTGTACATGGTATAAAATGGCACATATTTAAACATAGTTATTTTAAAAAGTCTTAACTAAGTTGTTAAATTGTTTAGGGTAAACATTTTTAAATGAAAAATTATAACTGCACTTAAATACAGTATTCCAATGCATATGGAAATAATGAAAGAGATGTTAACAATTTAAAATATCTACAGTGGCGTTGTTTGGTAAGTCACACAAAAATAAATTTGCAAAGAACAATATTAGCGGAAGTTGAATATGTTTCAGAATCCCAAATATTTGAGATCCGAAATCGAAAATTGGAAATAACAACAATGAGAGTAATGAAATATGCTAATGTGAATTATTTAGTTTTTTATATACGTTACATTCATTTATTTACATATGAATCTATGAACAATAAGATTTATATATCTGACGATGCTGCTGGAAATAAAGCTTTAAGATAAATGAAAATGCAATTTTGCTCATTGATGTTAAACAAAATTTATTTATACATGATGACAATGTTTGAGAAGCTAAAAGGTGGAACCATTTTCATACATTTTGGTAGCTAAATTTGCAATCGTTGTAAAGGTGAAAAGCTTCCAAGTCTAAAGAATGTTTTAGCAAAATGTTGGAGATTATATTCTCCAATCTTGCATTTACAACCAAATTCAGTCTAAAAGACTTTATGCTGACGTCCTCTTCATTATGATCATTGGAAAAGATGGCCAGTCGCTGAATTTGGGTGTAGAGAAATCTCCATCTATGAGAAAGAGCAAAGCATTTGATAGTCTGTTTAAAAAGATATAGCATAGTAGCATATCTGGAAGCCTCAAGAATAAATTTGTTGCAATTTCATTACTCATAATGATGGAAAACAATTGAGAAGAAGCGTAAACAAATAATGATACCCCTTATGTAAGTTGTAGCGAGTAGAGAAATAGAAGGCAATGCCTAATCTTCACCAATCCCATGTCTCTTGAGAGACTATAGGCCCTTCTTTGGAAGTAGTACTGCCAATTTATCTTCCCATCTCTTCCCATTCCGCGCTTTGATATCACCATGCTTTGATTTTTTTCTTCGGCAGCCATGAGAGGGGAAATAATGAGGTTTACGAGTGCAATTTTTGTGCAAATAAAAAACCATAAACGAGGTCCACATAATATTTGCCTCAGTAGGTGGTTCTATTTATTGACTAAATCTTCTGAAATGTTATTATGATTTCACGATTTTCATGATGTAGTATATATTTATAACTTGGGATTAATGGGATCTGTATATAATTCGCTCATCTCTTAAAGTACGCGAAAGGTAAGTTAATCGTACTGAAATATCTTGGATTTGACAGATTTGTTGTTTGTTGTTTACTGGATGCATGATGTGACAAATGTGGACCTTAAACAGTCTGATATGACTTGAGGCTCATAACAAGTGAGAGTGATAGTCACTTCTGCAATTAATATGATGACGTTCTGACAGAAAGGGGTGTTGTTATGTTGATGTTATTATAACAATTGAGGGTGACAATCAGCTGTGCTATTAATATGAGGACGTTATGGCAGAAAGGGGCAGTGTTATTATGACGTTAAGATATTTCAGTATGTTTAAGTGATTTTTCTCGTCGTCCAAGAGATAGGGGAATTATATACAGATGGCATTGATCCCAAGATATAGATATATACTACATCGGAAATTGGTCAATTGAAAATAGTAAAATTTAATTTATGTGAGTTCATGAAATTTGTGCTTGAGAACATAAGTAGGATTATTATGGTGTGCTAGCTTGATTTCTAAATATGTATTAGTTACTCTTATATATAACTATTTGTAGAGATTGATTTTGAATTTTTTTTTAAGAAAATGGGGAAACTTTTTATAATATGGATGTTAGATAGTTATTTTCTATTTATTTAAAAAATGGAAAAATGATCATATCTATCATAATGGAAAGTGGTATTCTCTAGTTTCTAGATTCTCGATTTTCGATAATCTTGATATTGGAAATTGGAAATACTACAATTTTTTGGACAGAATGTATGTTCTCCAACTGTCGAATTGCGAAAATGAAAAGTAAATTTTGTCAATTTTCATTTATGCAGACGATATATACGGTCTAGAGTCTTTTAAGATACGAATTTACGAAGTCTGAGCAATCAATAGATTTCGAGTTTTGCATAATAATGTATATTTTTTATTTTTATTCAAATTTTTTTGCAGAAATCTTATGTCTTATGTTTTCTAAATTTGTAGGAGTTTTGACGTGTAAACTTGGTTTCATTTGGAATTAGATATGTTGATAACTAACATAAATGTGATGGCCATGTGGAAAACATTACATCTGGGATTTGATTTCTTGGGTAATGGAGGTAGTTGTAGTGTCTGTATGAAATATTTGCAACGAATTAGAATTGACGTCATGTAAATTATATCATGGTTGTTTTGGATTTTATTTATTTATTTTTATTTTAGTTTCGGGATCACTAGGAATATTAATTTCAACTAAAAGAATGCGGATAATTAATATGAATTTTAAATATCTAATATATCTAAATATATTATTTCTCTTAATAAACCTAAAGTTTAAAGATGTAATATACCTGAATAGCTTGATTTGGGTATATGAAATTTATTTAAAAATTGAATAACAATTATCTATGTTAAAAAATATGAAGTTTAAAGATAATCCGATATCAAGATCACTGAATGAATTTATTGTTCATTTATTTTAAAACATTCTTGAATAAGAATTTTTTGAAAGCGGAAATTGGGAGAAAAAAATGGGAATAAAAAACATCTAAACTAAAACCGTATCGAAATTGGGCATTTTGGAATCCAGAATCCGACATTTGGAATCGGGACATTTTGGAATTAAGAATCAAGAATTTGACATTTCAGAATCGGGAAATACATTTTTGAAGCACAATTACAGGAATACAACGTCGTAGATAGAAGATGCAACTACTACGAAAGATGGAGCTAAGATACAAATATGTCGCTACCATTGTTGATAGACTGCATGTGAATGGGTGGAAAAATTATGTCTACATTCACTGTAAGAAGACTTAGAAATAGGAGAGAATCAAAATAACAGAATATGGGTTTCCTCATATTTATTTGCTAAACTGTCATTATATATAAATCTATGAAGTACAACATTTATTTATCTGATTGTTGTTGGAAAAAAAGGTTTAAGTTGAATGAAAATGGAATTTTGCTCATTGATTTTAGACAAAAGTCTTTTATACACAATGACAATGTTGAAGAAGCTTAAAAAGAACAAAACTTCGTCAATAATAATTATTTTCATAATACAAATAAGGTAGTAAATACCAAATCGTAATGGTACAAAGTGATGTGTTGGACATTCATCTACGCTACAATCCTCATCCACTTCCATACGTTTTGCTAGGTAAGGTGAAACCATTTCCATATTTTCTTGCACTTGCTTTATTCTATAGCCCCTTCGTCAGCTATAGGACTCCCAACTTATCTTCCCATCTCCTCCCAGTCCTGGATTTGGTATCACCATATTGGCAATTTTTTCTTCGGCAGCCATGAGAGGGGAATTAATGATGCTGAAGAGTCCAATTTTTGTGCATCTAAAAGACCATAAATGATGTCCAAATGATATTTTCCTCAGTAGGAGGCTCTATTTATTCACTAAATATTACAAATGTTACCATGAGTTTGGGATTTTCATGATGTAGTATATATCTATAAGTTGGGATTAATGTGATATGTATATAATTCCCTTATCTCTTGGAGTATGCGAAAGGTCACTTAGACGGTGATATGAAAGTCCAGAATCGGAGGAGAATACAAGATGTGAAATATGTTGGATTTGAAATATTTGGTCTTTCAAGCGCGTGATATTGACGATGATTTAATGATTAGTCAATATATTTCATATATTTAATGATTAAGAAACAAGGATATATTTATACCATCATAAGAAGGATGGATAAGGTGACAAATGTCAAGTTTAGACACTATGGGATAATTGAAGGATGAGAAGAAGTGAGGGTAACAGTCATTTCTGCGATTAATACGATGACGTGATAATATTTCAGTACGTTTAAGTGACCTTTCGAGTTGTCCAGGAGATAAGTGAATTATATACAAATGATATTAATCATGAAAATTCATTATAGATATATACTACATGATGAAAATCCTGATCTCATAATAACATTTTGTAATATTTAGTCAATAAATATCATCATAGGACATTTATGAATTCGGATATCTATGGGACAATGGAAATGTAATAACATCAGAGTTTGAATCATTGGATAGAGGTGTACAGGGTTCTTGTTGTGCAAGTTCAACATGCCAGATTGTAGTGACCTTACATATTTAGGCTAAGTTCATTATCTAAAAGAAGTATATCATAAATACTAATACCTATAATTTTATTGACATAACATGAGTATTACACCATTATGAAGGTACATAATCAATACAAGTCACATCCCTTTTGCCACACAACAAGAGTAACAACGAATTAAAACACGACAAGGGAGTAAGAGTCAATTAAAACACAAGAAGGGTGTTTCACCATCTCATAAGCAACATTTTCAATTAGGAAAAAAACTAACACCTAACATTTTATTGACAGGCATGACATAACCAATACATGCCACAATATTTTTTGCAACAAAGCAAGAGTCACATTCAATTAAAACACAACAACGGTGTTTCACCATCTAATAAGCATACTAAATGAAGAACTAAGGAATACTTGCAAATTTAGCAATGTTCAAAATTTTCTGATTTTGCGACATATACATAACTCCTATGTGTTTAAATACAAACATGTCCATGTTCCTATTGCCAATGTTCGACAGTTTGGAATTCGGAAATCTATGTCATATGTTTTCCAATAAGGAACACACTATCTTCTGATTTCTGATTTTGCAACGTATCCATAAATTCCGTGTTAAAATAGGAAAATGTCGATGTTCTTATTTCCAACATTTCGGATTTTGAAATCTCGATTTTCACGTTTTATTTTCATTGTTCGTATTATTTTCGCATAAGTTATTCCTCCGCTAAGTTCATGCGTATTTTATATTCCTCTCTGTTATTTTTCATCGATCTCCCTGCAAATTTGACGGAAAAATGGTCTCTAAACTTGGTTTAAAACACAACAAGGGAGTAAGAATCAATTGAAACACAGGAACGGTGTTTCACCATCTCATATGCAACATTGTCAATTATCCAAAAAACTAATACCTAACATTTTATTGACAGGAACGATATAAGCAATACATGCCACAATATTTTTGCAACAAAGCAAGAGTCACATTCAATTAAAACACAACAACGTTGTTTCACCATCTAATAAGCAGACTAAATGAAGAACTAAGCAATACCTGCAAATTTAGCAAGGTTCAAATCGTTTGATGGAAACTTGAAGTGTAAATAAAACACAACAAAATCAATCTAAGAAAAACAAAGGAAAATAGTAAGAAATAGTGGTTACTTGAAGACTTGTTTATATGTGAAAGAGCAAAGGCGGTGTAGCAGCGAATGGGAGATCGTCATAAGATGAGAAAAATTGAAGATATATCCCCATGTTTATCTCAAATGACAGACTTTATTGCATTAATGGATCAATAATGCATTGATGAAGCATTAATGTGAATGAAGAGACATGGGAAAAATGTGTTTCATCACATGAACCAGCAGTGAAACAAAAGCACGACCAAATTGACCCCAAACTGAGATCCTAAACACATAAAAGATGCTGCAGAAAATCATAGCCTAAACCCAAATAAACTGAAACTCGCAAAATCTTCGCAAGGACCCTATGCCAAATTGAGAGAAATGAACTGCAAAATTTTCCGAAATCCTTTAATATATATATATATATATATATATATATATATATATATATATATATTTCATTAATCTGATT
>LPNX010461857.1:149779-173367 GCA_001517045.1 Pseudotsuga menziesii
CCAATTTTGGATCTGCACATTTTCGATTTTCGACAATGAGGATTCTGAATATTGTACGTGTTCAAATCATAAACTACACATGTTGCGACTTCCAATTTCTGATTTTTGGGATTCCCATCTTGCATTAAGAAACAAGATTATGAAAATCCTATGTCCTATGTCCGATTGTAAATTCTGCAAGAATAGAGTTTCCGATTTTCAACATTTCGCAAATCGGAAATGCTAAGTGTTCAAATAAAGAAGTGCGCATGTACCGATTTCCTATTTCCGACATTTCGATCTTGGAAGTTTTCTATTTTCAAATAAAGAAATGTCAAAGTTCCTATATCTGTATTGAGACGGCCGTTTATCAGAAACCGAAAAACTTTGATTTTTAGGCTTTATTTTGAGAGTTCGTATTCTACACGATCACTGTATATAATTGGAAGCAGTAGCTCATGCTTGTGAAAGTTGTCTCTGCAGGTACTTTGTTCAGATGGAGTTTGTACTGCACTTTTTAAGCAAGATATCAGGTAATATTTCTCGGTGCCTATAGTACCTTGAATCAACATTTTGAGTGATGGAACGGATGTAATGTTTCTAAAATGAGAAATGACAACATCAAAGGCTATGCGTTGCGTGGGAGACAAGGAATCAGGTGAATTGGACAAGCGATTAAGGTCAATGAATGATGTTGTTGTATGATGCAAGTCGGTGGTTATATTGTTATGTGTCCATTTGTGATTTTTGTCAAAATCACGATGTCCAAGCATTTCAACGTTCAACATGCCAGCATGCCTCCTCCTTTGGTCCGATTTTAAATTCCGCAAGATCCGATTTGTGACAATTCTGATGTCAGAAGTTTTCTATTTTCAAATAAAGAAATGTCGAAGATAGTATTTCCGAATTTTGACATTGGCATATCCGAAACCGTTGTTGTATTTTTTTTGCATAACTTATTTCTTCGCTAAGTCCATTCGTATTTTGAACTCGCTCTGCGTTATGTTTAATTTCTCAGCCTCAAAATTTGGCCTAGCTGCGTATGTTCTGACTTCCTATTTTTGATATTTTTACAACGAAAGCTTGTAAAAAAGAAAAAATTCCTAAACCCATGGTGAAGGAGTGTAGTGAAAACACGCAAGGCAGCTGTCGAAAGAACAACAATCAATTGAAGTGCACAAAAGTTAAGGACAATCAATCAACCATGAGTAGTAACAGATGTAACAGGCTTTCAAAACATGTACTTAACCGATCAACTCCATGCCACCCTGTTCTGTCGTTGCCAGATCACTAGATATAAGAACCGAGAAATTTAACCACGGCGTGACATACCTAAAATTGCCAAACACTAGAAGGAACGCATCGAAAGGTTAGTGGCTAGGGAGACAAAGAATCTTTTGAGACAACTTCTTTCATTGTGAAAATACCTACGACATAATTATAATTTAAATCACTTTAGAAATAAAATATGATAAATTAGAATAAAAGATTCTAAAATTATGTTTATGAAAAAACAAATTAAAAAAACTAAAAATTTCAACTTTAATCAATCCATATCCATTATAACATAATGATAACTATAATAATAGGATGGAAAAAATCAAAATAATAATGGATGGAAAAAACCCAAATAATTTGAAAATGATAACTATAATAAAAAGGATTGAGAAAAAAATCAAATAATTTGAAAATGCTAATTATAATAAGAAGATTAGAAAAAAAAAATCAAATAATTTGAAATTAGAATTATAAAAGTCTAAATGATAAAGAATAGTATTATGAATATGAAAAATATCATTGGTATTAAGAGTGGAAATTGTTAAAAAACTATAAATAAAGTCTTTTTTAATGATGATTATGAGGATAGTTACTTTGGTTTATCATATTTTAAAAGGAAAACGAGTCTATTTTTTTTTATAATTTGATTTTTAAGTTTAAAAAGCTTTAAGAAAAACATTCTTAATTTATAATAGTTATGATGTCTTAAAATATTAGGAAGGTTAGTATTGTAGCAAATGTTTTGAAATTGCCTTCTAATGTGGATTTATGTAGGATATTTTATGATAATAAAAAAATTAGTCAACCCTCCTTGTGTCAGAAAGATAACATATTCTTTCTCCCCCAACATTTTAGGAACTATTCAACACCCTGTTTCACTATGGAATTCGCTAGAGGGTGTTTTTTTTTAGCAATGTTGATTTTCTTGTTTACACTAGTTAAAATAGATAAATAATTTTGATCTTCTAAATTAGGGTTGATCACCTCCTTATAATATCTTAATTTTCTGTCATCCTCTAACTCTTTATCACACTACATCTTTTTCTTAAATTTATATGTAATAATTCTTGGCATCTTTATGCCAACCTTGACGCAATCTTAAAGCAATCTTAGGAAGTCTCTCACGTGCCATGTTGTTAATCTTGTTCTTGCGCATTAGTTACCTAGTCATAGCCATGTTCTCAATAGAGGAGAGACTTGCTTCTACCAGGATGATAGGATTATATGGTGTATTGCTTTTAATTTCAAGCCGATAATAAGCTTTGCACATTAGGTACCTAGTCATAACCATGCTCTCAATAGAGGAGAGACTTGCTTCTATGAGGATGATAGGATTATAGGGTGTATTGTTTTTAATTTCAAGTCGGTAATAAGTTGTCCATCCTCCATTAATCATTTTCTCAATGCTATAGTTCAACTTAAGCTTATAATGAAGATCAATTCAGATATATTTATACGAAATCACTTATACATGAAATTATCATTTAAGTGGTATTTTGGGATCTAATTATCATAACCTTTGTTTTGTCATTGTTATACTTATCATAATGTATAAGTATATCTACATTATCTATAATTATATTAATAAATATAAATTATATTAATATATTATTATTAACAATTAATATTAATAATACAATTTTTAAAATTTAATTTTAGATATATTTTCAATATTAAATTATTAAAATTAGTATAAATCCATCTTAAGTATTCAGAGAGATTTAAGATATAATTTTTTTTTATACAAAAAAATAAGATCCAATTTCTTAAAGTATAGATTTTTTTTATTTTTCTTTTGTGAAAAAGTTATAGTTACTACATACCCTGATGCAGGTGCATGCATGTCCCATGGACAACGCACATAGCGCCTCGACTTGGGAGCTGGCTGCGTGGCACCATGCATGCTGGATCCTTTAAGTCCCCCCCCCCTCGCTCTCCAGAACTTTAATGCGAACAGATGAAGAAGTCCCCTCCAGCGTTGGGAGAACGTTGAACCAATACTAGCACCATTAACTATGGTCTGATGTCGGTTGATCTTGAACGTGTTGCCATCGGGATTCTACAACAGGACTAGTTGAGGTTGCAGGATGTGGATGCGAGAGGGTTCATTCGGTGGCTCTAAGTTGTGGTCTGTGGTATTTGTCTCTGGTTTTCCTCCTCGACTCCGCTCAGTTGGATCTCTTTGCAACCTAGAGGTTTGAATTCGCAGCCGATCCTACAAAATTTCTTCTCCCCTCAGCTGCCTAATCTAGCTCTGGTATTTGAAATGTCGAGGCAGAGGGGTACCCCTTGCAGAGGAAGCAATGAACGAGGAAAAACCAAGCACGACCTGAGATTGATGGAGGAGGAGGAATATGAGGCCGGTATCTCCTTGCCAGTCCGCATTTTGATCGATGACTGGGACGCTCGTCTGGTCAATGGGCATCTAGCCATGGGCAGGGGTGGCGAGAAAATTAAACATTACTGGTTAATAAAGAATATGATGGGCACTCTTATGGAGGATATGTTGGGAAATGGGAGCTCTTCCCGCAATGCGGTGCTCTTGGCCAAAGCTAAGTTGATAAACCTGGATGACCAACTCAATGATCTAGATGCCACTTTTTCCTGGAAGCGCCTAACAAGCGGGCATCGAAGAGCAATCAACACGGAAGTGGGAAGAGGTCGTGCTATGGATGGGCGATTGATGGAGACGAGCTTAGCTATGGTTCGGACGACGAAAACCAGTGTTCATTTTCCCATCCCCTCAACAGTTGGACCTCTGTTCAACAAGCGTATTCGGGACAACGAGGAACTGATTGGCAAGTTTTCTCCCCTTCCGATAAAAAATTCTAGTTCTACTTCTGATAATGACTTCCAAGGTGGCTGCCCCATCTTGGAGGAAGTTTCTCCTCTGTAAATAGTTGTTATGACTCCTTCGAAGGCTCCGCCACCCACGGGCTTTGAATGTTATTTCAAGTCTTTTTGTTCCAATCTGTCTATTAACCTTATGTTTAAAATTTTTATTAACTGCAGTATAGTGGAGTACATGCCTAAATTTTGGCCTTCTATATTAGTAAGCTCTTTTTGTTATGTTCATACCAAGCAAGACTCTGATTTTGATTAGTTGAGATGATGATTCGACTATCTAAAGCTAAAGCTAAAGCCACCCCTTTGCAGCTTTACAAAACAAGAACAAAAAGTTATAATTAATACATATTATTTTTTGTAAATAAATTATAATTACCACGTAAACATTATTCACATATTACCTGATAACAACTCCACCATATATCTCCGCATATGAATACTTAAAAATACCCTTCACATTTAAAAAACTTACTTTATTAACATCATAATTCGTATTTATTACTTTATTAACATCATAATTCGTATTTATTTATGTAGATTTATTCAAATTTTATTGTTTTTCGTTTATTTATATGGATTCATTCAAAATCACACTGGGCATGAAAGGAAGGTACCAGGAATCCCATACAAAAGGCATTTGGAATGTGGACTTTATTTAGTTGATCTGGACTTTATTTAGTTATAGTGTCAAATTGTATTTAGGTTTTTTTTCTTTCAGCCAGGAACTATGTATTTTGTATACAATGGAGCTAGAGTTGGAGTAGATTACTGAGTCCATGAGTAGTAGCAGTAAACTTGGGTCGGGGTCGGCTTTAATTTGAATGTGAGAACGATTTGTCCAAACGGAAAGTAGAACTGTCATCGTGGTTGCACGAGGTATTAAAGGATGGCAGCACCTCCCACAAGAGAATATTACAGTCCCCCACAAGAAAAGTAACCTGGGCTTCCAACGAGTGAGCCAAAAGCCCTCACCATAAAGTTTAAACATGAAACCTCATAAAAACCAAACCCGACAAAAACCAATTGATCTACACCTTGTATTAGTATATTTTACCTCATGTTAATGTATTTAATTATAATATGACAGTGGATCAGCAGCCAGGAATAGGAAGGTGTCAAACTAGGGCCGCGGTTGATTGCTTTGGAATGCACAAGTCCACACGCTAAGTATTGAAAATAATTATTCATTCAGTTCAATCCAATCCAATCTTAATACTATAAATGTTTTTCAACGTAAATGAAATGCAGCCTCGTAAACAGTTAATTTTGAATAGATCTCGGATTTTATTGTTACATAACTTTTCCCCTATATGAACTCTACTCTTTATACATGTGAAATACCTAATACTAATAATTGCTTTGAAGGTGTAAAGGCAACATAAAAAAGTTTGAGCACAAATAGAAAATTTAACTAAAAATGTATATGTAGAATGTGGGTTAAAAAATATAAATTTAAAAATTTAATTAAAAAAATATATGAATATTTAGTAGACAATCTTAAAATAGTGGGCATGCTCATTGTATACACTTTGTCAACCATCTAAACTAAAACTTTTCATGGAGCTAAGTGTTCAGATGATAACATTGGGAAGATTTCACAATAAATTTAAGTTTAAAATTATGAAGTTTTAGGTACCAAGAAATTACATACATGTCATTATCTTTAAGAACAAGAGCTATTAGGTGGTAATGTAGTGTTACAAGAACAATAAAAAAATATTATCTGAACAAATATTATATATAAAAACATACCTATTATAAGTATATTATAAGTAGGTTGACTTGATTTAGTTAGGGGAAGAGTCATTGTTTATTTGTATATATTTATTTGTTAAGGGAAAAAAATTAGTTGTGTATTTTTTTTTGTAAATTATAATTGAATAAATAAAATTATGTTAACATTTATAATTAGAAATTATTAGCCCGTAGCTCCATGCTTAAACAAATAGGTGATAGTATATTGGTTTCTTTGAGTCTCCACAAAGAGCTTAAGCAAATAGGTGATAGTATATTGGTTTCTTTGAGTCCCCACTTTGTGGAGTCTGTTCAAGGCCCGGAGTGAGTAGAATCGCGGATTTACACACCTGCATTCCAACATTCCTTGCTAATTTTGTTGGATATGGCATAATTTCCATGCCTATGTGCATGGGACAGAATCCCAATCCGTTGTATCTATGCACTTATGGGCGATAATTAAGAAGCCATTGGTTTCATCTGTTAACATCGCCTTAATTAAAGCTAGACAAACATTAGTGGATCTGTTCTCTCAATTGGACTTTCATGCAAAGAACACATTTCTACTTCATATTGAAATGCCATATAAATTTCTTATTTTTTGATTGATATGGTCAGTAGGGTAGTATTAACGAACAAAAAAAGGAATCCTTCATTCCAAAAAAAAGATTAGGGATCCTTCACTCCAAAAAAATATTACTTAAAAATAACTCATTTTGAGAATACATTAAGCATCTACCTCCTCATTCTAGTACTTCCACAACCATATAAGGTGACAGTGCAAGCAGTAATATTTTGTCGAAGTCACATTGCAAGTAGTAATATTTCGTTGAAGAACCCTAGTCATGAAGATAACCAGACTTCCATTATATGTGGGCATTGAATTGCAGTAGTGATGCAAATGAGGAAACCAAAAGGACCGAAGAGGAACACTATCCAGGAGATGACATGGGACGAAGAGGCAGACTACCTAGGCAAGGAGGAGTTGCGGAGCAGTACTGTGCCATGCTGTTTTTAGCAAATCAACACCTTATAACACATAAACAAAGTTAAAATCCCAAGTGAGATTACTCTCAACATTTTCTCATACCAGCAAACTGTAACCATTATACTTATTTTTAAATTTCAGGCTATAAAAATAGTAAACCATATTTATGTCATTATAAAAGATTAATGTTCAAATGAAAAACAAAAGGATAAAACAAAACAGTAAACCATATTTCTGTCATTATAAAAGATTAATGTTCAAATGAAAAAAAAGGCAAAAACATGAAAGAAACTTATCCAAATAGCAGGCAGCTGATGAGAACATCTAGAGTGGATACCGAAGAAATGGGCTAGATCAGAGTCCAAATCTATATCAAGGAGCCTATCTTTATGTTAATCCATTTAGTTAGGAACGACTTGATAACTAATAAACATTGTGCCACGTGTGATAACAAAACTGCCAAATATCCAACAGAGCAGCTGCATGCAGATTGAATATTGTACGCCATATTTTCATTCTCCAAAGATCCAACCCATTAAAGGACAATATAATACACATCATGCCGTAAAACAATTCATTTCAATCTAAGAGAAAATGATTTTGACAGTCTTTAGCTGCGACTTCAACGTCGATCTCTACCAATGGGGCTTATGCAATAACCAACTCTAAATTTCCATTAGCATAAGGAGAAACACGAGGATCATGATAAGGTGGAGGTGATCTGTTGGTACTTCGTCCACGTTTATGTGTGTAGCTACGACGTCTTGGAGAGCGACTCCTACGAGGACTGCGACTCTTGTATAATGGAGCAAAGGAACTTATTAGGACACTAAAAATGAGATTGGAACCCTTGATAGAAGCATTATAGTAGTGACTTGTAACAGTTCACTTTTTCATTCTTCATATAGATCATATGCCTTCTGTCGGGAATTGGGCATTTGCTTCAGCTTGAAACCAGACTATTCAGCCTTACCTGCATGTTTCAATTAGATTAAATCTGTCAGGGAACCCGTGAGGCAATTAATGCAATATATGTATACAGTAGGATAATCTAAAGAATCCTTATTGTTTATCTCAAAAGGATCAAAACATTTTTAGGCATTTTCAAATATGCACATAATGTTTATACATCAGATGATTACCCTGACCAACATACATTGAATGCTACACTAAGAATCTGATTGTCAAATGCTGAGAGTACTAGCACTGGGTCCTCTCCACCAACCACGAAGAACGACTAAAAAACACCACAGATTTAGATAAGTTAGAAAAACATGAAAATAATATCATTTTCTAGTAGATGTATCACATGTGAATAGGTCTATATGCATTGCCTAGGTTCGATTATCAAGGCATTTCATAGGGACTCAATGGAAGCCATGCTTTTAAACTGAGTAGTGAACCCAGAAGTGAGTGATTGGTGTACATTGTCATTGTATATATAACATTAGTATATTTTGGGTATTAGGTATATATACAATTCCTTATACATCCAACTGTAAGTATATGTTTTACTTACACTAAGTATATGGGTTTCTTCCTGATACATCCAAACAATATAGACACTAAATGATATATATATAGTAAGATATATTTTACACTGTTGGGTTGCTTATTATTGACCATCCATCCACGAGATTGATCTCACTACGACTGAAATAAGAATGGGGATTTTTTTAACAGAAACAACAAAATATTACTTAAGTGAATAGAAGCAAAGTGTAGCACTAAGAAACCTAAACATTTCCATGGCTTAAGAGGTGTCGAGGCTGCAGGTGATATGAATCCATTGGCCTTCACCTTTATTAAGCAAATAAAACATGGAACCGCCCAGAATTCGTCACACATCTCCAATTTTCAGTTTTTTCTCAATGAAATCCCTAACTAGCAAACCAAATCATTTGGACCAACTAGAAAACTGAATACCTCTGAGTACATAGAACACCATCTCTGAATCGAGATACCGAGGCACAAAAAATGACTTTAGTTCCATGCTAATGAAGACTATTTGAATATCATGAGGCGGTTTCATTGCATCCTTCTTCCGGCTTTGCAGGCTAACTTCTCCTACTTTTGTCTTCAATATTTTCTTGGATTTCTCTAGCAGAAATATGCCTTTAGGCTCATGTTCACTCGATATCTCTTCTTTTTCACTCGAATTCTCTTCCTCTTCACTGTACTTTGCAAACCTATTTTCCCCTCGAAACATTAATGCAGCTATGACCAGTAAAAGAAACAAAATTGTAGAATGGCATGTCATTTTCGAGTTGAGATCGATAGATTTAATTCAGTTCCCATTAATACAATAAATCAGACAAAGGACGATGAGCTTCTTACATAATGAGAGGGTGCATGGAAGGAGGAGGGCAATGTCAAGGTGGATTTGTTACATGTACATTTATGGAGAAATACATTTGGTGTCCATGCACTGCAAGGAGGATGACAACGGTTTGAATTTAGGGTTTTTCATTGACACAAAGGCCTCAGGTGTTGACTTATCTTAGTGGATCACAAAAATTAAGCTATCTTTGTGGTAGGTTTGAGGATACAAAAATATTAAAAAAACAGGTGATTACTGCAACGATTTGAATTTAGGGTTTTTCATTGACACAAAGGCCTCGGGTGTTGACTTATCTTAGTGGATCACAAAAATTAAGCTATCTTTGTGGTAGGTTTGAGGATACAAAAATATTAAAAAACAGGTGATTACTGCTGCATTAAAATTTTGGTTGTATTAAAACTTTGTTGAGGAGAGCCCGCCGCCAGGTCCTGGGGCACAAGACCCTAGAGAAACGCTAGTTGCACGAACCAATGAATAGTTAAAAAATATTCTTTAATACACCTAAAAATCAAACTATGCAAAAACTTTATAAAACACAAAAAATTTCTCATATGAACCCCAACTAATAAGCCTAAACAAATCATATATATTACCGCCGAGGAAATAATAAATTGGATAATTTCCAACCATGTGAAGTGAAATAACCACAAAACTTGGAAAATGAATCAATAGTAAAACTTAAGAGTTGAATCATTTTTTATTTTTATTCTTTTCAATTTGTTTTTTGCACTGAGCTGAGAGGTAACTTTCACACAAAATGACCGTAATGTGGAAGTGAAAAAGGCTCTGTAACTAGGGTTTTTTTTCCATGGTGACTGGGGTGGACTGTATCTTGTGGACAACTCGGGGCTGGAGCACTCTTAGCGTTGGTTGTCACCATGCTCTCTAATTAGGTATGTTTTGGGGGAAGGGATGGGTTTGACTTTCTCTTGTTTTGTCGGGGCTTTGATACTTGTGGCGGTTGGTGTTTTTTTATTGTCGGATCATGTCTTCATATGGAGTTTGCCCCCTTCACAGGGGGATTAGTACCAACCATCAAAAGTGGGAATTTTGCTGACTTTTGGTTATTAGTTTTCATTTTTTTGTTGCTTCCCTATATTTGTGCCGGTATTCACGATCTTGGTTGATTTTTTTATTGTTGGTTAACTCTGTACCTTCCATGACTATTATAGTGCCTTTCCTTGTCTATCGAATATCATCTCTTTTGAGGCGAACCTTGTCAGTTGTGGCTATCCATTTTTTTTTGTTTCTTCTAGGAATGACATTTTCTTTTATTACTACGGGGTTTTCAGTGTTACAGTTTATTATCGGTTTCTGAAGGCCTTAGGGTTTTACGATTGGAGTCACTTTGTTCTGTTATTCGATGGGATTTTTTAACTACGACTTTCTGTATTTTGGTACCCTAAACTAAACCCCTATCTGTTTGTTGCCCATTTTTATATAGCACTATTACCGGGGTTTCTGTGCAGATTTGGTTTGCTGGGTATAACCCCGTTTTGTCATTGTTTTCATTTTGGTTTATTTTATTTTTGGGTATCCTCTTTGAGTCAGGGTCAGTTGCTTACTGCTTGGACTTTCGAGACCATGGGTTAGTCTGTTCTCTGTCTTTCGTGTCAGTTTTTCACGAATTGGTTGGGGGAAGTGGTCCGGTTTTCTGATGGAGGATTCCAAGGTTGTGGGGGGCACTCCACGTGATACCCCTCGAGATGGTTTCCATGCTCACCGCGCCAAGAGGAATGTGAAAGCGGTAAAGGCTCTAGAGGCTAAAAGGAGTTATGTCCTCGAACATGCTGTTTACATGGACAGGGTGGAGGCTCTCTATTGCCAAGGATTAGTCGGAAGACTTGACTATGTATGTATGGGGATGAAAGAGAGGGTGGAATAGGCCATAATCCATTGGAAGCCAATCTTGAATTATGTTCCCACAATCATCCCCCTGGCGAACCGCTGACTAGTTTTTGTTTTCCTGGAGGACAAAGACGCTCCACAAATTTTAAACTCACTTTGGACCATTAACAAAGGCTCCCCGGTGCTCAGTAGATGGAATTATAATTTTTATCCTCTCAGGGAGAGGGTGACCATCCACCACTTGTGGGTGCTCCTCCCAACATTGCATTTCCCATTGTGGAGCAAAGACTTCCTGATTGGCCTTTCCAACTTCTTCGAGTTCTTTGTTTCCATGGAGGATGATTTCCAGCTTATTTTTGAAAAAAGGATGGCTAAAGTTCTGGTCGAAATGGACATCTCACAAGGGCTTCATGCTGAAATTGAGATTCTATGCAATAATGTTCCTATTATAGTTAGAGATTGGATTATTTGAACATCCCCTTTCGGTGCAATTGTTGTCATGAGGTCGGGCACCTTCGTTGTACTCGTCCTTTACTTTTTCAAGGCACTCCTCCTTCTCCTAGGACCGGGATAGATTCTCCTCCAGACAAATATTCCTCACCTAGCCCTCCTCTGTTGGAAACATACTCTTCATGTCCACCTGAAAGTATGTACAGATATTTTTCTCCTACTAATTATGAAGATCTTACTAAAGGAGAATTCCTCTTTATACAAGATGTTGAAAAGTGTAGGTCTCTGACCCCTACCTGTATTTCTCCTTCTGTCATTCCACCTGTATTACATGATACTGAGTCTATCCTGGTCCATCCTATCTCAGTCCCTACTCCATTAGTTTCCCATGTAGTCTCTCCTGACATACTTGTCATTGTATCTTCTCCTACGGTAACTCGAGTAGTGACTCTTTCATTTACAACTCTGAAGAGCTCCCTCCCCTAGCTCTTTCAGAGACCTTTACTACTTCTATTCATCAACCAACCAATCCTTTTTATTCTCCCACTTTTTTTGATCCCGCCTTGATGAATTCACTATCCATTTTTACTGCCAAGTCTCCTCTTTCACCTTCGACCCTTCCTATAAACTAGATTCATTTTGAGAATGTTACTATTAGGAAAGCCAAGAAAAGGTCAGTTACTGATCCTCAAGGGGGTATTGGCTCCATTTCCTTTACGCCTCTTTCAATGAGGATAAAAAATGCAGCCAGGGCCTCCTCATCTCCCTCTTAGTATTCTTCCTCATTAAGGGCTCTTATAGCAACGTCTCCCACCAGCCTTGGCCCCTAATGAGAATTCTCTCTCTGAATGTGCATGGTTTTGGGGGGTTTTCCAAACAAAAAACCCTCCAAACACCTTTTTCCTCCTCATCTCCGGACATGATACTTATTCAAGAATTGTGTGTGGCTTTCATCAAGCCCTTCTGGCCTGTTCCAAAATCTTGCCAAGGTGGGCGTTTTGTGCCCTGGATTCAATTGGCCTCTTGGGTGGCCTGTTGACTGGCTGGAATCATTTGTCTGCCATATGTAAAGCTTTTCAGACTTTTGCTAGTATATTGGTCAAGACTAACTTTCGTGGCTCCTCCACTGAACTTTATATTCTCAAATTGTATGGTCCCTATAGTAATAGGACCTCATTTTGGAACAATGTTGTTATTGGAGGTCTTTTTGGTTTGCCTAACTTGATTTTTGTAGGTGACCTGAACTTTACTTTAAATGATGCAAAAATTTGGGGGAAATCAGCCTGGATGGATCCCTTAGCACTCTTTTTTCCTCGTATTATTGAAAAATCCATATTGATTGACCTGGCCCCGTCTTGTGCTGGTCCTACTTGGAGGAATGGCAGGGTAAGTGATGAGGGCATCGGCAAGAGGCTAGACATATTTTTAGCCTCGACCTCTCTTTCTCCTCACCCTGCAAGACATAGAGTTTGGGCCCATCCCTCGGAGGTCTCAGACCACTATCATGTGTGTTTAGAATGGACTTCAAACTCCGGGCCTCACATATTTACCCTTTCAAATTTAACAGAGTTTGGCTTCAAGAGGTGGACTTTACCAATTTTAAAAGACTATTGGTCTTCTGAGTTTCCCCATCAAGAGGACAATGACATGTCTAGAATGGTTCATAAACTCGAAGGGCTTAAGTCGAAGGTTAAGGACTGCGAAAGGAAAAATAAGCATTCAATGAATGAAGATCTGTATGAGATAGATAGGGGTATTCTTACCCTCTTGAATTCCAATCCCTCGGGCATTCTTAATGAACAAGAGCAGGAGATATTGTTATCCCTTAAGAAGCGCAAGGATAAACACTTGGCACACAAATGCCTTACTTGGAATCTGAAAAAGTAGAATTAAATGATCTAAGCTTGGGGATGCTAACACCAAATTATTTCACATTTATGCTTCAACCCGCATAAACTTTAATGCCATCAGGGAACTCAAAAATGAGGAAGGTAGGTTGGTGGAGTCTGTATTGCTCGAAACATTGGAGGTGAAACATTTTACCGAGACCTTCAAGGATGATGGAAAGTCAAATATAAGTGACCACTTGAAGGTGATACAATGCTTTCCCTCTCTAGTAACTAATGAAGGGGCCTCTTATTTCACTGTTGAAGTGTCCCTTGCTGAAGTTGAAGGAGCTTTGAAATATTTTAAAAGGGACAAAATTACGGGCCCAGACGCATGGCCAGTGGAATTCTATCTCTGGTTTTTTTATTTGGTGGGTGGAGACCTGCTCAAAGTTGTGGAATTATTTAGGAAAGAAGGAAGGGTTATAACCTCTCTTAACTCTAGCTTCTTGACCCTTATACCTAAGTGTGAAAGGCCACAAACCTTTGCTAATTTCTGCCCCATCTCTCTGTGTAACATGTTGTATAAACTCATGTATAATATTACAGCTAATAGGCTTAAACCTTTCCTTGATAGATCCATCTCTCGTGAGCAGTTTGGATTCCTTAAAGACAGACCAATTATGGAACCTATAGCTATAACCTAGGAATCTCTGCACTCTATAAAAACAAAGAAAAGGAGTGCCCTGATTCTCAAATTGGACCTGGTTAAATCCTTTAACCATGTAAAATGGACCTTCTTAAGGCTCATCTTGCTGCAAATAGGAATCCCTCTTATGGGGGTGAACTGGATCATGGGTTGCATTACTTCATCAAATTTTTTTGTCTTGGTTAATGAAACTCCCTCAGACTTCTTTCCCACCTCTAGGGGTATCAAACAGGGATGCCCCCTCTCCCCTCTGCTCTTTTTATTGATCATTCAAAGGCTCAGTTTACTCATAAAGGATGCTAGATACAGAGGGAAGATTCAAGGTATTAAGATCTCTTCCTCTATTGCTCTTACTCACTTGGTCTTTTTGGATGATATCATACTCTTGGGGGTGGGGACATTGGAAGAATGGAAGGCTTTTGAATCCTTATTGGACTTATTTTGCTTAGCCTCGGGAATGTGCATCAGTGTTTGAAAATCTTCCTTTCTTTTCAGTGAAGTGGATGAGGGGGTTTTGAACAGTATCTCTGGGATATTTCCCTTTAAGATGGACTATATCAAGGTTGGTTTCAAATATCTGGGTTATAACTTGAAAAATCTTGGGTACGACATCAAGGACTAGAATTGGATATTAAAAAATTTCGAGAGAAGGACTAGTCATTGGTATTTTAGACTTCTCTCTCTAGGAGGTAGACTCATCCTTATTAGAGCAGTCCTTATTGGAATTCCCATGTATTGGTTTGCTCTGGAACCTGTTCCCATATCCATCCTTAACAGACTTCGACAGTAAATATTTTCTTTGATTTGGGGAGATGCTTCAAATAATCATCGTATGCACCTGGCAAGCTGGTAGTCTCTCTCGAGACCTAAGGAGTTTGGGGGCTAGGATATCAAACATCTAGAGTGGTTCTTTACAACTAAGAGACTGAAGAGTTTTTGGATGGCTCTTAAAGGTACTGGTATCTAGCATCAGATCATAAGGAAAAAATATATTAAAGACCTTACAGTTGAGGATTGGCTACGGAACAAAAGGTTCTCTGTCAAAGGTACATCTTATTTTTGGAATGGATTTATTAGAACTCTCACTTGGATTGCCAGATTGTTAGGATGGAAGGCTGGTAATGGTCTAAGAATCAAATTGGGAGTTGATCTGATTATAGGACTAGACTCCTTCCATATCCTATTAGAAGATCTCAGAGAATACTTAAGTGATTATGGACTTCATAAACTCCAGGATGCTCGAAATCTAGGATTTGGTCTCAATAGAAACCTTGCTGGATTACGTCATAGAACTTAGAACTTGGGGCCAGATGGAAAGTTGATTGGGATTTCTATATCAAATATCTTATGCAAGTGGGTTTAAGGCTATCTGAACAAACAAATAAGCTTTTGTGGATGTACAATCCAAAAAATGGTGAGGTAACGACCAACTCAACATATGACCTTATAGTCTCTACTCTTACATTTCCAGAAACTAAAATTGCCATGCCAAGGATCTGGGCATGTACTATTCCCTTGAAGATTAAATCTTTGCTCTCGCTTGCCATAGAGAATCGTATCTCTACATGGGATAACCTTATAAGAAAAGGATGGAACGACCCGGATAGATTTTGCCTATGCCTGGGCGAGGAGGAATCAATCAATCATATTTTCTTGGTCTGTCCCTTCATATTGAACATTGTGGACTGGTTTAGTAAAATACTTGGTCAGGTTATACCGTGGACAAGCTGTTCACTCCCGCAAAACCTGGAAAATTGTTTTCTTTGTGATTTGTGGAACTCTGATTTCCCCTTGTTTATCATTTGGTGTGTTTGGAACACTAGAAATCTCACCATTTTCGAAAACAGAAATGTTATCTCCTCTTCGACCTGTCAACATGTTTTATCACTGTTGAATGCTTATCCCGTCGCTGGTAAAACTACAAAAGTGAGAATTGTGGGTCCTGAACTTGTTCTAAAGTATACTCATGGTTTTTTTGATGGTGCAATAGGGTGATTGATTGGGGGAGATGGCATTTATCTGGCCATCAGTCCTCTACATACTTTCAGTCTAAAGTTGGGTTGTGGACACAACACTAACACCAAGGAAGAATTGCTGGCATTTTGGATCCTGCTTTATTTTGCTGAAGCCATTGGTATTCTATCCTTCCACATCTTTGGAGATTCCTGAGTTATGATCAATTAGGATAATAACAAGGCAGCTCTATCTTCTTTAGACCTTGGATATTGGTGTGACAATATAACTAAGCTTAAACACACTTCTCACTTTCTGGAATTTCGGCATGTATACAGAGAGCACAACATGAAGGCAGATGTCTTATCCAAGGAGGCACTCATGTTGGCCACTGGCCACTTTACCTTCATGCAACTCTATGAAGATGGTTATATTAGGGGAGGTAATTTACAACTTTGTTGATGGAGCATTGTATCCTTCTATTATGAGTTGATGTGACACTATTTACTTATCTGATGGAAGTGCTCTTCCACTTGATTTAGTCATCCCTCGATTTCCTCTCGGGATAAGGTGTTTGGGTTCATGTTGTTCTCTCTGTAGGCTTGCCTGTTGTCCTCAGGGGGGATTTTCATTTACCACACTTGCTTCAGCCTTGGTTTTTTTATGGTTCTACTTGTATCAGCTGCTTGATGGATTGTGGACTGTTGATGTTTTGGTATGTAGACTGATGTTGTCTTTGAATTGGGATGGCCCTTTGAATTTTGATCACCTGAACATGTAACCATTTCCTTTGATTCAATAAAAATATCAAGGATTATCTTTTTTCTTCTGAAAAAAAAGAGTTAAATCATTTTTGTTAAGAGTAGCTAGTTTTAAACAAAATAATACTAGAGAAATAATTTTAATTTTCATATACATTAAATAATGTTATAAAAATATTAACATGTTAATGAACTTTGTATAACATAAAAGTATGTTAAGTAATTGAACATTTATTAAAAATAATAAATAATTTCTCATAAAAATAAAGTACAAAATTCCCATCATAGCTTTTCCTTATTTTAATTTATTTATTTAAAGCTTTTTTTACATCTGCACTTTCGTGGGGACTCAAAACACTCTGAAGATTTGTTTTTTTTTTTTCTATGGCAGTTTTCAGTGAGGCATTTTTATTAAGCAATTTTAATGGATATTTTTTAGTTTTGAGTGAGGCATATTTAAGCAATTTTAATGGATAGTTTTAAAAATGGAGACGAAACTACTTATTTCATATAAGAAACAAGCTTGGAAAAACTAATTGAGAAATTTGGGTTAAGGTTATCTCGAAAGACCATAAATACGACATATTTAGAAAAATCTCAAGTCTAAAAGGATCAAGAATATTTATAAATGAAGATCTCATTCGAGAAGATCAATCCCAACTAAGAAAGGAAGTTTAAAAGGTAAAAAAAGCTAGGAAGGAAGGGAAATGAGAACTAATAAGAAATAAAAAGATTCTTATACGAGAAAGTGACCAAAACGATAATAATAAATAGGATTTTTTCACACTCTGGATCTACTCTTGCAAATGTCAGTACTTTCCATGGAACATAGGTCCTAGGTTAAGTTGTATTTCATGATATTATTGATATTAGAGTCAAAATTACTTAATCTTCAACAAAAGTAGAGATTATTTTTTCTATTCCATTAACAAGTTCCCTCTTAAAGTTTCGTATAAAAATAGAAATAGAAGGACCAACACTTGGTATGACGTGGGTATGACAAAGAGTGTAAACACACAAGAAGAGAAATCAAAGAAGCTATTGAGGATAGAAACAGAAGGACCAACACTTGGTATGACGTGGGTATGACAAAGAGTGTAAAATCACAAGAAGAGAAATCAAAGAAGCTATTGAAGAATCCCTAAAACTTGGTGAGACACACATGTACAATTCCCTCATTAAAAAAATGTCCTACATAAATAATAAACATGAAAAGCTTTTACACCTCTCTAAGATTGATCCTAAGAAATTCTAAAGACAAATTCTAACTCCCAAAACTAAAGAGAATAATGTAAATGTATTGAAGGACTGGAATTCCTATATTAAGAAGTTTTATGAATCAAATGATGTCATGGACAACATTCAACCCCCTTTTATGGAAGATGATGTTTTTTTCTTTAAACAATATATATTTTGGATTAAGTGCCTCGTGAATGGGAAAAACTAAAGACATCAAAGGCTACCAAGTTGAAATCCTAAAATTGGGGGGTTAGTCTCCATCCCTCACATCCACAATCTTTTCCATCTAGAAGTCAAGAAAGATTTCCCTAAACCTTGGACTCAAAGCCTTATTATACCCATTTTTAAAAGCGACGAGAAAAATAACACTCTAATTATAGGACCAATATGATTATCCCTCTCTTAGCCAAGTTATATGGTATTATTTTTGAAAATAAGATCAACATATGGCTAGAAATCCTAGATACAAGAGTTAAAGGGAAAGCTGGTTTTAGATGGTATCATTCCACCATAGACCACCTAATTACACTCATGACCATTGAAGACTCAATGCTTCAATAATAAGATGAATCTCCTCTATTGCTTTGTGGAATTTAGGAAAGCTTTTGTTATGGTGCCTAGAAATAACTTTTGGAAAATATTAAAAGAGTTAATGGTTCCTTTCAAGTTGAGAGACGTTACAATAAGGTTGTATGAGAATGCCATTGTCGAGTTTAAGAACACCGATGATCGGTTGAAATATATTAATTGTAATATAATGTTTAAGCAAGTCTTACCGCTTTCCTTTACCTTTTTTACATATACATTGATAAGTTAGAAGGTTGTTTAATAAAGACATGATGCACGTTAGCATAAACTGTCATCCTCCTTCTTATTTATGCTCATGATATTGTTCTTATGGTAATATGTCCCTCTGATCTTGATAAAATCTAATAAGGTCACTTACACTCATTTTTTGTATGATAATATCAACTTGGAGGAAGTGACTTATTATAAATATCTTAGTATTGATATTCATCGTCCAAGCTTGATTAGAGCCACATCATTCAAAAAAAGATTAATGGAGGGTGGAAAACTATTTTTTAAGCAGAAAACCTTCTTTTTCCTAGATCCGGTTTGAAAAACTTGTACCTCTTTCTGTCATGCATTGATCAAATAAAAACATGACAAGTATGCAGCTGAAAGGCAGTGGTTTGAGCTACATTCATCAAAGCCCCATTATCGGAAATTCGTATAGGGATCCTGCACAAATCTACTAGTAGGGTGCGAGAATCGAGGAGTCAGACTCACGCCAACATTTATTGATTTGACAATTTCTTGGCATCTCGTGAAAGCTCTACGAGTCTCCGAGTCTCCGACTACATTGAACATCTATGCATTGGTTCTACATGATGCCTATATATAATGGAGAGGGATATCATATATTTATCCCAGTTTTCAGAAGGATTTTTGTTTCAGTGCTTTGTGTAAAATAATCTCCGAATTTTGGGGTATGCAATGATTTTCCCAACGTTGAATCTGCCCAGGTCTTCCGGCAGTATGAAATACAAAGAGTGGAAAGTCGTTGAAAGCAACTTCAAGCATGACCAGGATGTCCTCATTCCAGGCTTCAGATTCCATCCTACAGAAGAAGAACTTGTGGATTTTTATCTGCGCAGAAAAGTGGAGGGAAAGCACTTCAATATTGAACTTATTACCTCAGTCGATCTCTACCGATACGACCCCTGGGAGATTCCAGGTCCCATATACATAAACATACCCACTACTTCTGTTTAATTCATTCATTTAAAGTTTTAAAGATTTTTCTTCCTTTCTCAAGCATTAATGAATGAAAAAACTGTTATCTCATGTTATAACCTAATTAACTGTATCTTGAACTCCATAGCTTTCTCTTTCCTTGGAGAGAATGAGTGGTTAATTTACGCGCTGCGAGATAGAAAGTATAGGAGTGGAGATCGACCTAACAGAGTTACAACTTCTGGGTATTGGAAATATATAGGCACCGACCGCATCGACATCGACTTGAAGAAAACTCTCATATTTTATAAAGAGAAAGCGCCCAAGGGGAAGAGAACTAGCTGGATTATGGGGAAGAGAACTAGCTGGATTATGAACGAATATAGGCTACCACAGCCCGAAACCCAAAAATTCAGAAGGTATTTATTCATAAGCTCAATTACTTTATCTGCTTAGAGGCGGTGATCCAAAAGCATGCAACAGATCTTCAACATTTACTGTTCATAGACCTAATTTACATTTCTTACACCCAGATGTTTTTACAATATGGCTTGAAGTTCTTAGGGTATGTAACCTTAATTAAATTTAAGTGTTTGTTTAAAGTTATTGTCAAAACACAGAGAGGAATCATTTTTTTTAATCACAAACGTTTCATAGGCACAAAAACTGTGCATAGACCTAATTCACATTTCTTGCACCTAGATGTTCTTACAATCTGGCTTGAAGTTCTTACGGTATGTAACCTCAGTTAAATTAAATTTAAGTGTTTGTTTTAAAAAGTTATCTTCAAAATGCAGAGAGCAATCAATTTTTTTAATCACAAAAGTTTCATGGGCACAAAACCATTGAAGTTTTTTTAATCACAATAGTTTCATAGGCACAAAAAACTTTGAAGTTTGGGAAGGAAGGATTTGATAAATGTTTTGTATACACAAAGGGTTTGGAAGTTTAGGGCATAAGGATTTATAATTTTTTCTATAAAGAATGTGGGATATAAGGATTTGATTTCTTATAAGCTTTGATAATGATATTAGTATGGGGTTAAGATAGTTATTATTTGATTTTGATAATAATGATAATATAAATTTTGATAATAACTTTAGTATGAGGGTAAGTTAATTTATCATTTGATTTTGATAATAATGTTAATACGAGACTAACTTAATTTAGGATTTGATTTTATATAAGTTTGAATAAATATAGTATTAATATGATTCTAGAAACTAATTTATAATTTAGATGTGAGTTTAACTTGAAATTAACTTTAAAAATTTTCTTCCATTTGAATTTTCAAATAATTGTGATTTTTTTTCTATTTAAATATAAATATGATAAAAATTTTTGTTTTTTTAAGATAGTAAACCTTATAAAAAAATTTGGCTTTTTTAAGATAGTAAACCCTAGCATACTTTTAATTTATGGCCACAATAAAGTTGTCATAAATACTTTTGACAGAGAAAAATAGCCACAAGATTGGGTAGTAATTATCTCTTTGGATATTCAAAAATAAACTAACATGGACAAGTGCTAAACACAATAAAAGAACAATAGTATGTCAAACCAAATGATGATTTCCCAATGGAAAAGCTTGCTACAATGGTGTCATCTTGGAGGTGATGGATTGAAAGGAAAGCTAACAATATCTGGTAGGGAGATCATTTTTGTCCAACAAATACAAAATAACAAACTTAGAACGATGGAGAAAACTCTTGCATCTTAGAGGAAGAAGGCAAGGGAAACTTGCATGCCAATTAGAGGTAAAAGGTGGATTGAAAGTTGAGCTCTCGATGCAATTCTTGCAAAATAACTTTGCTCTTGATTTCCCCTTTTAGAATGCATGCCCATTGCAATAGAGAAATGTTTTTCTTAGGTTGGTTTGTCCATTTTGCACTTATTCTAGGATGAGATATTGCTCTTCAATTCATTATATATATATATATATATATATATATATATGCATTCAATTTTTCTTCTGCCTTTTATTGCACCTTTTGGAGCAATTGCTAGTGGTATTGAAAACAATTATAATTTGACAAATTTTGTGATGTGGGATAAAAATAAAGTTCTCTTTGAAACTCTTGTCAGTTCTCCTATATGGTTGTAAATTTTGGGGCCACAACCTCTCTAGAGAATCTTGGAGAAGGATTGAGAAAATCCAAAAGGGTTTTATAACTTACAATATTAAAATTAAAAGCAATGTGTCATATCATATTCTCCTTATTGAAGTGGGTCTTTCCGCCATTGAGAGCATAGTTATGACTATATACCTTTAATGTACAAGAAGAAATAGACTAACTTGGGAGATTAGAAACTTCAAAAAAATTCTTTAAATTCCAATCAAAACCACTTAAGGATCAAGTGAGGTTGGCATAAATATTCCATGTCTTTGTTAAAGATGTTAGATTTAATGCAGAAATATCTTCATATGTTTTCTATATCTAGGGTTCTTGTTCAAACAACCCCTATGCTGGTGGATCTGATCCACATTTATTAGATCTAGATTAGGTTATCAGTTTTCTATATATGCAACATTTATTTCATTAATTCAATGAGTTGAGTGTTTTTCCTCGTGTGTGTGTGAGCGAGCCTTTGTGCTCTCCTGGTTTCCTCCTTGGTTTCTCTGATTTGGTATCAGAGCCAAGTTGAGACTAATGCCGTGTGAGGTTGAGGGAACCATCTTGAGCACTAAAGGAAGCCATTGCTGGGCTGTGAGAGTGTGTAGAATTGAGCTGCCATAGTGCTGGGCATGAACGTGAAAGGAGAGCACGCTGCCTGATCGCTGCTGACAGCTAAATTACTCACATGGAGAAATTGTAGCTTCTTTCATTTTTGTGTGAAGATCTCTGTTATATTTTTAAACAAGCACTACTCCTTTGGGCGTGGAGAAAGACCTGCGTGGGAGATTGCTGAAAGTGCAGGTCGTAAGAGTGAAAGGAGAATAACTGCTCAGAAGAGAGCACAGTAATTTATTTATTTTAATTGCTGAAGAGAAATCAGCTTGGATACATTGCTGATAAGAAAGCCTTGGAGACATCACTGAGGAGAAATCATTACAGTTTGCAAAGGATCTCTCCCGCACGTGAAAAGAAGAATTATTTTTCTCCACCGTGCAATTATTTTTTTAATTTGTGTGCACTAGGTTATACACGCCGGGGCCATTTTAACTAGATGTGGGAGCGCCCAACGCTTCTCCAGCATCATCTAGAGTGCCGATGGAGCCTATCAATCAGAGAGAAAGAGCGCCAAATGGTGCCACTACTACATTTCGACCCAAAATCCGACGGCCGTCATGTCGGATTTTCGACACTTTCCTGTCGCATGTACGACACTTTGATTTTTTCTTAAGCGTCGGACACGTGGCGTCGGATATCCGACACTTAAATAACCGTCGGTTAAGCGACGCTTAACTAATCGTCGGTTAAATGTCAACCGTCGGATAAGCGACAGGTATAACCGTCGCTTAAACCATTGCTTTAGAGAGTAAGCGTCGCAAAAACGACAGATATAGCTGTCGCTTAAGCGACGGAAATGGAGAAGAGTCGTCGCATTTGCGACAGATATATCTGATTTTTAAGCATCTGGGTGTCACCAATAACCGTCGCATTTGCGACAGCTAGCATCACCGACCGTCGCAAAAACGACATCTATATCTGTCGCTTAAGCGACGGAGATGAAGACGAGGCGTCGCAATTGCGACACCTATGACTAATTTTGGAGTGCCACGTATCACCAAAAACCGTCGCATTTGCGACAGATAGCATGGGAAGGCGTCGTAAAAACGACAGAGATCGCTGTCGCTTAAGCGACGGCAGTGAATTTAAAAAAAAAAAAAATATATTAAATATTTATAAGCCCATTTCGCTTTGAAGGGTTAGTAGATAGTGAGCCCTTCAATGCT
>LPNX010461888.1:7670-18877 GCA_001517045.1 Pseudotsuga menziesii
ATAAAACCTCCAGCACTTCCCATACTCAACTTACCATGAGAAGCTCCGTCGAAATATGCCCAACTACCCAACTTGTCAATAAATTCTTCGACTACAATTCTCACATGTTGTTGACCTATGTCTTGTGGAAATTGATCAAGGATACTCAAGATTTTTATGGCATATACCTATGGAGATATATAGATGTTTCTGAAAATATCCTTAATCCTAGTAATCCATTCTCCCCAAATCATAAGAAGTGGAAGAGCCTTGTAATATGTGAATGTCGCATTGTAAAACCGATCCCAGAAAGCTTCTTGTATGCCCAATATTCTAATAAAATTGTATGCCCTTTACCTGTGAGATGAAGGCCCGCATCGTAGAGATGTACGGGCATAAAATAAACAAATGAAAAATATATTTGAAGAATTTTCCATATAGAGAGGGCATTTTCTAGGGCCAAAACCAAATTTATTGATTAAGTTTTCCCATGTAGGGATTATGTTAGAAAGTGTCAACCACATAAACAACTTATTCTTGGAGAGGTAATTTATATTCCAGATGATCGAGGACCACTGTAACATCCCCTTTGCTACTCCTATTCATTGGTAACAAAAAAATACAAGGTAAATGCAAATGTACAACTTCCAATGAGAAGCTCAAGGTCAGTAAAATCACTGTAGGTAATGTTATTTATTTTCCTAAGTTGAGAATTTCTTTGGTAGACTTAGAAGAATGAGGGCTTGACTCAGCTGAGTCTACGCATTAGGTCAAGTAAAATGCGTTGAAACTTGAATGACGAGAGCGAGTCTACGCATTAGGTCAAGTCAATTGCTTTGGCCCTTGAAACTTAAATGACGAGAGCGACCGCTGATGGCGAGGTTTATGCCAATAATTCAGGGGAATTCTAGTTATAGTTTTGGTTGATCGAAATCTTATATCACGGTTTTTAATTTTTGAACCTAAAATTTTAGAAAATTATAAAATACATATAATTAGAATGTATTTAGAATTTTTTTATGAACCTAAAATTATAAAATACATATGTTTAGAATATATTTAATATTTTTTTGGTTATGATGATTTTTAGTCAAACTTGAGGCCAAAATGATATTTGCAAATGCTAAATGCGGTTTACATAATTAGATTTAAATTAGTTTTTATTAATATCATAATAATTTTAAGTTTTTGAAGTATTAACATTATTTTTTTTTAAATCATAGTTTTAAAAATCATAATTGATATTTTTATGATTTAATTAACATTTTAAAAATCTAAATTCATTTTTTAAAAATTTTATTTTATTATTTTAAATTTAATGAAATTATTTTAAATTTTCTTTAATACTATAGTAATCTTTTTTATTGTTTATTGTTTATTGGGTGCCTTGTGATGTTATAGAAGGTTATAGAATTGAGATGTCATATACACTGAGAGTATCACTAAATTCTTTACACACATACAATTATATTAGAATGCAATCATAAGATCTTATTAATGAATAGAATAGATTTGTACGATTAAAACATGAAAGAATCTTACGTGATAATTATAATACAATAATTATACAAACTATAGGGATCCACGTTATTATTTATTTAACTAGAAAAGGAAATAAAACTATATATCGTTCTTATAACAGAACAACTATTACATAAACCAGTCTTACGAGTCTAAGCAAACAACACAACTAGATCAAGGATTCAAAAACATACATCTTCTACGATTTAGATCACCTAAATCGTAGATCTACACTATTGAAATATGAATGAAAATTATCCAAGTCTAAGAGGCGATAGGCCATCATAGACAATTCAAGATTCTATCAGTATTTTCCTATAATCAAATCAAATTTCAAATCCAGGAAATCTGTTAAAAAAATCTTTTAGATTCTGCATAAACAACCATGTACGGATCGAAGATCCTAAGCTAGAGTTATATTATCCATAAGGTAAATTAAATGCAGATAAAAATCAAATCAAGTCTTAACACAATTCCAGCCTATACACTACCTATTATAATGACAAAAACAAGCTTTCCTTTTCCCCAAGCACCGGCATTAAAGGAACCACTAATGGCAGCTGATCCTTACTTAAAATAAAAACGCCATCTACTGTAAATACATAAAAGTGGAATACATAAAAGTGTGAATACATAAAAGTGGAATACAAAAGACACTATCTCAAAAATCATCAACGAAAGAAACAATTTCTTCTTCCTCGACTTCTTTATCAACTGCTTCTAGTTGTTCCCTGATCTGAGAGACTCTTGTGAAGTAAGACTGGATTGTTTCTACATTCTGAATCTTCACATTCTTCAGTTGGTTTCTCAGAGTCATCTTTCGGTTTATGTTCTTCCCTTCAAACAATTTGGTTAGGGCATCAAACATAGCTTTAGGTGTCTTGAGAGAGGACACCTGAGGGATAAGGTGATCCTTGATAGAATCAGCAATGATCCTCTTTGCCATAACCAACTTCTTCTTATGCAAGGCCTTAGCCTCATCTCCCTCTGGAATTGGAACCTCCTCATGGATGTAGGAGTCTAACTCATTTTCTTCCACGACCAGGGAGATCCTATACTTCCAAGCTCGAAAGTTATCAACTCCCTCAAGCTTTTCATCAAGCTTGGTATGATGAGACATCTTAACTGAGAACCTCAAATGGAAATACAAAATATTTTAGATCTTACCAGGTCAAGATGTCAGATCTGAATGTTGAGCTAAAATCCTGCAGAGCTAGTTTAGGAGCAAATTATGGTTTTGCTTTTTTGGAGTTCTATCCACCCCAATGCTTTGAAATTTATCCCAAACTTCGATTTTGGGGAGGAGATCAATCTAGGCCTGGGCTCACTGAAAAATTCCTCTTCTGTGAAAATCCCTAATTTCTAGCAATAGTGTCGAGTCCAAAACTGAAAAACCTCAGAATTGGATTCTGCTTCGACAGAAAGATGCGCCCTAAGGAGGAGAGTTATTCCACCTTACTTTTGCTGAAAATATGTGGAGAGAGATCCACAAAGTAGGAAGCCCTAGTTCCCGCAGCTGCATAGTGTATTCTTCTCAGGTTAGCTATGATACCATGTTAGTTTTTCAACATTTAAGCTAGCATTAAATGGATCTTTAACTGAGAGAACAACAAGCACAGTAATCAAACACAAGAGACAATGAACACAGTGTTTTTCCTCGGGGAAACCATAAATGGAGAAAACCCCACAACTTCCTCAGAGATAGAATCAGCACAAAAGGTAAAACCCCAAAATAGTAAGATGCACTCCTGACAGTAGTAACCTTCTTCTTCTCTAGCCCCAGTGTCTTCTCCTTCCTCAACTATGTGCTACACTTGAGTGTGTATGTGATGTGTGCTAAATAGAGAGTCCAACTCTCTATTTATACTAATCCCGACATGACTAAAAACCTACTAGGGCCAACCTCTACTAGGAGAGTCTAATAACCCTAGTGCCCCAGAACTGCGGGGACTTTAAACCTTAGACAATCGGAGGGTTACCCACAATGACTTGACATGACTTGTTTACATTATTTATTCTCTCGATCGAAACATCGGGGCATGACATGACATGATAACATCCCGAAATAAACATCGGGTTACAATAGATAAGAAATACAAGTGAATACATTCCGAAGTTACAATTACATCAACAACAACATAGTGTTACAATGTGGCATCGAAAAACCTACGCTAGGGACGTCGAAAATTCAACGATGCTTAAATAAATTGGAAGGTATAGTACTTTTCATCATTGCAACCCGACAACAACGTACTTTACATCAGATGTCATCGAATTCTGTCATCGAATTTGGGGTTCAAATCATGTTGTGTACCAGGTAACAACTTGGAAAAAATATCCATGTTACAAAACATTGTCACTCAAATGATGCTCAAAATCATGTATGATTGATGTCCTTTTTCTAATACAGGTATCGTATAAGTTGCTTTAGTTTTTCTTTTACTGGAAAATAATCGAAGTTCAATTATTTTAATAAAAAGGACCACGTTGTTCGTTAACCTTGTCAGGATTTACAAAAACTATCTGTATAGTTATGAAATTATAGCTATTTATATACTATATCCCATAAGAAAAACATAGATTCAAAAAATTGTCATGGTCTAAAAACTATCTCAGACAACATGATGAAAACACTAGCATTGTAAAAAACACAAAAAGTAGGAATAAACTCAATAAAACAAAGATGAAGGAATTTGGAAGCTAGAGATATTCCTGTGAAAACTTTCATAATGAATCTAAACAATATCAACTTGGATGAGGTCTAAGATCATGTTCTGTGACAGTGTCATTGATCATTTCCCATTGATGCCATATGCCATCACCCATGTGTAACCCTTTCTTAGATAATATATTAGCGGCGTTATTCCTTTCTCTAAAAATATTTTGGAAAGAGATGATCTAGAAAAGACTAGCAATTCTTGCAAACTCTTCATATAGAGGATTCAAAAATACATTTTTTGGAGGTCTTTTGAGATTCATCCAGTTGATAACTAGTTTAGAGTCACCCAAAACATGTATCTTCTGCACACCTCTAGAAAGAGCCAATAACATGACCAATTTTAAAATAATCATTTTAGCATAGTTATTTGTGCTCCTCCCAATACCGACATAGAATTTGTTCCAAGTAGAATAAAAAAATGGATAATACCTCCAACACTTCCCCTACTCAACTTACCTTGAGAAGCTCCGTCGAAATATGCCCAACTACCCAACTTGTCAATAAATTCTTCGACTATAAATCTCACCTGTTGTTGACCTGTGTCTTGTGGAAATTGATCAAGGATACCCAATATTTTTGTGGCATATACCTATGGGGATATATAGATGTTTCTGAAAATATCCTTATTCCTAGTAAGCCATTCTCCCCAAATCATAAGAAGCGAAAGAGCCTTGTAATATGTGAATGTCGCAATGTAAAACTAATCCCAGAAAGCTTCTTGTATGCTCAATATTCTAATAAAATTGTATGCCCTTTACCTGTGAGGTGAAGGCCCATGTCCTAGAGATGTATAGGCATAAAATAAACAAATGAGAAATATACTTGAAGAATTTTCCTTATAGAGAGGGCATTTTCTAGGGCCAAAACCAAATTTCTTGATCAAGTTGTCCCATATAGGGATTATGTTAGAAAGTGTCGACCACACAAACAACTTATTCTTGGAGGGGCAATTTATATTCCAGATGATCGAGGACCACTGTAAGATCCCCTCTGCTACTCCTATCCGTCGATAACAAAAAAATACAAGGTAAATGCAAATGTACAACTTCCAACGAGAAGCTCAAGGTCGGTAAAATCACTGTAAGTAATGTTATTTATTTTCCTAAGTTGATAATTGCTTTGGTAGACTTGGCTTGACTCGGCTAAATGAATTGGGGCATGAATCCACTAGGGAGAGTGTAAATGGTTGGGAATCCATGAAAAACCAGGTTTTGGAAGATAGTTGTTATCTTGGTGACTTATGCATTGGACTAAAAGAGTGGACCATTGATGTTCACTTACATACCTAAGTTTATACGTTCTTGTTTTAGGAAAGAACAACTATATGATACAAGATAATAAGGAACTCTTCTGGACTATTTAGTAGCATAAAGCCAATTATTTTTAGATAACTGGTAGTAATTCTAAATGATGTTCCTAGATATTATAAATATCTTAGTTTTGACGAGACTGCCAAAAATATATCTTTAATATTCCAAAACTACAAAAAAAACTAAGTTTAATAGTAGCTTATTATTTCAAATACTATTAAATGTTATTATGATTATAATTTTATGACTAAAATATGGCATTAATAATAAATAGTATGCCTTCACATATTTACAAAGGGGTTCAAAATATATATACCAACAACTATTTAAATGTGTTGAACATATCATTTTTACATAAGCAAATATTTTGAGTTACTACTATTGGAATGGAAACTTATAAAAGTGTCATACTCATATTTAAAATTAAATGTTCTTATAAAACAAAGGAGTTTTTATGTTTATCTACATACACTTGGATAATGGAAATTGATGTAAAAGAACATGAATATTAATTAGAGAAGATACTTTTCTTTTTTCTATGAGCGTTAGTTAAAGAAATTTAGGGTGTTGCATTTAAGTGAGGGTGGTGGCATCAATAGGGAGGGCCGAGATGGAGGAGTGCCATAACTAAATTAGTTAGGGGGAACTAAAGATGAAATAGAAAAACGATCAAGCTGCCAACATGACATATATCTTTTGTAATGGGAAAGGTTTGATACACCAAGAACCAAGGCCCACAAGTATTATGTTCTTCTTCTTCATAAGCATTTTTTTTAAAAGAAGGAATTCATTTCTTTAGGAATTCAAGGAATTCATTTCTTTAGGTTTCATTCTTACTGGTTGTTTTTAGTCCCTGCCCTCGGTTTTTTTAATTGTTTCTATTGGAAAATGCATTTTTTTTATTTACAGGTTGGCATTTAATTTTTTTTGTAAGGGATTGGTATTTAAAATATCTTAGGAATGAAAAGAAATGCATGATCCTTTGTTCATCACCTTCTTAACTATTTATTATACTTTTACAATCTTCAGTAGTTATAAAAACAAAACGTTACACTTGAATGTAGATGTTGGTTGTTGTTTGGATTTTTCTGCCCATATCCTCGGTAAGTGAGGAGGAAAGGTATAACTCCACTAGTATTATTATAGTTATTTTAAGTAATGTGCAACCTGTAAAAGGAAAATTTGAATTAATAAGAAAAGGGATGTCCATATATTGTTTGTTGTTTGGAATCCATTTACATGTTTATTAAATTTTATATTGCTACTTTGTGTTCATTTCTTAAGAAATCAAATGTTAAATAACTATTAGATTAAGGTTCTTACGGATCTTCAAGTGCTGAGCTAGAAGCTACTTCACTTATGAATTCATTATCAGTTTGATAGTACCTAGTCTCCCATCTTCCTTGCTCACTTCGATAGCTTCTATCTTCCGTGCTTTCCAATCTGACTACTCTTTATGAACAATAAACTCAAATTCAATTAAAGAGGAGGAAAGAGTGTATTTCCTCGAATCCAGTTATAGCGTATGAAAGCGTAACTTGTTACAAAACATACACTTTCCTTAACCCTCTCTTCTTTATTGAATACAAGAATGGAACTAATTGCTATCACGAGGTATTTAAAATCCGAAATTGAAATTTAGATTGTTTTCCTTCTTGTATACTTGAGATAAGGATGAACTTTGCTAAATGACTAAAATCTAATAAGTTGCTCTAGTATTTAATTTTTGAATGTCGATGTAGATTCATGAAAGAGTTATGCTTGTAATATCTTTTGAAAGAGTTAGATATCCTTTGATTAATTGTTGGAATACGAAATTGATAATTTATAGTTATCAAGGGAGTCAAACTCCTGAGGATAAGAGTTGAAGGATTTGCCAAAACTCTTATTAAATGTAATAGATATATTATTAACATTTGACCTTTGTATTCCAAATGAGTGAAGAAGTGGTAGTAAGCTCAACTTTCATAAAAAATATGGATTCTAGGGAAACATTTTTAGGTCAATACCCCTGTCCTATCTAGCGGATTCATGCCCAACTTGGGGTTGGCCTCTCGACAGTAAATCGAACATAGAGCCTAAGGTAGGGTGGAAAGTCGAAGTCAAGCCCTGAGCCACCTTAAATTACGTTAGTATACACTTTTCAACTCTTTTCAGGTAAGTGACTTGTCAATGCTTTACTTTCCTAATTCGTCAAGTTTGTTGTATAAAGTTGTTAATGTTAGTTATGAAACTCATGTGGTGAAAGTGTTATCGTGATTTGCAGAATAATTTGTGGAAATATCTGTTTTACTTATTATAAATGTACTGGAATACTTATATATGTTCATGTATAGTTCTTGATGCTTTAATATAGAAAAATATAGAATTATGTAAACATATAGTTGAAAATAGTTGTTATGATGGTATATTGAACTATCACGGCTAGATGACTAAGCATTCTTGGTTAAATTTGGTTACATATGGTTATTAAGTTAAGGTGTTTGGTTTTATATATTAATTATGATATGTATAATGTAACTAATGAGTTATCTATGAGCTTTGAAGGTTAAAGGATGTGGTTAGTTCTAACTTATAATAATTAAAGTAAATTTGTTGATGGCAGGTTCACTAAGTTTAGCTAATATGTTAGATGCATGAAGGTGGACATAAGTTAACAAGTAATTCTTTAATGATCTAGCATGTCATGCAGACAATAGTAGTAACATATTCATTTTGAATGGATATATATATATATATATTACTCCATTTCCCTAAATTTTCATGATGGAAATTGGGTTTGTTACAATCACCATGGGGGATCTGACAAATCATCTTCTTCATGAATGACGCTATAACCCAGGTGTGGAGCGTAAAACCACCAACAGCGTTTTTCATCCATAACAATTTACCATCTCTATCAACCAGTTGAATATGATATCCCTATTAAGGCCTTGATGTATATTTCCCAAATAACTTTGTGATCACCAGCAAATTCTAGTGCATTCACATTAGCCAAGCTTGTCTATAAGGAGAGGTATTCAGAAGATCATCGATCTATTCCAAAAATTGGTATCCTTGATCCATCAAAGAAATAATTGTGTCCTTTGGAAGCCTGTGAGAATCTAGTATGTGAATCCAAGGTTCTTGACCCATCCTTACCCTTCTTTCATTGCATATATTTGAGGTAATCCATTCACTAATAACATCAAAGGTCAATATTTGGGTCTTCCACATAATAAAGACATTTCCTAATGACTTTTCTTTAATCCTGAACCATTCCTCAATGGTGAGAGGATGCATATACTTATGTTAAACAACTTTGACCCATAATCCTTCCCCTTTAAGGATTCTCCAAACACCCTTGGTAGCAAGAGATCTATCAAAACATGAGGCATGTTTTAGACCCCACCTCCATGAGCCCTTGGGCAGAGATAACATTTTCTGTGTCAATCGACGATAAACTTTCTTTTCAAAGTCACCTCTCCATAAAAAATTATAACTTAATCTTCTAACCCGTTACAAAATACTGAGAGAAACATATGCTAAGGAGACCGATTACAATGGAATAACTTCCAATAAAGGCTCAATTAAAATTAACTTGCTTCCACATGATAACCATTTATTGCTCTGTAACTATAGTTTGCCCTCAATTTTACTTACAAGTTAGTTCTAGTCCCATCCGTGGTAGTCATTGGACTTAATAATAAAATCCAAATATTTAAGCCCTCTTGAATATCCACTTGAGCAAAATTAAGTTGGAGACAAGTCGCTCTGAGTTGTTTAGAAAGAGAAGCGTTATGACTCCTATGAAAAAAATAAAATAAATTTAACTCTTATAAAAAATAAAAACCCCTTCAGTAGTGTATGTGCCTTCCTTGTCACGCTTGAACTAACCGCCTTCCTTGTCAAGTTCGAAAGAACGGACGGCCTTTCTTGTCAAACAGTTGAATAATATCACCTTTAATGAAACAATATAAATGATTAAATGAACATACTTAATTGTTAACCTCTAAATAGAACTATATATTGAATCTCAACAGTAAAATTTATCATAATCAAATTTTAGCAAAAACATGTTGATGAACATAACCATTGATTATAACTAAAAAATGTCATTCAAATTATTGAATTTATATGTAATTACTTGGTTTTTATAATATTTAAACATATTAAAATAAAATTTATATAATGAAAAATAATAAAAAGAATTACTATAAAATGGGTTAAATAAAAAAAATATAAAATTCAATCCAAAATGATTATATATGTTATTAAATATTATGCATTATCTAACTTTTTGGTTAGTAAAATGAATAAGAAATATATATTATTTTTAAATTGCTTAAATATGAAAACAAAAATTATATACACCTGCAAGTTAATAAAGTGGATGTTTATTCAAAGAAAAATATTATTTATTGTTTAACCTTTTAGATATAAAAATGATGTCTATTAAGAGTAGTGTTGAAATTTGGTTTTCATTCTACTTGTAGCATCTTTTTTTTTAAGTTTTGTGTTTTAATATTATAGGTTGTGAAAGGTTTTGTTTAAAATTTTACTCTTTAATTATGACACCAAATGATGTAAAGAGTTTTTTGTTTTATAAAAAAAATCATTGAACTTTATAGTGAAAAATCAATGCAACTTGCAAATATAAAGACAACAAAATAATTCTAATTTAATAGATGTTTCTAATTTTTAGTGAATGTGTGGTTTGTAAATCGAAATTTAGAAAGTATAGTTTTATATAAGATAAATATATTAATACTGCTAATAATATAAAAAAAACTTTGTAATATAAGACAGTTTAGAAATTTTATGACCCTTCAAAATTAGGTTTTAGAAATTTTATTACTCTTCATAAATCAGGGCTAACCAAAATTTTAAATTGTTACTCTTCATAAATGACTGTTAACCAAAATTTTAAATCATATTTGACTATCAAAATGCTCCATGACGATCATTTTGCCTATCAAATTTCATCACTGATTAAGAATTAAATATTATTTTAGAAAAACTAAAAATATATAATAACAATATATAACAAAACCATGAACATTAGTTGCATTTTTTTTCTTCAGAACATAAGTTAGTTATCTAATATTCATAAAATCAAGAAAACATTCTTGGAATATAGATAAGTTACATATGTCCATATACATTGTACATTCTCCAGATACACTATGGCTGAAATGAAGCCTGCGGTGACGATGGAAGCCCATGCTTTTTTGAAAATAAATAACCCCATGGCCAAGGGTCCCACTTGCACCGAACTCCAGCTAAGACTGCATTAAGAAAGAATGCAGATAGTATAACAGAATTCCCCACCCGTGAAGATTTATTCCAAAAAATTCACTAGAATTCTTTTTACTCAGAATATAACTGCCACGTGCCCATTTCACCCAGACGAGTATTTGAAAAGAACCGTATACCCACTTCCCAATAGGGTAAATACCAATAAAGAATTATGAACCAACACAAAATATTTCCAAAACTATCACCGAAAGAAACATTTTCTTCTTCCCACAAAATATTTCCAAGATGACCAATAAACAAGCTACCAAGTTTAGCTAATGTGTTAGATGCATTAAGGTGGACGTAAGTTAACAAGTAATTCTTTAATGATCTAGCATGTCATGCAGACAATAGTACTAACATATTCACTTTGAATGGATATATATATATATATATATATA